>JAQQZR010000007.1:9492658-9535275 GCA_030068235.1 Notoglanidium macrostoma
ATTATCCAATGGGAGGCTCTTACCTATTTGCTTTGTTAAATCCAGGTGGTGACCTTTTTTTGGACAGGCAGTGTATATAATGTGTATAATATATTTTTCATATTCTGTAAAAAAAAAAATAAATAAATAAATAAATAATCACATTTAATAACTTTAGCCTGTAGCCCAATGACAGGATTTCCCAGCCATTTCCAAAATGGCTGCCAGATACAGCCTTCGTACTGTGAGTTCATTTAGCACCAACTATCACAGGGTAAATTTGACAGGTTTTTATTTTATTTTATTATTTTTTTAAATAAATAAATAAAACAAATGAGGTCACTTTCAAGACATGCAGACCACATCAAGTTGGGAGTTTTTACTGTTGTCCTGTAACCTCCTGGAAGCCTGAAGCTTCTCTGTGCCAAACAGGAGCCCTTTGATCCAGAGAAAGCCAGCTGAAAATCAGAGTCAGAAAATGAGACCGACAAAACACTGTAGCTTCTAAACAAAGGCAGTAATTGCAGCTCTGTGCTAATTAAAGAACTGGAATATCATATATTCCATATCAACAGGTAAAGGGAGCATCATGCATGCTTCAACTTGCATATCAACTTGCTGCACTAAAAAGTCTATTATGCATCCTTAGTGATTTTTATTTATTTCAATGCTTCTTGAAATAAGAAAAGGGGAAAATAGTTATCAAACTGTTATTATATATAAACAGCAATTAATTTTTATTAACAACATGCAATATGGCCAAAATAAGATGGGGATCGGAATTCAAGTGGAAGAAAGAAGTCCATTTAACCACTTTCTATCATTCAGACTGACATCAGTTGCAGCAGTTTCATCTCTAATGTTACTGAAAAGACATCAGTCTGAGTCATTAATGCTGGCATTCACTGAACATGAAGCAGCCCATGAGCTCATGTTTTTGTACCAGAGCCAGCAATAGTGAACCTGTTTCGTCTAGTTCTCCAAAGACTGCTGTTAGTTATCAAAATACTGCTGCGAATCTTTGGGCTACATTCTGTATGCTTCTGCTTTCATACCTATAATAAATGAATTGCATTTGCAATGTAATTTAATTCCTGGCACATTACAGAACTGAGTGGAGAAACATCATAAATACTGCAGATGTTAAGATCAGCTCAGGGTAACTGATGAAGGACAGAAAGATTAAAATCTATGGAAATAATGAGTCTAAACAAGAGAAACACCTGGCAAAACTTGCCAAATCCTTCTGTAGACAAAGACCAGCAAACTCCTGACATGTCAGAGGCTTGAGGCATAAATTAGGCAGCGTTAAACCGTTGGGTATTTTGGCATTCTACTTTTAATTGAAAAAACATATGGTCTCAGCTTACTTCAGACAAGGGTTTCATATTCAAGTGGCTCAAACAGTGGCCATAATAATTACATAGCGGTAGGAAATTTGAAATGCAAATTTCTTGAAGGCGAAGTCAAGGCTGAATCAGCAAGATACAAAGACCAAAGAACATCATAATGCATCCTCCTCATCTCAAGTTCTGCAAAAGTAAAAAATGTTTAAAGCATAATTTTTAGAAATGGAAGAAATAGAGCTGTTAATCTTACTTTTCTGTTTTTCTGGATGACGTTTTGAGTAGAGAGAAGACACAGATGCATTGTGAGAAATGAGCTAAAGCTCTGACCTGCTAAATTGCTCAGAACAGCACTTTTGGTAGTTACAAAATAAAAATGAAGTACAATCACTCAAAACAACTTGCTGAAACAGAAATACAGTAGGCAGAAATAAAGCTTACTTTATACTCAGACCACATCAAACAAGTATAGACCCAACGCAGCACCAGGCTCTCATGACACAGAGTACCACAACAGATCTTTGGGGTATCTCATCAAGACCGTGCTTAAAACCACTGTGGAAGCAAAGTGGAAGCTTGGACTGGGTTCATATAGGGTTTTTTTAGCACAGACAGACTGTAGCTCTGGGCTTGTAAGTAGAATCATGAGACACAAGTATAGTATTTTTAGTATGTCTGCAAGGAAAAGCAGTCACCAGTAATTATCTGGTAATGTAAGACTAAACGTATTTTTAGACAGCTAGGTCATCATTGTTTGAAGAAGGGTAATTGCCTATGCAGATGTGGTCTAGTCAAGATGCATTTAATTGGAAAAGGATTTATTGGTAGGAGTCATAAATGAGGGATATTGAGCTCGATTTTTAGAGGCCAAATGGCTGGATGACTTATTGAGGAACTGCCAGTGACACTGACAAATGATTCTTTTATACACGAAAACCATGGAATTTAAAACATAGACAGTGATTACACAAAACCTTGGTAACATTTTTGGATGAGATTCTGCCATACTCATCATTTGTGGGGCATGTTTTAAACTTTTTTTCTGATTTTTATTTCAGATTGCTTTGAAGTGTGATTGTAAATCCTTCTTAGGTGTTGTAGCACCTGTATTGAGTTGCTCGTTGTCTTTTTCATTGTTCTGGATATTATTTAAGTAATCCTCACTCTAGTGACTCACATTATTGTGCATGACACATCTGATGATACTTAAAAACTCTTGGCATCGTGAAATGCACTGCACATATGATTTTCTTTCACAAAAGAAATCTATGCTTTGCAAATTATGGCTATAACATCATTTCTGTGGTGTGTTAATCATAGTTCTAATATTACTAGCAAAGCAGTTATCAGAGGTACTTAAATCCTTTGTAATATCATGTTCAAGAGAGTAACCAGTGCAGTTACTACACAATTATCACAGAAGAACACGGTGAAATCATAATAAAATATGATACGTAGAGTTACTATAAAGGGCCATGAAACCATAGTAGTGTCATTCATGTTCAAATCTATGGGGGAAAACAGTTTACAAAGGATCATATAAAACTATGGAAAGCATAATGGGGTGTGCTGTTTTATGAAAATGATAATAAATTAAGTGGTGGTGTATAATTACTATTACCCCAAAGTTTATTCATTTCCTAATACAGCACATCTCAAAGTGATTTATTCCACTTATGCCATGACAATTTACCTACAATTAAGTAAAGAGCATGTCATAGTTTTTGTCACTTTAAAGTTAAACTTAATGTTGCAGCATGTGAGAGAGCTTTATAACAGCTATCCACAGTCATTCCCTTACTAGCCTCTATTTTTTTCTCTCTCTTGAATTTATTAGGAAAAATGCAGCCTGCCATGTTACAGAGAAAGAACAAAGCTGTCTGTCCTGAAGACTTTCCTGTGTCAGAAAAAATAAAATTACAACTTTACCTCTGACAAAGTATTATTACTCCTTCCAAAAGTGTAAGTAAATGTCTCCTTACAAAAAAATTGACTATATCAACAATGACACCAATTTTAATCTGCATCTGTGGCATGTATGCCATACAAGTTCAAGCCTGCTGTTACAGTAGAAACTATTACATATTAGATTGAGTGTATTACCGCAAATCTAGAAATAGAACCAACTAAATTAGAAAACAACACAGAACTGAAAAATAGTCTAGCAGAACAATTTCTAGTACCATTTATGAACTTCAGTGATGTAGCTAAGCCAGAATTCTGACCATGCTGACAGTGCTGGCATTCCTACCTCGGGGTTTTTCCAGTGGTTCTCAGGGCACAACATAAGGTTCATATATATATAATTTTTAAAAATATTTTCTGGCCATGCCCAATTTATATTTCAATCTTAACACAGATAGTGATGGGTGGTGGTTATAACAGTCGCCTTACAGCAAGCAGATTCTGGGTTTGTTCTGTCAGTCAGCCAGGGGCCTGGTGTGTGGAGTTTGCATGTTCTCCTCGTGCTTGTGTAGGTTTCCTCCGAGTGCTCCGGTTCCCTCCTACAGTCCAAAGACATGCAGATTAGGTCAACTGGCTACCCTGAATTGCACGTAGGTGTGAATGTGAGTATGAATGGATGTCTGTGTCTCTGTGTTAGACCCATGATAGATTGGCGACCTGTCCAGTGTGTACCCTGCCTACACTGTCCTGTCCACATCAACCCTACATAGAAGTGGGAATAAAGATGTATAAGAAGGACAAGTAGACAGGTACAGATACAGGCATTGCAGACCACGCTGTATAATAATACAAGTTCAGGAAACACACATCTCAGCAGTGTTAGAGGTATTCAGCCTTCTATCTTATAGAGCCTCCTACAGTCTTTGGACTGTAGGAGGAAACCGGAGCACCCGGAGGAAACCTACACAAGCATGAGGAGAACATGCAAACTCCACACACCAGGCCCCTGGCTGACTGACAGAACAAACCCAGAATCTGCTTGCTGGTAGGTGTACAATTTCATGAAACACATCTCAGCAGTGTTAGAGGTATTCAGATTTCTATCTTATAGAGACTCCATTATTGTGTAGTATGATATCTAGGGTGTTCTACAGCAAAAATTAGATTAGACAATTTTCTTCTGGTTAAGTCTGGTAATGTGATCTGTGAACAGGTATTCTAGGTATTCAGAGAGCTGTTTGTGAGCAGAGCTGAAAGGGAAAACGCTAAGGAAGAAAGAATGATCACAACAAAGGAGAATGAATCTGCAGAAGCCTCCTGTTTGTGGGGGTTAAGTGGAGCAGACAGTCTGTATTTGTCATCAAAGTATAAAGAGGATGGTGAAAACAGGTTTTATGAAGAGTCATAGTTGAGATTACTGATGGGAAGAATACTATGTTCTAATACAAATCAACTCACTTTTTTTTCTTCTTTCAGAAAACTTCAGAAAAAGCAGGTTATAAGTACTCTTGCTTTTGGGGTCTTTCGCCTTCATACTTTCTTCATATATTAAAAAAAAGAAGTGAATTGGTAACCATTGTAGATATAATCATCGCCACCTTTTTAAAAATCAAATTAAATACTGACGAATTAAAATGGTCGTGGATAAGGGCCATTACTCAGGTAAAGCAGCCATGAGAGTGGGATGCAGTGTAGTTAAAGCATGATTCCTGGAGCAAGCAAACTTACAAAACTCCAGTTAGATGCATGTCCCAAAAGATATCCAAATGACTGTGATTAATTTCCTCAGTGGCACGTCCTGTGACCTCTTAAAGTCTTTCTGCTGAGTGTGTAGCTTCAAAATGTTCAACAAATGAATTTTGATCTAGTGAAGGAAATTCTACAGACTTTGTGCATTCTTATGGCTACATGTCTAACCATTTTATTGCAAGTTTGCCTGAAGATGAGGAATCAAGACAAATACTTAGATGATTACATAATACCTAGGTTTGCAGTGAAGACATGAACCTCATGGTCAGGTATAGTTTGAGGAAGATTACTGGAGTGAGGTAATGTTATGGCTAGACATTGGTCCGACAATCTGGCAGCAGGCTTAAGAGTCTTAGTATTCAGTTTCATTGGGTTGCTTCTCATTCATGGGTTCCTTCCCAGAGAACCCCAAACCTCTGACCAAAATAACAACCATTATCCAAATAGATGGACAGTGGAGAATCCATTATTTTATATGGCTCTTAAGGGAGATACTACCCTAAGGCTGTAAAAGCCTTTTTAAACCACAAGAAAGCAAACCCTTCAAAAGTGGGAATAGATTTTATTCTCATTCATTCCACTGGTGTTACTGGCAAGAAACAATACCTTCTTACTGTTTTCTCCTCATGATGATTCATGCCACAGATATTTTGGAATTCTGCAGTGTTCTTAAATATGATATTCTGATCATGGACAGAGGTAATTCAAATCAGACCCTAATGTGGGAACCATTTGTGATCTAAAGGAGACTGGGGCCCAGCAGAAATGGACCGGTAGTATAGTAAAATTGACGTGTGGTATTTGTAAGCAGTGCTGAATGAGTTCTGACTTGTTCTGACTGCAATACTGTCAGAGATTCAGAATAATCTCCCATTTGTTAATTCAAGTGATGGTACCTGTATAATGAAAAGTTACCAGTAGATAATTTCATAGCACTGGTGTGAACAATCACAGTACAGGATTCCCGTGATGGAATGCTGCTGCAGGAAGATCTGTGAGAGACACTTTTCCAACAATATACAATATGTAAGAAATAAAATACAATGGAGTGTTCTGTTATAGAAATAAATAATAAATGATGTGGCCTGATGTGAAACTGAGTTACTGATACCACTCTGAACTTGATTCCTATAACAACATGTCCAGAAGAGTATATTCCTCTTACACCATAGCAATTTGTCAACAATTAAATGGGTTTATTTATTAAAGAATAGCACTAAACAATGACAAAACTTTTTATCCATTATTTCATTTATAGTTACAATTAATGTCAACCAAAACATGTTTTTTCCTATCATTTATGTTCAATTGTTTCCTCACTTGCTCATGAATTTAACTTAAGACAGAAATAAATTCAGGTTTTACACTTACCCAGAAACCACAAAGCACTCTGTCCTGAAGACTTAAAGGAACAGCTCTTTCTCTGACTGTTATAAAGCTCTGACTCTTGAGACTCATGTTTCTCACTTTTTAAACACTTTTTAAAAACCATTTTTTTATTAGTTTATACTTAGATAACATGGTGTATCTGCCATGTCTCTGGGATCGAACTGTTAATATAAATCATAATGTGACAACTCAGAGCAAGCACATTAAACATAAACATGTGATTGGCATTGCAGCCAGCATTACTATGACAGCTACTTTATATGAACGTAATCAACACCTTCTGACCAATCAGATTTAAGAATTCATTTGACTGAAGAGCATTGATTTGGTCAATCTATATTGGATGTACTATAGCAAATTCAAAGTCCTTTTTATGCAGTCATGTCACTTTAAGTTACAGCCTCATACTTTTCAGTCTAACCTCACACACTTCACCACAAAGTATCCGATACTTATTGTACACTTTCCTGACCACAAATCCCAGAATATTGAAGGTTGCAGTCTGATAAGTTATCCACTATTCTGTGTGCACACATCATCAGAACTCAATTAGCTATTCAGGGAAAGATATAGTGTGGCTTATCCTTTGCAGTGTCAGTCAAATGACCTCTTTGTGAAATTTGGTCAGGTTTAGTGATGAAACATACATGACTCTCTAATAAAAGTTAAACGGCTGGCTTGGGGGACTAGGGAATCAGAAGTAAATTGGAAAATCTTTCTGCCCAGTGCGTGTGCCAGCGCCATTAGCACATTCTAAAAAAACATCTTGAGTTGAATCTAGATGTGGCTATACTGGATAGAACATATACCAGAATAATGAAAACCAAAAAAATGTAAATATGCATGATATTAATCATATAGTCACATATGTAATCATAGTGGCGTAGAACAATGACGTCAGACATGTATAGAAGAACCCAGCTACCACAGGATATCACATTTTGGTCTACTGGATAAAATGCAGAAAATGTATAACATTCTAGTAATTTTATTAATCCTACAGACAGGTTATACACTATATGGACAAAGGTTTGTGGAGGCCTTACCATAAGCTTACTATATGCTTGTTGAACATCCCTTTCCAGATTTAGTTCTCCTTTGTTGTTATAATAAACTTCACTCTTCTGGGAAGGCTTAACACTAGATTTTGGAGTGCAACTCTGGGTACTTGTTTCAATTCAGCTACAAGAGCATTAGTGAGGTCAGACACTGATGTCAGGCAAGGAGTCCTGGGGTGCAGTCTGTGTTACAGTTCATCCCAAAGGTGTTTAGTGGGGTTGAGGTCAGGGCTCTGTGCAGGCCACTCAAGTCCTTCCACACCACCCTTGGCAAGTCTTCATGAAGGTTGCATTGTGCACAGAAGCATTGTCATGCTGGAACAGGTTTGAGCCTCTTAGTCCCAGTGAAGGGAATTTGTAATGCTACAGCATATAACAACATCCTGAACAATTGTGTGTTACCAACTTTGTTGTAACAGTTTGGGCGAAGGACCACATACTAGCGTCATGGTCAGGTGTCCACAAACTTTTGTCCATATAGTGTATGTACTGAATATTGTGAAAATGTCTCTGTAATTAAACAGTGAGAGGACATTCATTCATCCAGTGTACATATTTGGTCCTATATTGGTGTTACATGCTGTAATCTTTTCTATAATAGAAGGAATCTGAAGATGTTTGAAAGGATGTCAAAATGTGACCAACTTTCTTCAGAATTTGGGGTAGGCCTCCCATTAATTTGTGAGTGACAATGACATAGAGAAAGACTATATTAAAAGTATCAGCTTTGCAGGTAAATCACCTTGCTACCCTATTAATTATACACATAAGTTAAAAAAAATTAATTATGTATTTTTCAGTAATAATCCATCTATGATTGTTGCACTGATTAAGTTTAATTTATGCTTTTTAAATCAATGCATTGATTAAAATTGTTGGATCATTGCACCCCTAATCCTGAGCATGTCATTTTCTTTGTTAGTAATCTGCTATGCTTCAGGAAAATACCTCAAAATGCAATGGAACTTGAAGCAGAACAATATCTATAACATTGCTTCTGCTATACAGCAAATATGGTGTAAACAGTGGAAGGCTCTTAACAGGCAAAGTAAATCACCCAACATCAATCCCACTGAGCATGCATTTCACTTACTGAAGACAAAACTGAAGGAGAAACAGGCCTGGCAGAGCATCCCAAGGGATGATTTCCATCGTCTGGTGACGTCCATGAATCAGAGACTTCAGATGGTTTAAAAGTCTAAAAATGACTAATTTCTTTAAGATTAAATTAATGCATCCAATTGCTTTTATCAGGTAATTGGTGTCAGTTTCTGTATATTTTATCAGTTTCAGGCATATTATATTTGATTAAATACAAAATCTAAAATAAAAAAATAAAGAAATTGTCCAATTATTATTATTTAACTAGTGGATATTAATACTATTTACTCACATACATCACATCAACATAGCAAATGTAGACAAATTCAGAAAAAGTCTGACTTGAATGAGGCGCATTATTTACTAGCAGTTTACTGTAATGGTCTATTCTCTGCATGAGAACAGTGATCGACATGAGTTATGCTAACAGCCACAGTGCCGTAAAAGGAGCTCAGAAAATGGGAGTGAAATTAGACTACCCGAAAAGGAAATGGAGATTTCACACATCCATT
The DNA here is from genome assembly GCA_030068235.1 of Notoglanidium macrostoma. Classification (NCBI taxonomy): domain Eukaryota; kingdom Metazoa; phylum Chordata; class Actinopteri; order Siluriformes; family Auchenoglanididae; genus Notoglanidium; species Notoglanidium macrostoma. The sequence continues at coordinate 9,501,698 of JAQQZR010000007.1, forward strand.
TGCTAAAGTCATTATGTACACAGGCTCTGCTGAAGGTCAAAAACCAGATTACAAATCTGTGGTTATGACTAAGATTGAGAATTTGTCGAGGACAAAATTTAAATGAATAGCTGTTAGTTATTATTAAAGTTACCCTTTAATATGATAGCATGTTGCTGCTAACTGTCAGAGGCCCCAGGCCTGTCTGTGAATTGACAGGAGGCGCATATATCCAGAAAAATCTCAGATCAGTTTATTGCTGCAACTGTGATAGAAGCTTGCAGAACATCCTGAAATGTTCTCAAAAGGAAGTGAGCTTATGTATGTGATTTTTTATTTATTTATTTTTTTTGTGGCCAAAATCCAAATGTGGTTTTATCACCATCTTTGAAAGAAATGCATAAGGTTAACATTAGTTTCATACATGCAATATTTAAAGCATTTGTATAATTTATGCAAAATATGAAACAAATAAGAAATCTAAACTACAATCAAGAAAACATTTATGAATCATTTGAAATTGCCTGGAATTTTGCAGTCTGATCTTCAAGTTATAATAATGGGATGATATCAAACACATTATCTTTTACAGTTCAGACTAGAAATGGAATTATGAATTAGAATTATGGTTATTGCCAAGTTTTTATGCAAACAGGGAATTTGTCCTGGTGTAATGGTGCAGACAATGGTAAAAAAGAAAAATAGGAATAAAGATAAAAATTGCACAAATAGGAATATGTAACAAAAACACCCCACTATTTACAAATAGATATATATTATCCCTTTTATATATTTTATTAACTGTTAGAGTCCTTAGCAGCACTCACCTCCTAAACATCTCCTGCAGCTGCTGATAATACTCTGATGAAATTCATCAGTATATTTAATCTTTAGTTTGTACCTCAGCAATTCTACTGGGCTAAGGTCTAAAGCAGAAGACCTGTAATTAACCTGTTGTTAATTGTGTTAATGTGTTAATGTTAATGTGTTCTGTTATTAAATTGGGTTTTGGGTCATTGTATTGTAGTACCATCCAACTATTATTAGGCTTTGGATGATGGATCACCACCGTGACATTCTCTTGTAAAATTTCTTAATATAATTTTGAATTCATTGTTCCAGTGATCACAAACTCTCCAGGTTCTGATGCAGCAATGCTCCCTCCACCATGCTTTACTGCTAGGTAAGTTTTTATGTTTCCTCCAGACATAATTTTGTGTATTTCTGCCAAAAACTTTTGTCTCATCAGGCTGCAGAACACTGTCCCAGAAGACTGTAATGTCCTCAATAATGTCCTTATATTAAAATGATTCATCAATATAATTTCTTATAGAACCCAGCAGCTCCTATACTATTGATTCAAGGTCTAGAGATCCTCTTCTAGTGGTTCTCTGCGTTTAGAATTGCACATTGGGTTCTTGGTATGATCTTTCCATGATGCCACTCCTAAGGAGAGTAGTAACAGTACTGAAATTGTTTTGGTATGTTGATGAATATTTGAATCATTAAAACAGCTTCATGCATGTGTACAGTTTTACTTACAGTGGCCTGTGACATGTTTGATTGGGGCATGATTCTCATGAACTCTTAAAAATGCATCATGTACATTTTTAAACCTAGACTGTAAATGTTCAATAGGTATATTTATTGTTAACCAAACACACCTGTCAAGTGAGAGGTATTTGTCATTGAGTTCCACAGAAGATCAGACCATATTTCATTAGAAAGTAGTGCATAAATCCTGGTAATGCCAAACGGATCACAATGTTTTTCTTGCAACTATAAATGGAACAAAGAAGCCTCATACCAAACAGATGAACTGGAATAGACTGTATGCATTTATACAGTTAGTTCTTAACTGTAGAAAATATATAGGAAATCATTAAAATGAGGTATGCGTCGTGGCCCTCATTGTCCTGTTTCTTAATCCGTCTTTTACACTCGCCACAATGTGTAACTGACTGTAGGTATTTGTCAGCTGCACTTCCACTTTTAGAAGCCCAGCACATGCTGTGGTGTAATTTGGGCTGAGCACATCATTCCTGTGTTGGCATGCAACTTCAGAATTAACCTGAATGGAGTGGCAGGTGCAGGACGTTCTGACACACAGTGAAATTTAAGGAGGCTCTCTCTGTAGGAGAGAAAGGATTGGTTTTACATCAGTCTCAGTTGGGAGAAAAACGAGCTCCGCCAGAACCTCCAGAGTAAAATACACATCTGTCTCAGTAATGCCTACAGAAACCCTAAAACCCAAAAATAAAATTGGGTTTCTCTAGACAGGTTTTTGTTCAATATGTCTACTGTTTGGAAAAATTAACTGTGAGGTATTTAAAATCATTTACTTAAAATATATAATATGAATACACTCTCATAGTCCAAACAGGTGGGGTTTTTTAGGCAAAGAGAAGCACAGTTTGTTTTACAGTATTATTCATAGGAATTTTAGCCAAAAAAAAAAATCTAAATTTGTATCCTTAAGGTATGGCTTAAATGTGTAATATTTCATATTTTATGTCTCTATAATAAATAACATTTAAATAATTTTTTTAATTAAAAGAAATCATTATTATTTTTTTTAAACCAATGAATCAAGGTTAGTGCATCAAATAGTCCTGACAGAATCTTGGCTGTCAGTCTTGTTAAAGGAACTATAGATAATTTTGCTCTGGTAAGAAAAAAAAAATAATGCCAGAATAAAATGAAAATAAATCTAAAAGGTTTTTTTCAAGATTAAAATAAGCCTCTCGAGTTTGAAAGGGATGAAATTGGACAATGATTTAATTACATTCCACTTGAATAAGCAACGTGGTCAGTAACATTATAAATCATTAACTTGTTTGACTCAGTGGTTGACTTTATGCAAGAAATCGCTTCATAAAAATCACTCTTAATAAGTTAAGAGTCAGCTAACGTAAGAGCACAGTATTCTGTAAATGTCAGTATTCTGTACACCTGACCTTTTCCGTCTAATAAAACAGTCAAATAATAAATTACTTGTGCTGGTCATGCATAAAATTAGTACATGTATAAACTAGTGTTATTGATATTTCTTTGTCCAACAAAACCATGGTGTGATTTACCCTAATATCTTATTACATAGTGACAGAACTCCAACAGGACATGAAAACTGTGGACAAACTGATTAAGCATTTTCATCAGCATACAAGTTCACTTCTCCCATAACTTCAAATGTTTTTTTCAAATGTTTTAGCAGTCTTTTACATAAAGAATGCAAAATAGCATTATTATATTACATATAAAAGAAATATTGACATGTATTTACACTTCATTCTATCTCAGTTGCCTAAAGTTCTTACAGCTAGTTTGATAATTACAAAGTGAATGTAGCATTGCAATTGAGCTTGTTTATATCATTGAAGTTATTAGTATGTTAGGTCACGTATGAGAGATTAGGAATAAAGCTTTTAGTTTGCCTTGGCCAAGTTCCTTGGTGAAAGTGTCAATAGTTTAGCACTAGGAACTAAAAACGGTGTGATTTTAGTGTTAATTACTCTTCTACTTTAACTTGTGTGAAGAATTTGAAGCTGTACGTCATCATTTACCAGAGGAGTAAAGCACTTTTACTCAGTTAAAGATTTTGGGTCCTTTTACCACCTCTGTTTATGACTACTATAAAATCAATGAAATATTGCTGTGCCTTGGAATTTTAAAAGGTCTGCCCATAAATGTTCTGCAGATATAACAGAATGGGGTTAATGGTCTGTAGATCTTTCTAAATGACATCCTGAGCTGGCAATAAAACTCTAATTCCACCTGATACCTCTTTGTTATTAAGACACATTTTTGAGTTTAGTGGTCATGGCTTTTCTTCTAAGTTAATTCCTATATAGTGAAATGAAACTGCTCCCATTTAAAAGAATTCCTGTGAATTTTGTGTGAAACATGGCTTATCATAATTGAAAAAGACTATATATTCCACTCTGTCATGAGCTCAGAGAATTAATTTCCTGCTGTTAAGCACTTTAAAAAGCCATATACCGCTGCTCTGATCTGTGTCTTGGTGTGACTTCATTGTAAAAGTGACTTTTGCACTTTGGTTTACTGGCTATAGACTGTGACATGTCTAAGGTCTTATTCGTTCTCTCTGTTTTGTGCTTTCATCTGCCTTTTTAAGCAGAACTAGTGTACAAACCTTCAAACCTTTTCTGTTGTCCTTACTACTTGATCCCTGGTCTGGATTGCATTATAGATCTGACTATCTAAATATAAAACATAGTGGAATAAGATTGGCAGCTGTAACCCACACAGATGTGGTGATGGACTGTGGAAACATCAGTTCCCTTTCATGCTAGCAAACATCTAACATTGTGCCTAAACATAATTATTACTAAAGGGGGTAGAGCTGAGTGTGTTGCAGTGTGGTCACTTAAACAGTAATGTGGTATGGTAGCTTGTGCTTATCTTGTGCTTCTCCACTCCCATTCTCGCCTCAACTGCCTGAAGCAAAGTGCCTGTTGGCACTTTAAAGACACATTCATCACTATTGCTTCATCAGAGCTCAACCAATAAAAATAATAAATGAAAAGTGAAAAGGAGAAAAAATGTACACTGTTGTCCTACATTATAAAGGTAAATGATATTGGATGAAGTGTGTGACCAGTAAACCATTATTTTTAGCTAACTGGTAGCTTAACGAAGCTAATAAACAATATCAGGAGTAGTTAGCTATTAACAACACTAGCTTGACTACATCTTGAGGCAGTAGCTGAGCTATTTTCAAAATAGATTTTCCAACAATGCACTACTTTCTCAACAATTATTACCTCCATGAAAGAGGTTATCTTCTTGGTGCATTTTGTTTGTTTGTTTGTTTGTTTGTTTGTTTGTTTTATCTGTGTGTTGTAAGCGAGATTGCACAAAACCTACCTAAAAGATTTCCATGAAATTTGGTGGAATTGTATAGCCTGGGCCAAGGAGGAACCCATTATATATTGATGGGCCTTGGAAGAAGTCTGAGCTCAACAACGGCATACATCTTAATGTCCAGTAGATGGAACAAAGTTCAATAGTGACAAAACATAGCCAATGTAGAAATATGATGACTCCATTGGAAATATATCCAGACATATAAAGTGGTTAAGTGGTGCGTTTGCAGATTTGCATATCATATTGGAGTCAACTATTGTCCTTGGTGGTGGTCTGCGCTCTCCAAGTGCCCTTCTAGATATTTGAATGTTTTTTGTAGTCCCCCCTTTCTTACATAACCGGTTAAGTGGCATATTTAATCAAACAAATTCATACAGTACAGTAAAAACATACAGTAAAAGCAATTTTGTCTGTCTTACTTATGATTGCTGTTTCACAATTATTACTTAAAAACTGTTTTTTACTAAGAGTGCTTAACAAATAGAGAAGCAAAATTTCTATCCTGTACAAAGTATGTACATTTTTATTTTGTGCTGTGAATTAGCTGCACAAATTAAAATGTCACAGTTGCTTTTCTTCAGTTTAGGTTCCGTGGTGTTTTTTTCTTTGTAGCTTATGGTGTAGCTAAATCAAAAGAGGCTTGTATAATTTGAAAAGTTACCAGTGAAGCTAACAAAACTTCTGCTAATTAAGTTAATTAACTTTGAAAACAAAGTTAGCAAACAAAGCTAGCTATCCAACTAAATTAGCATTAATAACAAACCCAATAGCGGTCTTGTTGCCATCTATGTTTGCTAACATATTGAAAGCTGTGCTAGTAAATTGAGCTGCGCTAACAAATTTATGGCAACAATAATATGATAATGTTGCTTGTGAGAATGCTAGCTATGTTAGTGAACTGTGGTATCAAAGATAATGAAAGCCTTAGCGCTAGAAAGGTACATTGAAAAAATGTCCTTTCTACTACAGTTTCTTCTTCAAAGAAAAACATAGCTGTTTTCAGACCAGGCTGTGAGTGAGGTGACGTAAATGTTCGTGTTTTGACTGCAGCAAACATTCATTTCGGATAGATAAGACCATCGTGAAGTGATACTTTGAGATGAACCATTTCTTCATCTCACATTCTCAACTTTTGGACAAAGAAAGACGCATGCACTCAGGTTGAACTCTAATCAGGCAGTTCTCAAAGGGCCAACTGTTGTTTTTAATGCAGCAGGAGACAGAATTCAAAGCTGGATTTTATTTCCTGTTCAATTCCCTCCACAACTTGATTATATCTGGATAAGAGAGGCAGTGAGTGGACGATGGACATGGCTATAAATCTCCAGCTTCTGAGCTGCATTGGAGAACTTGTGAGACACAGGACAGGTGCTTTAGTCTTTTTCAGTCTTTTTTGTCAGCTGCTGGACTGCATGCTAATTGCAAGTAAGCCTTTTCTTGAGTGAGTTTCTTATTTTAATGTAGTCTCAGTCTCAGTCTTATAAATACATTAATGAGAACCATATTTTTGGAATGGAAAGTGTGATTGTTAATTCCTGCCTTATGAGTTAGGGAAGGTTTGAGGTGGTTGCCAAAGAGAGGCATATTTTTGTGGGAATACAAGGATGCTTGAGATAGATTAACATATCTGGTGCTAGAAGAAAAATATGTTGTCCAGTCTTCCTCACTGAGTTGTGAGGTGTAAGTTTGTTGGAGATAAGGTATCTAGACTCCTTATTAGCTTTTTGTATTACAATGAAGTTACACCTTTTTTTCTCATTATATAACTGTATATATTACATCCATAAAGCACTCTGTTAGACTGCTTTTTATATATTAGATTTCTTATTTTCAGTTTCTGTTTGTGATTTTAGGTGGCTGTTGTGATATTGCTTTTGTTGTTGTGCTTTTAAGTTTTGTCATGTTTTTTGTTTGAGCTGTGTTTTTGGTTTTGTTGCAGTTTCAGATTTGTTGTGATTTTAGTTTTTTTGTCTTTGATTTGATGTGTTTGAAGTTTTGTTGTTGCTTTTAGTTTTGGTGGTGTTTTTCTGATTTACTGTTGTGGTTTTTTATTTTGTTGTTTTGTTTTGTTTATTTTTTTCTAGGTACGATTTCAGAGGCAATGTTATTTTTTGCAGTCCTTACATAATAAGGAATTGTGACATGGCACCATATCCGTTTCACTAGAGAACTAACACCGATATATCTCTCTTGCTTGCTTTTCTACCTGATCTTATGATTATATGGTGTAAGTTTTATAATGATTAGAGTTTTACTCAGCGTTTGACTATTTCCCTGCCAATAAGCTGATGAACATTTATGTCTGGTTTATTTCAAATGGATGGAAGAATCTGGGCAACGATAATTAAATCCAAAGCCCATAATAAAGCCCCCAATTTATTGCACTGATTTAGTTTTTTTTTTGTTGTTGTTGTTGTTTTTTCATTTGTCATGGTGAAAGACAGCAAAATTTGCTTTGGCTGTAAAAATTAAACAATTTAAAATACAATATTTAAGCAGGGTGCCTAAACTGTTAGTCTTATAATATCAAGATGCAGTATTTGTGTATGTTGAGTCATTTCAGGCCAAGGAATATTTTTGAAGGAATGTGAAGGAATGTGGTTAACATAAGTTAATATGGAAATTTCCTATTTTTTCGCTCCTCATGTGGTGATATAAAAGATAGACAGACAGACAGATAAGAATGGAGTAAATGCCTACAGTCAATTAGATGTTTCACTAGATTAAATATAACTTTGAATTGATAAAACAATTCTTAATTTCAAACAATCAACAATCATTGATTTGCTAAAACTGGAAATTATTTGAAATAGTTAACCTAAAATACTTCAATAGTTTTTAACAAGGAAGGCAAGGAATTAATTAGTATTTATTTCTATTTGTAGTAAGTGTTATCACTTACATTATAACAGTCAATAACAGTCATCCCCTGGCTTTCTCTTGAAGTTAATAAGACAGAGAATCAATAAACCCCTCTGTCTTGAAGACTTTCCCATGGAGGAAAACCTAAAATTACAGCTCTGACTCTTTCCAAAAATCATGATATCATGATATCAGTGATTATATTTAGTTTTTTGTTAAATAACAACACAATCTTTTAGTTATTAGAGTTATATAATGTGGAGTCCATCATACAAATTCCTAATATTGAAGTTTCCAGATATATACCACATTTTATAATAATGGTGAAAACATTAATACATAATAACATAAGAAATTATGCAGTGAAAAAAAACTTGTATTTTTGATGCTTCAAAGTTGCGTTGATGACAGTTTTATAGTCTCTTGGCATTCTCTCATGCAGTTTTATGAGGAGAAACCTGGGACTGTCTTTAAAATGTTTTCTACATATGTTGAGCATTAGGCTTTAAGCTTTAAATTACATTTAGTAATTTTACATTTAGCAACATTCATTTTTGCTGTATGTATATTATTTTATATTTGATTTTGGAATCAAAGATACTGGATATTAGGGTTTGCTTTAGGCGGTTTGAAGCAAGAACTCCAAAAGAATCCCAAAAGACCAGATTTTCCCTTCACACCTACAATTTGAATCAACCTCATGAATCATCTCTATAGTCATACACTCTTCATGATACAAATGATCTTAATTTATATTGAGTAATGGTATTAACAAAATAAGTTAAAATAATGTCAGTGGATAATCACTATTATTAATTGTTATTTATATATAAATGATATATATGACTCAGTTGTAGGCTTCATTATTTACTGTTACATTAAGGATTAGAGCAATTATGAAAGTATTAGTTAAAGTAATAATAAATATATATATATATATGAGTTACAATATCTTAACACTTACTGCAAACAAATAAGCACACACACATTATATATATGTACATATATATATATATATATATATATATATGTGTGTGTGTGTGTGTGTGTAATGTGTGTGTGCTTATTTGTGTGCAGTAAGTGTTAAGATAACGAAACTCATTCAGTCATATTTCTTCAAAGTTTTGGTAATCGATTGTCATTCTGCCTCACATTGCGTTCAATGAAAGGTTCTATGTAAAGAAAATATCATTTTAATAATGCATACCATCATGGTAGGTCACCATGTATGTCTAACAAAGAGTGGTAATAATATTTTATTTGTATTATATAGAATTTCTTTTAATACTGAAAAGGCAGACATCTTAGATTTCAACTCAGTCTGAGTCAATGTCTTTATTTTTTCTATGAAGCCAATATTTCTGTCTCAAATACGAAACCATGGAAGAGTCATGGAAAGAGAAGAAATGTGTGTGGCTGCATCAGGACATTTGGCAAATAAAAGCCATTACAAAGAAGAGCAACAATGATAGACTTGTAGTAAAATCGCAGCATTGTGGTTCACCTCACCATGCTTCATAGCCAGGAGGTACACTTTTACTTTGAGTAAGTGCTTTTGGCGGACATGCTTCCATATTCCAAACCACACATGACTGCTAATTCATAGCCGGTTTATTTTCTTACAACAGAAGGCCTATTGAGTTGGTTAAATCATGGATGCAGGCGACTTGCAGAGTTTGTAGAGTGAGCTGTCAGCATCTCTACATATCACTGCCTCTGGAAAGTACCAGTCATAATATTTTAGGACAATTGTTCTCAAAGTCAGGTTTGTGCATCTTAGACAGAGGGTACATGATTAGGGGGTACATGAGCAGTGGAAATCTAACCCCACCAATACCAAAGCTGTATTATGTATTATATAGTTTGTTATTTAGTTAACCTCTTTGACTGACAAACTTAAGGGCCACTGTCCACCAAAAGCTTCATGCTGAGCACTGTAAACTTAACTGACTTAATAGGATTTGTATAGAAAACAGATGCTGGATGAGAAATGCATTTGATGGACACAGGCCCTAATTAAACATATTTAATCCAAAAAGCTAAGAAATTAAAAGCTCTATGACTCCAATAATTTGCCAAAATGTATTATACACATTTGAATAGTTGGATTAGTTGGATTATGGTCATAAAGTAAAGCTGTATTGAGGGAGTTTATTTATTTATTTATTTTTATTAGATTTTTTTAGAACCCCTGTAAAGTGCAGGATGCCCATGTCCAGCATGATAGGGTTAATATTATAGTATATTTTGAGATTTATTTTATAGACCATGATGTATCTGAGCAGGGAAGAATGTATCCAAATAATTCTACTAATAGGAAATCAAACTTAGTTTAAATGCACAGGTATATGCTGAGAAAATTAGGAATGTTGAAATTCTTTTTCAGTGCAGGATTAAGACTGAAATCTTTAGCCTTCTGTTTTGTTCTGTCTTTTTATATCCCCACTGGTGCTTGATGGTGGGACATCTTGTACAAAATTTGATTCATTCATTTACCTTCAGTAACCACTTCATCCTGGTCAGGATCACGGTGTATCTGGGTGTGAGGTGGGAATACACTATGTGCTGTCCATCTCAGGGCTCCATGTACATTCTCACACTCATACACTGGCATATGAGATTTAAAGTTACTAATCCACCTACCAGTATGTTCTTTGGGGGACAGAAGAAAATTAGACAACTTGAAGAAAACACACATGGGGCAAATATGCAAAAACTACACAAAGACCCAAGCTAAGGATCAAACCAGTGACAATGGAGCTGTGCAGTTGTAGTGCTGTATAAATTTTATAATGTATTAAAATATTTTCTAAAATATATACATCGCTTGTTTTGAAGGACATATGTTATGTTTAAGATACCTTTCATACATTACATATTTGTAAATGTAACATCACCAGGCCAAAAATGGCCCTGTAATCATTCAATCAAAAGGAGGATAGTCTTTTCTCTAGTCAAGCTTTTATTTGTAAAAATACACAGAACTAACTGAAGTAAATAAGCTGGACTAACTACAAAATGGCAATAAAAGGAGAATTCTAGTTAGATATTGCTAACATGTACTTTTATATTGTTGTATTTGATCTCAGTAGTTGAGAATACACATTAAGAACACACCCAATTTATTCAAAAACATAGCCGACATATCCGATTACCATCATTTGCTTAATTCAGCCGTGTACTGATTGTGCTAAGCTAATTAGAAAATTTTAGACTAATTAGCCTTACATAACATACTTTGCAAAGATGTAAACCATTTTTCTCCTGGGTTCTAATCACTGCTCTCAGTATGATTTAACTTAATTACAACATCTCAGAGGGCATCTAGCATCTCCCAGGGAAGAAACACAGACCACATCTTACACCTGCAGATTTATTTACTTAACTCTATACAAAACATTATAAAGGTTAAAATGAGGGTTAGGAGTGGGGTTTATGGTTATACCTTTTTATACAACTTCTTTTATCTTAGATTAAGAAAGAATTCATTCAAGACTGTTTGTTCTATTTGCACAAAGTTTCCTCAGTCCAAGTCTGATTTCCCACAATTAAGTCTTTTGGAATCATGGAAAGATTTGAAACCACAGTTTCTCAAACCTTTTACAATCTGGAACTGCTATAACTGTTTAAAACAACCTACTAGATATTTTAATGTTCAGTTTCTAGATATGTAAAATAACGTTTGGCCATTTTAAAGCTTTTTATTCCTGAACTGTTCACTCATACAGTGTTCATTAATCATTTTTAGCTTACTTGTTTTTGAGTTGTTGAGGTTTGTATTAAACCAATTCAATTTAAGTAGCCAGTCAAATAGGCTAATACCAGTAGCTACTCAATTCATATAAAAACTGTAATAATAAAATTTTATCAGTATAATAACTTTGATTATATCCACCACTGTAACAAAATAAAAAAATTAATTATCCCTCAGTGAATCAGCTGAGACAGAACAGACTTTATGTTAAAACTATGTTGAATTATGTAACAGTACTTTTTTGACTATATAACATACAGTTACAGAAGTATGTTATTTGTAATCGCACTATTCAGTGCCACCCAAATGAGGATGGGTTCCCTTTTGAGTCTCGTTCTTCTCAAGGTTTCATCCTCTTGTCGTCTCAGGGAGTTTTTCCTTCATTAGAGATATATATAGGAATATATATAGATAGAATTATATTTATAATGGCTTTGTGACAGTGTATGTTGTTAAAAGTGCTATACAAATAAAATTTAATTGAATTGACATTAATTGAAAAATAAAAATAGTGGACTCCTGGCTGTGTTTCATGGACCCAACTTTGAGAACAATGGATCTAAAGGATCTAGTTGGCTTTTAAGGCAAATATCTATTTGATAAATTTTTGTCTCTATATTTTATGTGACATTTTGGCCATTTTCTCTTTTTTTTCTTTATCTCTTTGCAACCCAGCAATATCTACACACTTGGTTTAATTATATATCCTCCAATAATTAGAGGACAAATAGAAGTTTAAAAAAAAAAAAAAAAAACTCTGCTTCTGCAAAAATGCTTCTCTAAATTATCATTTGTGGGTAAGGAATAAATCTTTTTTTGCATAACCCTTGCATGTGAACGCCACCAAATTTCCATCTGAGGAATGTTTTAATTTCCTCTGAGCAGCATCTGTAGTTACTTCTGAGTGAGTATTACTTTTATGAGTAGGATTAGTTTTTGTATCAGGATCATAGGATGTTTTGTTTTGCTATGGTTAAATTAATTATTGTTACCTCAATACCTCACCTCGACTTGTGAACTTAAAGAATAAAACAGAGAAGGAGTCAAAACCATTTACCCCACTCTGTATCTCTGTATATCTCTCTGTATCTCATGTTTGTGGGTTGCTTCCTATTCTGAGACAATCATATGACCAAGTAAAAGCCAGTAGTGTAGTATTTATTAGTGAAACATTAAGGCAAAAACCATAGGAGAGATGCAAAAGCCATTTTTGACAGTTAGGTTTCCAAGTCTGGGTATAAGGCCCAGAAAAGAGCCAGTGCTACCCTGCTGTTTAGCCATTTCTGCTCACATGTTGTGTTTTATTACAACAATTTTTCACTTGTAGTGTCAAAATTGAGCATGCAGCCTCAAGTTCAAGACATGATTAATGGACTAATTTCATGCAGAGTGAAAAAGGGAAAAGCATCTGTACACCACAAACTGCAAACTTTCGTATGTCGTGCCTTGAATGTGGCATGGAATTTTGTTAAAATATGTGATATTTGTCCAGCAGAATATTTAGTGACATGCAAGTCTCAATAAATATCTAGAAATATGAGAAACTTTTCACTTGTTATGAGTTTTTTTAACATCTATCATACAATAGCATAGTTGAAATCTTTTACTTTTACTAAATAACTTTGCTAACATTAGGGGTACAGCTGTAACTTCTGCCAATGGAAAGGCTTCAGGAAGGAGGGCTTTGAGGCAAAATGACAAGATTTAATCACTAAATTGCTGTGGTATTAAAGGAATAATACACTTTGGGATATACACTTATGGAAAAATTATTAACTATAGGGTGGTAACAGTAACGCCTCTTAGCCACTTTGCCATTTTACACCACACTATTGATTTTTTTCCTATAACAACACATGTCATGTTTTATTCTGTACTTACAACAGTTGGGCATTTTATAGGTTGCACTATATATTTGAAATACCTCATGTTGGTTGTGCAATATTTTTAATACTATATCAGTATTGCAACTCAAAGTATAACAATGTATGACAAAAATTATCACAAGAAACATTTATTTACAATTAATGCAAACAGACATTGCAATAATCACATGTTATTATGCAATCAAAAGATGGGGATTGCCATGCAATATAAAAGTTACACAAAGATTTACAGAAAATTCCAGAGAATGATTTATAAAATGCTTTTATTTCAACCAGAGATTTCTTTCCAGACTAAAGTGGCAGCTATATAACATACATTATATGCTAGGCAGTGGTGAAATTACCCGAAGCACATTTGGCCAGAGGATATTCCTGAATAAGTTATAGTCTCTCTGCAACCAGCCAGACACTTGAGAAAGGATATGTGCTTGCACTCATGGCTCAGGGGATTTTGAAAGCTAAGAAGAGGCCAAGTTATGGTTTCTGTATTGCATCAATGTAATTGGTTATTATCTCAATATTCCAGTAGGCTGTAAATGTAATGCATATAGTGGAGAATGTTACAGTAGGCAGCTTAACCAGGTCAATACAAAATATAATATCTCAACTGTTACCTTTAGTTTTTTACCTTCAGATTTCATATAATATAATAATAATTTTATATAATATATTACATTTAATATATTATATAAAATGTAATGTATGTTATATAATATAATATGTAAGTAATATTATTGATTAAGATATTGGTTAAAACATGTGATGTGCTTTTTTGGTGACACATTTGCATTCCAATTGCATTCTTTTTAGATATATTCTCAATCCCCTAGCTGTAAAATTTTCTCTGGTTAATGAAAAACATATGAAGCAAATTTTAAACTGAGCACTGACCATCCTTGTTAAAATCTATACAAATTTACAAATGTCTTGAATGTTTTTCCTATAACTCACAATGTCCATGATTATCTTTGTGCCGGTGGGACACATTAACAGCTAAGCCTGTCAACATCCTGGACTCTGCAGACAGTAAGACTGACCTTTCTGCCATTTATAAGCCATGAAGCATAATTATTTTTCTGGCAGTTTTGCTCAGTTGTCCCCTGCACTCTCAGGGTCAGGATGGAAAGTGTGGATTTAATATACATAACAAAAACATTTTAAGATTTCTCCCTTTTTTTAGTATTACTTCCTGACACAATTGATTTATTTTATGGTAGGCTCAGTACCAGACACCTTAGGTCTGTGGAATTAAAGTCCCTCAAATATCCACTGTAGCAAGATGAGTTTGCAAAAATAAGCTTAATGATGGACATTCAAAGATAAATTTGTCCTTTTACCTCAGATGTTGAGACAACATGTAGATAATGCTGATAATCAAATTGATGACTTATAGAATAAATGTGAATAAATGTAGAAGTAGGCACCTTAGAGGCACATGTAGAGAGAGTCTTTCAGTAAGTTGAAATGGAACATTTAAAAGCTTTTTTCTTAATTTAGGGAGGAACCAGACTTTAAAATGGTAGAAGTTTATTTTCAGGAAAACCTGTAAATATTCATTTTATTCTAGGTTGTATTGTCTGAAGTGTACAGTTTTATGTACAAACTGATCCATGTTTTCTTTGTGCTTTTTCAAGTCTGATTTGTTATTGTTTCTCAGGCTTTTGGGATTTAGGCAGGCCCATTGTAAACACAAACAACGTTCACCTTATTAAGTGCTATATGATTTGCAATTAATATATCCAATTAGCATGCTATGATTGTAAAAGTGTCTCTGGGAAATAAATGTTATCAAGGGCTTTGGATTCAGAAGAGGGGATGATTATAAAGCTTGAGCCCACCACATTGCTAACATACATACAAAAAACCACTATAAGCCATATTATGCTTTTGTTTATATAGTATTTGAAGCAGTGATAATGTTATGTATAGCTAGAAAACCGTAAAGCGTTATTGTTAGTTAGTGCCGACAGAAGAAATTGTCCTCTCATCATATGAATTACTTCCTTTCTTGTTGATACTTTTGAAAATGTCAAACAAGTTTCACTGTAACATCAATCAGCCAGTAATGGTCAGGAATTGTAATTGTGGCTGATCTATATATTGGTCTATACATCAGTGTTGCGGTCTACTTCTGACGAACATAGTTTAATTTCTATTCCATCCAGATTATCCAGATCTTTCAGTAATTGTTAAGAGGATGAACTAAAAGTGTATGTACTGTAGATACACATCATGAGATTATCACTGTACACTATACACTGTGAAGAGTCTTTAATTCAGTAAAGATGAAATATTGCAAAATGTCTCTCAAACAAACACCCTCAAGAAAAATTGCTTAAGTAGGAGGTTATGAAATAGATAGTAAGCTGGCAATATAGTTTGAGAAACAGACATAAACTTGAATAGAGATTAGCCCACCTTTTAACAAACACACATAGCAGATTTTATTCTGTTAGGGCTCTCAAGTCATTGTCAGAAATATTGCACGTTAAGAGACAGACAGACACCCATAAGAAACGATATACTATAACTTATGTACATACTACTGGATTCACCATGCTACACTTTACTTTTATGTTTAAAGTGATGTAGAATTTTAAACAGTACTTTATATTTTATTGCTTCGCCTCAAATTTTGTTGAAAGGATTCAGGAGGTAGTTTGGAGTCTTTAAAAGTGAAAATGTCATAATTCCAAACCAAGGGCTTTTGTATTATTCAGCTATTCTTTCCAAAGTTTCAACATCAGTTCCGTTTAGGCTGCCAGCAAGATTTGCTTTCTTTGGCTTAGTTTAGTTGTACTTTGGTCAAACTGAAGGATGGTTGAGTTACATTTGTGCTGTTATTGTGCTAATTTGGAAGAGGGGGGGCAGACTAACATGGATCACTCCACATGTATCACTCCTACAGTGAATTCCTTAACATAACAACAGGATCCTTCTTTATATACATCTACACTTATTGTGAAGTTATTATTTTGGTAATCTTAAGCTTAAAAGGTATAAATGTAAGATTCAAAGAGGGTGAAACAACCACTTGCACTGATCATTTTTGATAACTGTAATAAATAAAAATGCCCATTCTGAACATTAAAGACATTTCTTATTATATCAAGTAATTTTGGGGGAATGAGGAAGCATGTAAATGACGGTTCCCTTCAGATAACTGGAGAGAATATGTCCAGAGTGAGTTTATAACAAAATAAAGGAACTTGGCTCAGGAAACACTGAGTATCTAATGTCCAGACTGACCAAGTTTGCCATCTCCATAATTTCTGTGTCTTCAGCCAGCATCTTCCTAACAGCCTTTTCACATATGAGAGGAAAAATTAATTAGTTTCCATCTAGTCGCACATTTTCATAAGTAAAAAAACATAATGCAGTATACTCACATTTAGGCAGCTCTACTGCCTCTGTTGAGTCCGTGTAACAGTTCTTCTCCTGCTGCTGTTGCTGACTCTGCCGCTCTGGATCCTGCCCTGTTGGTCAGAAGGATATGCCACCACCTGTGCTGACCCTCTTCTGATCTGTGTTCCCTCTGATTCCCTCATGTCCCGAGCCATTTGTGCTAAGGTTTGGCCAGGATTTGTTTGCAAGCGCTGAAACAGGCTCTCACGGTTTACAGTTCTTTTTGGGCAGCTGAAAGTTAGAGCCACTCCAGAATCTGATTTCATCTCCCTTGAGAAACCATCTGAGGTACCATCAAAGCAGCGTCCTATGGCAATCTCTTTGGCAATGCGTGGGTTCTGGTCTGTAACAGTGTATATTCCATAGTTATGGCCCAGTGGGTCCACGGGAGCTAACATGGTAAATGCGTGAGACTCATTGTTCTGTAGAAGAGGTGGGTGCTTTGTAAGGTACTCTTGCAGAAGGCTGTTGATGCCTATTCGTCGACAGTTGCCTTGTGGAAGGACAGTAATTAGAGAGCGGTCAACAGTGTCTTGGTCAAAAAGCATTCCACTGCATTTGAACTCCAAGCAAGCAGCAGAGGTGTTAGGATGTTTCAAGTCACGAGTGCTGCGTATGTCCCTAATTCCATACAACTGACCCCTGGTCTGAGAATGGGTACCTCCAAAGTTCTTTGACCTGACCATAACTTCTGTCTGTCCATGGATTTTAACTTTGATATAGCAAGCCCTGAACTCCTGAGGGTTGGGCCACCATGAGAGGTAATCCCCAGTCCAAGTTGTCAGATCATTCTCCTGAAAAGGTACCACATTGTACTCATATTTGTCTTTCTCCACACGGAAGAAACGGAAATGATTTGCATAAATGGGTGCATTTTCACATGAGATTAGACTTTGATAAGGATATATTGGTCCATTGGTTTCATCTAGATTATTTGCATTTGGCTTGGCTAAATTTATTCTAAAGGCAGTTTTTTTGAGTGCTGGATCATCATGATCTGATCGTTGATAATCTAATTTGTCTAAGTATGGTTGTAATACACCAATGATGTTAGGGTTCATTTTTGGTGTAGATGGGGCTGCTTCTAGTTCTTCACCTCCCATTGTGGCTGTGACGTAGGCTGTGTATGCATCAGGTCTCTGGGCATCACAGAAGGCTGGAAGACAAGCTCCGTTAGGTCCTGTTATCACACTGTCAAAACGTCCCCAAGTTCTAGGATTTGATGAGTATCCAGGCCTGGGCTCCAGGTTTATAAGACTGATCACCACACCTTCAAGTTGCTCAGTAGGCAAAAATTTGTCACTCATGTATGCCCGAACTTTGACGTAGCAACGGCGATTTTCAGGTACATCCAAGTTGAACAGTCTGCGCTCTCTGATTTCCATGTTTCCTATTAGGAAAGTGCGCTCCTCTCTTTTTTTCCTTCCATTTCCACCAGTGGTAACCTGAGTGGGTTGAAAATTACTTTCTTCCTCCCAAATACCTGTGACTGGATTGAGAGACCACAGTTTCATAGTAGGTATATGCTCTGGCATTTTGACATGTTCTGTGTCAAGGAGCACCTGGACTTCACCAGCTCCAAGGATCTGATTTTTCTCATCTCTGAAATCAAGAGAAAACATTCCATATGTCCTTAATGGAAGCACATCACCTTCATCACCCACAAAGTTCAAGTCTCCCGAGATAGCCGCTGCTGTTGTGATGTTGCGTGGATCAAAGAAAGTAACACTTGCTTTAACTGTGCCTTCATATGATTCCCCAGTGTCTTTGTAGAAGGAGTTGGGAGGTATGACCAGCTGCCCAATGGGCTCCTCCTCTTTTATTTCACCAAGATAAATAGTATTGCTCTCTGCAGCGTTGATGTCAATTGGTTCCTGCTTTCGCATTACTTTGACATCATGGTAAACTGATCCACCCTTCTTATCAAAAACGAATACTTTGAGAGTATCTAAGAACTTTTGGGATGGGTCCACGAAGTTCACAACCAGACGTTGGATGTCAGAGGGCACCTGAATTGTGAACCCACCCTGATAACCTGTGATTCCTATTCGTTCTTTTCCTATGAAAATGTGTCCAAATCGTAAGGGCTCATTATTGTCTGCAGAAATCACTCTACCCCGTACAAGAATTTTGGGTTGGATACATTTTTGACAACCACACTCAGTCACAAGCTTTATTGGAAGAATATAGCTGCCACAGTTGATCTCCTTTGTCTCCATTTGCTTCACCCCACAGCAGAAGGTAGATGAATCTTTGCATCGTAGGTCAAAGTCCAGTGACCCAGGACATTGGTTGTTAGCACAGCGGCCAGCATTATACCACTTGGATTTTGTGCCTGGCTGTTTGCAGTCTAAAGGCAGTTTAATCAGGTGACTTTCAGGTGTAGCATTACATGCTGGAGATCCTTTGGCTATAAATAATGAAAGTGCATAAAGTTAACTTATTTAATGAAAAATATGCCCTTTATTACATGTGACGGGCACAACATTCCAAGAAAATATTGAAATAAATTTTTATTTTTTATGTGTACAATTATTTATAATTAACTTTTCATTAGGCCATAAAATATGTTGCTACATAAAGTGTCATTATGAAGCCTTGAATATGTGTTATGTAGCAGTAGGTAGCCTCATATATATATATATATATATGTGTGTGTGTATATGTATATACATATACACACATACATATGTATGTTAATTATTAAGAAGTAGTTCTCCTCACACCAAACATTCATGCTACTCATGATACTTCACAGGAAAGCAGAACACACTCAGAGGAAAGCAATAACTGCCCTCTTCACATACATAAGCTAACAGACATCCATGATTATTTCATTTTTTTAGCACACATATTGTTTTTATCCACCATTTTCCAAAAAGGCCATGCAATTGTTATTAGTTGCCAATTTTAAGGACTGCTGAACTTCCCATGTGGGTTCTTATTTATCAAAACAGGATGACAAATCAATTTGAATAAATGATGTTACAGTGGTGTTTTTGTGGGGTTTTTTTTCCCTTTCTGTTTATCCCTACAGGTGCGTAATATGTGATTTGATGAGTTATTGCTTTTTATATATAATTATATTCAGTTCCATTTGTTCCAATTGATTATAATGTATGTTTATTCACATATCAAATTATTAGTGTTTGCAATTGCTAATAATAAATATGACCACAAATATTTCATTTGCAGAATTACAGTAATTATGGCACACTTAAATATTAGTTAAACCAAGCTTAATAATTTGTTCATTGAAAATCTAGATCTTTAAAAAAATATAAATAAATAAAAAAATAGCCTAAAGGTTCACACATTACTTAAACATATAATCTCATGGCAGAGACTTAATAGTTTGAGTGTCTCAAAATAAATTGCAACATTAAGATAGTGAAACATGACTATTAGCATTATTATAAAAAGCTACAATTATATTCACATTTTGTGGAACATAATGGAAAAAATGCATTGTAGTGTTAAGTCAATTAAAACAATTTAAATTTGTCAGTGTTTTCACTATGCTTTCAGATTTATGGGACAATATAAGACAACTCTCTGTTGTGTTTTTCAGTGTTTGAATCAGTCAAGGACACTGAAAATTCAGAAATGGAAAAGTGGTGTCTGATTATTTCAGCACACAATGCAGCAGGGCTTTCTGTAAACCTATACTTTGGCTAACAAGCATCAAGGGAATTTGTGAATGTGTATTTATGTGCATGGAAGTGGAAATGTATAATAGCCTGATGAGACATCTTAGATTTCATTCAAATGTCCAGGGCTTCAGGTTTACACAGCCATTCCTTTACCATCAGTTATGTGCATGGAGAGGACAGATCCATATTAACACAAACATCTGCTAGTCTCTGGGGACATTACTATTCATGGTATTTCCTCTTCCTTTTTTTTTTTTTTTTTTGCAGTATCTGACACTGCACTAATATTGTAAAGATTTTCATACAATACAATATGATTAATTAATTTTGGCAGATGAATTGCATAGGCACTTACCAAAAACAGTCAGGATTGCAGGATTGGACTTAATGGTTCCTGTTAAACTGTTGGCTTTGCAATAATACATCCCACTGTTTTCTGGTTTCAGAACACGCAATACCAAGTCTCCATCGTACTTGTATTGTTTCTGGTCCAACAAAGTTCCATTGTGATACCTGGTGGGCAAACAAATTGATTAATGCCATTTAAAGCAAGAATTTATATTAGGATTATGCATAACAATGCCAATATTTCTACCAGTAATATTTATCAGGTTTGGGGGTTCCTGTTGCTTTGCAGCAAAGAGTCACACGCTGTCCTTCATATCGTACTTTGTCTTCAGGATGTTGGAGAATGTATGGCTTCTCTATAAGGAAATTTAGAGCAAAAACCTTAGGGAAAAACTTTCAGATGCTATACTGTAACATAAGGTACAATATCATTAGTGCAGTTAAGAAACACAAATTAAATATTTTTGGGAGTCCCAACATTAATAAATCTATTGGTATATACATTTATTTCTTTGTTTCTTTAGTTTTTCTCCAAATATCTAAGTAACCACAGCTTCTCTGTCCAGGTAACAGTTAATTTGGGCTAGCTAGACAATGGTTTTAAAAAGTGTTGCAGTTGACAGATTTAAGCTGAAGTGCCATTGATTTGCTTGCATTTCTTGATATTGCACAATCATGGAGCACTCATTTAGCTTCATAGAGTTATTATTGCCCCGAGTGGTCGGAAATTGGACCTGCGGCAAGTGCTAATAGAGGCCGACTGGGGAATGAATCATGCTGCCCCATGTTAAGGGGAAGAGCAGTGAACAGGACAATTAATGACACAGTTGCCAAATTGGGATAGTTTAAAAATACTCTGCAGCTACCAATATCCTGGTTTATAGAAAATTAACTGAAGTTAACCTAATACATTTACAAAAAAAACCCACTTCCAAATTTGAGACACAAATTTTACTGAAACCTGGCAACTCTGATT
This sequence comes from Notoglanidium macrostoma, assembly GCA_030068235.1. NCBI lineage: Eukaryota > Metazoa > Chordata > Actinopteri > Siluriformes > Auchenoglanididae > Notoglanidium > Notoglanidium macrostoma. The sequence goes on from JAQQZR010000007.1 coordinate 9,523,448, forward strand.
AATGATTTTAGTTCTTTGGCAAACACATCGGCTATTTGTCAAAAACTATTCAAAACAAGCTGCATGTTGTTGCCTCTCAATTTCCTATTAGATCCTCAATCTCGAAGATTCTCAACTTAATTCAGTTTGAGGCCATGTTATGTCATCCTGCCCCATCAAAATCTAAGGTTATGAGCTGTTGCTGCTGAATAGGACTTACCCGAAGACCTGAGGAAAGCTCGAACCCAGAAGTTTTTACTGCTATTTCTGAAAACAGGGACAGTGGCCGGAGCAAATTTTTCCTTGCTGATGTGTAGCCGAGTCTCAGGACCTGAGCACATGCCATGGATCTTGAACAAACCCTTATCATCAGTCTGTGCATGGATAATCTTTGGCTGGTCTGCCACAGCCACGCTGGCTCCAGAAACTGGAACTCCAGTCACACCCAGGACTTCCCCTTGTAATGTCTGTCCTTCACAAATGCAGTGGCTGCACTCCTCATTTGGACGTCCCTCAGGACACACAAGAGGACACACCACTATAATTTGCAAACATACAAAGCATAGTTAATTTTAATATTGCATTTCTGTTTTTTAAGACTGTGAAGGGTAGGATGGATATAGAATATACGACACCTGGACATGGGGTATTTCCACACTTCTGCACTTCCATTAGCCGTCCTCTGCAGCGGGTTGTATCAGATGCTCGGCTACAAGTTCTTCGTCTGGTTCTCTGACCCTTCCCACAGGTCACCGAACAAGTGTTCCACGTCCCCCACTGACTCCACTTGGCTGGTTGGAGAAGACATGACAGAGCTTTGCATTAAAAATCCAGGTCTGACCTTTTGGGATAAAATTCTCTAGAGAATAAAAAAAGCTTCTAAAGATCTTTGTACTCAGAAGCATATTACAATTAAAACAAATTAAATGGATGCTAAAGCCTAATTATTTTTCAACCAGAAGTCAAGATATAATAATTCTATTTAATGCTAAATAACATACTGGGTTTGTTAGAAAAAAATCACCGAGGATGCTGATGTACACCAAATTCTATGGGTTGTGTTTTTTCTATGAGGTTTTTTCTTTTTGGAATTTTCCCCCATTTGGTCATTTACTATTCCCCACCCACCAGCCACAAACACTACCAACCAGCGAAGCAGAAGGCTAGCTCATGCTTCCTCCTTGACATATGAAGACAATCAACATGGTGCTCATCACAGAGCAAATAAAGACACTCAGAAGAGTACTAACTGCCCTCCTCTGCACACATGAACTCACAGATGCCCATGATTAGTTAGTGACACTCTGATGATCAGGGGAGGGACTTTGCTTTTGGAACACTGCGTGAAAGTTGGGGAAACACCCTTGATGGGATATAAATCAATCACATGACACCATGCACAAACACATTCACATGCTCTTACAGACCTAGGGAAAATTAATAACAGTACCCAGTCAACCTACTGGTATGTTTTGGGACATGGGATGAAACCAGAAAATCCATAGGAAATCCATGTGAATATGGAGAGAACATGTAAAACTCCACACAGACCCCAAGCTAATGATTTAACCTGGGACCCTGGAGCTGTGATGCAGCAATGCTGTAGCACATTCTAATTTAAATTCATTGATCATTCACCTTGGCATGGTGGAGTAGAGCACTCTTTCCGCTCAGCATGAGGACCTGGGCAGGGTGGTGTAACCAGCTTAGACAGAGGCTGTGTGCTTATGCATTTCCGTCTACGCACTTGGATGCCCACATCATTACAGGCAGTAGTTGAACAAGGACCCCACCTACTCCAGTTTGTCCAATATGTTTGTACTGAAGAAGTGAAAGAATAGCAGACAGTTCAGTACTATACATCATTTCCAAAAAATATGCACTGATGCATCTCTTTTTTTTATTATGCAGTTCATAGCATGGGGTAATCTACCATGACTGACTTGTTGCTTGACTGATAGTACCTGGTGGACACTGGAATCGCACGTGGTAATTAGAGCAGATGCGTCCATATGGCTGTTCTTTATTAATGCACCAGAAGCCTTTCTCCAGACTGGAATGTACCACCTCTCCAGTGTCTGAAGCAGGCACCCAGTCAGTTGTACGGACCTCCATGGCGACAGGTCGCACACACACTCTCTCTCGATAGTAAAATCGAATAGCTTCTAGCCTCTCATAGTCCCCATTACCACCAGGATGGTCAATGTTGAACCAGGATGTCCACTCTGTCACTCCTGTAATTTGAAGTGGAGTAAAAAATGTAAACAATATCCAACTGCTGGTGTATCCATGCCAATATTTGAAAAAAAAAAAACAAAACATTAGTTTGGAGTGCCTGTTTTGCTTAATATATATATATATCTTATTCTCATCAGGTTTTTCATTTCACCACAGAAAATTGTAAAGGACCCTAATAATTTTTTGGTCATTCCTCTTGCTCCTGTTTCTTAAATTAAATCTCTTGTTAACAACCTCCATGTCATTGCCCTGTGCTTGTATTATATGAGCTCACTTTCAAGGAGCAACGGTGTTTCAGGAAATCACGCCTCATGCATTAATATATTTTTATGTGCTGGCACCAAATACACTGGTGCACACTTATTAGTTCCAGTTCATCATCATGGCAGTGAACAACAAAGATGAATGAACCACAAAACAAACATGTTATTTTAGTAATAAAGACCTGTGGTCTGAGGCTCAAAGATGCTGTTGTAGGCCATCTTTGTGTTCCTGTTCCTATGACTCAACTTTTGTAGTTGTGAGCTGTTCCAGCTAGAACCTGTAGGCAATAGGAAAGAAAATTATATTACCAGTCCAGCCACTTTCAGCCCTACATTCCTGTACGTTTATTCTCCATGACGCATTGTTGCTTGCAGTCCTGTATTAAAAACATCTCTTCACAGCACATTCCTATTATTGCATTAGTGTCTACGAATGCAAGAGGAAAGGGAAATCTATGGAAGATATCTGATCTTCAAACTCTGTCTCTTGGGTGTCTGGCTTTATAGTTTTCTTTGTCTTGGGACTATCAGAGTCCTGCCCTATTTCGACTACCTTGAGATCTAGACTTGTCCATCTGGATGATCTCCAGCCAGATATATATATGAGCTCCAGATACCTGATTCCATGATAGTCAACAGAAGGGATGTGTTTAACTCTCTAGACTGCAGGCTCGCTACTAGAGCTTAAAAAGGCCCAGGAGCTCATACATACATATGGAAAAGCACTGGATCTTAATTGGATCTGATGCATGCTCCATACTTCATTGCTTCTTTTTCCCAAAAGTAATGCAGACATAATGAGATTTCTCAGGTTAAGGTGTTGAAGCAGAACCTGTGTTTGCCTTACACATCCAAATGAATTTGGCCAGAGAGAAGCTGCTCCTACATCTGCAGAGTTACTCTGCAAAGTCTGGAAAATGAACTAGGAGTCTGCAACTGAGTTGGAGAAACTTAAAAGGCAGTTTTTTTTTTCCTGGAACAGAGACGGAGTAGGAGAGAGATGGGTCAAATGAGGTCCCTAAATGAGTCGATTATAGACAATAGACTCTTGTTAGCAGTCATTAAGGCCAAGTTTAATTATATGAACATAGGCTACATAAGCTGAATAATTAATTTATGGTGGGATGTAACGAGAAAATCTGTGCAGACAGGCCATTCTTTCAGCAGCAACCTGTCTAGCCAAGCTGTACTTCCCCCAACTAGAAATAGAGTGATGCCGTGACAGCTCATCGTTACTGGCTCTATTCTCAGCACATACGCCGAAATGCTTATCTACAGGAGACGTGTCAGTCTCTGTGTAAGCTCTGGTGGAGTGATGCACTCCCTGAAGTCGTTTTCTGTGATTACACTCTTTTCAGTATGAGTACACTCCTCAGAGGTTATCAGTAAGCTGTCCTTGCCACTTTTTCTCACATCAACATCCTTTATGTGCACACAAGTGAAGTTTTGGAGAAGTTACTGCTTCAAGTGAGTCTATTGTGCTATTCTTTATTCAAAACACCTTGTAGTTATTTAGCTTGCTAGATTTTATATTTACTCTATAATTTAAACCTTTTTTGCATTGTATTAATATAACCTGACAACCTGACAAGCTGTCAACACATTCATCACAAAAGAAGAGCCAGAAACAACATTCTATAATTCACTCAAGATCCAGCATTCCTCCAATAATAACTTATTGGCCATGTAATAGGACACTGCTTTTCAATGTGGGTGTGTGTTGAAGGATTTAGTATGCCAAAATTTATGTTGCAGTGGAAACAATAGGTTAGTTACAGCCAAAAGTATCCGAGCATCTTTGAACGGTGCATCTGCGTCCTCCTAACATAGTTCTGCATGCTGATCCCTCATAACAGTGAAGCTACATTTATTCTGGGAAGCAGTGATCAATTAAGAGAGTCAGTCTGAGTTCAGTCAAGTATTCTTCTGATCCTTGTCACATTGTAGCACCTTTCCAGGTTTTAGTGCACAAAGTTAATAATACAATGTCCTTCCAGATTTATCACATCTCCTCAAAAGACTACAATATGCCCTGTTGCAAGCAATTACAAATAATCGATGAATATTATTCATGCTACCTTAAAAGAGCTTTGGAGCATTTTATTAGCAAGGCATTAATAAAAAATATTGCATTATTTTGCTCTGAAGATTAAACAAATATCTGTGCCAAAAATAAACCTGGCAGTCCTTTTCTACAGGTCTGGAAGTTGTTAAAATATTCCAGACGCTTACAAGAAGGAAAGGTAAAAACCATTTCAGCCAACGTATTATGTAAGTACCTGGATAAACTAATAGACTTTTGGACTGGTGTGATGACGCAGCTATGCCATGGCATTTCATTTCACTGTAATAAAAGTGGTGCAATGGCACTGGAAATTTCTCTAACACCTGTATGTCATGTTATGAAAGCTTTGAAATAAGCACATACTTGTTCAAAATCAGGAGTATTTCCCTTTCAGACAGGAAGTGTGGCCAGCTACTGGGTTCCAGACTGGTTTGAGTACAATTGAATGAATGCAAATGATGGCCAAAAATGATACGTGTGCAGATGCATGTGTTTACTTTTATTTCATACACATGTGGAAGTCGTTTTTCCTTTGTACATGTGACTTGGCTGAGGCCTCAGACCTTGAGGTCTGTCCGATCTGTCAGATTAGGTTCAGGATCAGATTAGAAGCCACTGGTAAAATGTCCCACAAGCTCCTGAGTGTTTTTTATTGCATCTGTGAAACATTATTTCAAATTATGCTGTCTTGCTGTACTGAATAATGACAGTAATCCAGACACAATGCTACTGCAAATTATAAAGTGGTTACAGCAGCTCCTCCTGGTTTTCTCATCCATCTGTGGGATGCATGCATCCTGACTTAGTGCTGAAGAACATTTCAGATGTTCACTCCGATGGCACTGGCTCTGTATCTGAGATGGAATCGCAACACTTAACCTATCATAAATTTACACTGATTTCACGTTTCGCCCTTCTCTTCGCTTCTTCTCCCACATCAAAGTGCCTAAGACATATGTCTTCCTCAGGGGAATCTGGGCAGCTAAACTAAAGCGTGAGGCAAGCATCTGGAGAATTAATCATTTAAATGAGGTAAATGATCAAGTGGCAATATTTACTTTGGAATGCCCTAAATGGCCTCATCTCAGCATGGATAAACTTGGCACAGGCACAGCAGCTAACAGCTCATTAATGAAAGATTGATTGACATCTGGTTATTTAAAACCCAGCTGATTTAAGCCATGTGCCAGTGTCGTCCATGCTTCTCCATTCTACTAGTAGAGCAAGACTGAGAGCAGCTGTCTCCTTGCTTTGAGAAGCAGGTAATAAATTTGGTGAGGCTGAGGTGTAGCAGAGACGAAAAGGAGTGACAGCGGACAGGCGAGAGGAAAGTTGGAGAATCAGTTACCTGGGATGCTCACAGATTTTCCAAAATGTTCGATTTTTATTTTATTTTATTTCTTTAGGCAAAGTCAGAGGTTATGTGGGGACAAATTATAATAATAAAAGTAATAATAATAATAATAATACCACCACCTTTCTAAAAATCAATGTCACTGTACACATCCTTACCTTAAAAACTCCTTTACACTAGTAATGGCTTTATTATTATGAGGAAAATAAATCTGTGTTTCAATTAACCTCAATCAGTGTTGAATTAGATTATTATAATGCTTGTAATATTTTAAAGTGTGAGATTCAGACTTAAAATTCACATCCTGCTTTAATGTCTCCACTAAAACACTCACCTTTCAAACTGTTAAAAAATCAGCAGTAAATGTACCTTAAGCATACATGATCAACCAATCCAATCCTACAGACCTCTCTTAAGGACTTTCATTTACTCAGATTAAAGCTTCACTGGGTACATACCTTGTGCCAGGGCCAGAGCAAAAAGGGTGCACAGTACCAGTGCCACCCATGTCCACTTCCTCATGATGCCAATCTTATGTTCAGCAGCTCGTCTGGCTCAGTCACTGCAAACCAGAAAAGGTTGTTTTTCTCAAGTCCTCGGAGTGACTTGACAGGAAAATTACACAGGTGGCTTTTTTCTGACCCTCAAGCTACGTCTGATGACTGTTGCACATTTCTCAGAGAACAGAGTTTTAAAAGACAGGCACTGTGCTTCATCGGTCCAATCCAGCCCCCTCTTGTCTGCCATTGGCCAGAACACATCTGAACCCATGTTAAAAAAAAAATAATAACTGGAGGAGAGAACAGAGTGTGGTGCTTCACAGAAATTGCAGCTTGTTTATTAGGGCAGGAATGTTGTGTCATTTCTCCTCATGCATATTCACAACAGTTATGTAAGGTGTTCTGGTTTTATTCTGCATGTTCTATGGAACCACAGTTCTTTTCATATAGGTGGTATTAGCTATTAGTTGGACAAATAAATTTTACTGCTAGAAATAAATATTACTCCATTATTACTGTCATTTCCTATTTCTGATTTAATTGCCGTTCATGAGCTGTGTTTGGGCTTATAAAGAAATCACACATTTGATATGTATTTATAAGAATAATTAAGTTAGTCACATGTGATTAAAAGTGTTCACAGGAAAAAAACAGGTGAAGGTGCATTTCATCATTATGTCCTGAAACTGCAAATCCGACTCCAAGTAAATAGAAATTACATCATGTGAACATCACCCTATGAATCGTGGAGAATGAATAGTGAGGAAATCTGAAAAATGAAATCACTTGAAAAATTAACAGGTAGAAATTTATTGTGACAATATCACATTATTCAAGTGAGAAAATTAATGTTAAAAATATAATGTGAAAAATTTACATTTGTGAGAAAATGATGTCAAAGGTTAATGTAAAAAACAAAGTGAAAAATTTACCTGTGGGGAATGTATCATGAGAAAATCACGTATATGAAAAATAAAACCATAAACAAACCTAACCTAAAATGTCTGAAAACCACATGAGCAAATTTAAAATGTGAATTGTATAATTTTTCATGATACGTTCATGAGACTTCTCTGAATGGGTTTGTTTTGCTCTGTTGGCACTTAAGCACTGATGTGACACTAATCTTATGCTTAAACTGTTTCATCTTCAAGAGTGACTCGATGAATTCCAGTAATTTAACAGTGTCCTGCCGTGAAACATTTTTATTCTTTTATATGGCGCTCAGCTGTTCAGGCTATAAGAACTCACTCATGAATCTCATGTGTAGATTTCCCCTGTCAAGGCTTTTGACTGACAATGACCACGTTGCGTAGTTGCAACATTCCTCAACAGTAAGTCAACAGCAGACGATCTTTTTACATCCGTCTTCTTTAACCTTAACGAGCACCAATTGCATGATTCTCTAAACATTGCATGATTGCGAAACGTGGAAACAGTGTCCTGTTTTATGCAGGTCAGAAAACATTGTGCTCTGGAGCCTGATGTGCATATTAAACAGAGCTACTGACATGTATCTCATGCCTCACCAGTAACGGTAATGATGTTTTGAAAACTGACACTCTCTTGCCTTGATAGTTGGCAAGGAGATTTCAGTGCATTTACAATTTCCTGAGACAAAAATATTTTAAGGTCTGTTTAAAAATGTGGAATGACCGAAGTTGTAAAAATAATAATACAAAATACCACACTGGTCTGGGCTGATTACTGAAAATTACTGAGGGGGAAAAATAGGCTATATAGGATAGAGGATGTAATTTGGATGTGAATGAAAAGAGTCTGTTCAATACCAAACAGCCAATTTTCCTGTGAAAGCACAGACCAAAATATGTTCTTAGACTCTGTCCTCAGTCTAAACAGACTTTCAGATTTTCCTTAGTTGACATATTGAGCACACATGACTCCAAGTCATCAGTCGTCAGCATGTTCTTTGGGTGTTTAGAGATTACAGAAGTTTCTTTTTTATTGTCGGAATATTTACAATGTTACTTTGTGTGAAATACATGTGACAAACAACAGACATACTTTTGATTGATAAGCTCAGTCAACCTAATGCTGTATATTTGTTGAAAGAGGACTATATGGACACCCTGAAATGACCTTTGCCTCAAACTGTGCGTGTTTCTCCTTTTTGGGTAATTTACACTGGAACTGTTGTTAGGGAATAAACGGTCATTCTTGCACCCACGCCATTTTCCTGACTTTGAGTAAATCTCTGAGTAAAGATAATATACTCTATGGTCTGAAACTTTTACTCTTTTCCCCAAATTTTGGCTTTATGACTGTAACTTCCAATTGTTATCCTGTTCACTGGTGGCTAGGAGTGACCATTAATCTTAACTTCAGGAGGCTTGTGGATTTGAAGAACATGAAAACACATGGGAAGTTAACAGGTTCAAAGAGAATTTATTTGAATTCGAGATCTAAACTGGTGTTAAACACATCCTATTCAAACTAAACTATATACCAATTTATTCAATGCTGAACCACATAAAGGTTTTGTGTCTGGGGCAACCTTGTACTATTTAAAATGTTTCTAATAAAAACAATGAAAGAAAAATAATTATATAATATAAACATGATCTAAAAAATATAGCTACAGATATGCACTTTAATTGTATGTAGTACATAAAATTATTTAATGCAGTTTTACTGTATAATACTAACTCCAATAATAAAGAATATTGAGGGGGGACTTAACCATAAAATTTAATGAAGGGGAAAAGCTTTGACAAATTGTCAGAACAGTCAGAATATTTGCTGTGAATTTGCATAAATATATGAACAAAAACAAAATACATAATAAAATCTTTATTTCCAAGCAAAAAAAAAATTAAGCTATGGACTTTTAGCTAAGCACATACCCACATCATATCCAGCCACCACAATAGTCTCTGTGCACAAACTTCTAGACATTTTACCACAGTAACAACCTATAAAGTACAAAAGGTGAATGTGTATATATAATTCATACATATCCAAAAAAATGTCATGCCAGTGTTACAGTTCTATAAAACATTCAGTGCCTGGAAATTCAGGCAGATTGAGTTCATATTTTTTCTGCATGTCATATGGAAGAAAACGTCCGGCTAGGAAGTGCTTCCCCGAGAAACTCGTGGCACACTTTTTGGGGACCGTCAGAGAAATGAGAACCTCTGGATTGATCCCATCTTTACTCGCTTCATCTACATCCCAGCCTTTGGAGTAAAAAAAATAGCATTTAGTTAATAGATGGTTTAAAACTTCACATAAGGGGCCTCATTTATGAAGCTTTTAGTAAAGTTGTATGCTGTTTTGGTAACAGAAAGTTCACAGCACATTTACAGTAAGCAATGCCCACAAAAAGGTAGCTGAAAACTAGAAAATTAAGAACAAATGGTCAAAGAGTGCCTCCTAAACAGGTTCCAGTAATGGAGCTCAGCCACTGCATTGCATTGGTAACCAAAAGCACACACTAATTCCTCCTCCTATAAAAATCGGGTGCTATTGCTTTTGTCCTGTTTAACGGACCAGTCTTCATTTTTAGATTTATTTTGTTGAGGTCTTTTAATATGAAACATTAGAAAATTTTCACTTTTATTTCAATTGTAATAAAAAAACAACTTGACAGTGTAATATTTTTATACATTTTGTAGCAACTCACAGCAATAATACAATTTGACACTGTTCAGCTGAGGTTCACTAATTTACACAAACTCCAGAGCCCTTAGGATTCACACATTCTTCTAACTGCATTTTTATGAATTTCTTATGTAAATGTTCCTGTGAACAATTTACAAATGACTTAATTTCTATCCAGATTGATAAATGAGATCCAATGTTAAAGTGGATTGTGTGTAAATTGTGTGAGGAGTGTTATTGAGAAGAGGTTAGTAGGAAAATACCTGAGGGCACATCCAAACTCGCAATGGGGATCTTCACCTGTTTAAGGGTGACCAGTATTCCAGAATAGGGCTCTCTTACATCTTTAAGGTCAATTTCTGGCCCCACGATAGCGTCAATCACCAGATTATAGGCATCATTTATGAGCTGGACCTGCACAGCACGAGCAGACAAGTACAAATGAGGCTTAGCACTGAATGCTGACAGCTCTCCCTCTGGCTGCTGAAGGTAATTTGATTCGTCACAATTTGTTGCATGTGGTGTGAAAAACGCCTACCTCGGTTGGAAGATAAGAAAGGAAAGGAATGTCCATCTTCTCACACTGAATGGTAAAGTCCTGATGCAAGTTATCAGGAGAGCGTTTGGGATAAAAGATTGTGGGCTCATATTCCTAGAAGGACAGAAAGAGAACAAAAATAAGTTGATCAGGAAAAAATGCAACCATGAGGAGATTCAAGGTTTGCAGTAGTACAGTCATCAGACTCCTCTGGGCCTCATAGGCTACTTGGAGAATCTAGTGAAAAATGGAAAAGCAGATATATTTGACCACACATGGAGCAAATGCTCTACCTCCATAAACACAGTTTGCTTTTACAGTGCTCTTTAGTTTCTTCTGCTAACATGCTAAGAGATCTCAGACACCCAATATACCACAATATATCCAAATCTGCTCATGGTAATTGTTGTTAAACCTCTCACTACCTGTGAGTGCAAAAACAGTCCACTCTAACAAAATGGTAAGAATATTAATCTAGTCGAGGTCACTGCTTGTAACTATAACAGAATTGAGCATTACTGTATGTAACGAATAAAGCACAATGGAGCATGCTGTTATAGGAAAATACTCTGACAGGGAGGTGATATGCAGCACAATGCCAGGTGGAGTTCTTGTTATTACCCTGTGTTTAAACAGTGTTTAATTTCTCTTTTATTAATTTCTGTACTTTTTATCAGTTTACAGTATCATTTCTTGTCGTGGGACATCCACAGGACTGTGGAACTGTGGTTCCATTCCTCTTAAAACAAATGGCAAATCCCACTGTCCTGAAGACATTCCTATAATGGAAAACTTAAACTTACAGCTTTATATCTGACTGTTACAAAGTCCTGACACTAGAAACTTCTTTGAAAAATGCTGAATAAATGTACAGAAATCATGTACAGAAATCAACACCATATCATGTTATTTTTATGTTATGAAAAATTAATTATCACCTGCTGACCAATCAGAATCAATCATTCAGCAATTCAGTGGTATTAATTTTTACAATAGAGGGATAAGGCAAGAGGTCACAAGAAGGAAGGACAGATAGCAAAGCCTAGGCCACATCATACATTCTATAATAGGATTTTTTTTTAACAGTCAAATTGTACAAGATATAGGAATGAGTATATTTTCAGTGCCATAATATAATTATATTAATATTAAGGTACCTGGCTCAAAAGTTGGAATTAGACTAATTTATTTCACTTCCATCCATCCATTATCTATACTGCTTTATCCATCTGGGTCGCGGGGAAGCTGGAGCCAATCCCAGCATCTTCGG
>JAQQZR010000007.1:9535375-9577001 GCA_030068235.1 Notoglanidium macrostoma
AGACAAACAACCACACACGCTCGCATTCACACCTATGGGCAATTTAGTGTAGCCAGTTGACCTAATCTGCATGTCTTATGACTGTGGAAGGAAACCGGAGCACCCGGAGGAAACCCACGCAAGCACGGGGAGTTTATTTCACTTTTCAATTCAATTTTATTTTCCTAGCACTTTGAACAATAGAAATATCAAATTAGATTAGACAAGAGACATGGCAATATTCATATTAATTAATATACATTAGCATAGGACTTTAAATGTCTGCATTTTTATACCAAAGTCTTCATTATTTGAAAAATAATCTATCAGTATTTATCTTCTGAAAGATCAATCTTTCAGTATTTACTTGACATGAATTGTGCATCTTCCTGAAACTAACTTTTCTGTCTTTTGGATAAGAGCATCTCAATGTGCTTTATGCATTCCAGGAATGCTGTAATGTAAGAATCACTGCTCTCTTGAGTCTCAAGCCAAACCACAGCCCTTCACTGATAGCAATACAATCACTTCAGCAGATTTTATCAATATTTTCCAGTGGCTGAATACTTATTTGCCGTACATTTGTCATTTCTAACACATATGGTGAAGTTATATAGAAGTTTCATATCCTAAAGTAGATTATCCTTTTGATCCTTGTATCCTGTTTTTTTTCTCTTGTAGAGGAATTCCAGGAGAAAAAGGAATACTGGTATAGAAAGATAACATCTTCCAATATTCTACTTTTGTTTATTATTAATACTCACAAATATGCGCAGGTGTCGAGCACACACCAAGCCAATGGCACCGTTTTGCTCTGGCCCACAAATAACCAAGACTGTAGGTTGTTTCTTAGTCAGAGAGCTCAGTGGGTAGGCCTGCAGGAAGGAAACGAAAGAGAGACAGAGAGAGAAACCAATGAGACATCTCCATTTTCCCGACAAATAAGACAAGCGCTTCATCACTGTCATAAGTTCTATCAATAGCAGATGTGGAACAAAAGGGAGTGATGGTATCCATAGCTAAACTCATAACAAGGATCCCATAACAGTTATAACATGTGAAAAACAATGTTGAGACAACAGTGCAGGATGCAGACTTTAAATATCGCACTTTCCATTGGTCACCTAAACTAAGCCGAGCCTTCTGCACTGTTCATATTTTCCTTGCAGGCTCACAGCTCCCTCAGCCAAAACGACACGCTAAAAATCTCTTGTCACATTTGTTGTAACCAAACAGGATCTGTCATCTATTCATATACCACAAGGATATGAGTGTGCCTTACATGAACAATAAGCCAATTAATAGGAAACATTTTTTAAATCTCTGTCCACTACATTTATAGCATAAGGGCTTTTACCATGGACAAGAATTTTGACACATTTTGACGCATCATTTCCCTCTACTGAAGAAAGAAAGGAAAACAGGTTCCTCAAAACCGACTTACAGTAGAAGTTTCGGGTTGCTTGTTGGGCAGTCAAAAAAATGATTGTTTGGAACACATTTTTGTAGAACACCTTAGTGACTTATTTATTCATTAAACTCTAAATTTGTATAAATGGTTATTTCATGGATGGGACTTTTTCCAGAAGAAGTCATTTGCTATTATGGGAGTCAGAGGTGGGAAAAAATCAGTAATCCTAAAGCAAGACTATTCCAGAACTTGCAGATTTCATGTCCTGGTTATTAGTTTTAATTCATAGTTGCCCAACATGTAGGTTTAACACCTACAAAAAAAACCTAACTCCTTATTAACTTATTTTGTATATAGATATGCATTTTAATGCATTTCATGGTAGCACATGCTTCTGAACCCCCCACTACCTGCTGCAACACATACAGTGGCCCGAAGCACAATCTGCTCTTCGGTAGAAGTTTTTTTCCCCTCCTTCCCTGTGCCAATGTTCTCCCTTGGCCAATTCCCACCCACTAGTCAGGTCTCCAATGTCATAAGACATGCTTCCTCTTATACATGTGAAGCCAGCCAACCACATTGAACTCCTGTTCATGAAGTGTTATAGGGTGTGATAAAACACTCAGAGGAAAGACTATCAAACCACTTTCAGATATATGAGCTCACAGATACCAACACTTGGCTAGTGACACTGGGTTCACCACTGCTACCAATGGCTATAGCATCACTGAGATATCATTTGCTTGCAGTGTGAGAACTGAACACCAAATATTGTAGCTGAAATTTTGGCCAATGACTGGCTGACAGTGTGTTGAGGTTGCAAAAACACAAACCAATGCTAGGGAATAATAATAAACTTGTCTGTTTCCCTTATTCTCTATTAACACACTTACCAACAAAAAAACAGCTCAACATTTGTCATTATATTATATTAGCTACCTACCAGTTTTTAAGCCTAATCTGTTTCCAACAGCAACCAAAATGTGGGCTTGGGCAGCACACTCAAATTTTTACCTTCCATTTTTCTGCACCTATACTACAGATGTGGTGCATAGAGGTTAGCTTAGAAAACACTGGTATATTCGTTTGAGGAGCTAAATACATTAGTTATTATGTTTTTGTTCACAGAGGATTTTTCTTTCAGCTAATCACCTTTGGTGTATGACTCACAGCATATGAAGCACCATTTTCAATCCTGCATTTTATTATGGGCATAGCTGCTCATTTCTAAGTAGATGGAACCATGGCAGTAATGAAGCTAATGGCACTTGGAAACAGCATAATCACCTGAACTAAATGTCCCATTAGGACTAATTAGCTGGCATGGGCTCCATTGGCAGATGTCTGAGACACAGTGTGAAAAACAGCTAGCTCATTAGAGACACAACTAACTCGTTGAGAGACAGCTTTAATGTATCCTCGCTGGTTCCTCTAAAAGTTCTCACTCCTGATATGAACAGTCTATCAATCTGTCTACAGCCCTGTGGTAGGTGTGTTTCAGTAACAGAGTACAAAACTCAGTGGTCCATGTGTGTTTATTTAAAATGGTCTTTCACTGTCTCTGCTGCTCTGTTCTGGAAGCAAAGGGAGCAAAAAGTTTGGTGTCCTTGGCCCGAAAGCCAGTGGCTATGTTTTCCAGTTCTCCTGATGGACTGAGATACACACTGGGAGTTTGTAATACTTTCTTTTTGATCTTCTCTCTACAGGAGTACTCTGTTAGTTGCCTATTTCCTCCACATGCACTAATATGACGACATATAAAAACCTGATGTTCTTGCCTGTCTCCCTTGAGTACTGAGACTCGAACAGTCAAAACACACAGTATTCCATCAGTCTGAGTGATGAAAACAATGTCCCAATACCAGGAATGAGATTTGACCTCAGACACCAGTCTTGGAAAATTCAGAACATAAAGTGCTTGTTCCTAAGGGTTGGGGAGGGGGTGTAGTTTAAGTGGGGAAGGGTTGAAGTTTGCTTTGGATGCTTGCTCTAGGGGTGAATAGCTGGGTTATGAAATCAGAAAGGGGTAAAATGTGACTACTGCACTTTTCTTTGAACAGCATTATTGATGTCATTCCAGGTTCTGAGCTACTGACCAGCATGTTTTTCTAGGTCACAATTTATGGAGGCCAATGAGGGGTTTTGTTGATGCTAATTCTGACAGGGAGCTTGTGGTTGGAACCCTCAGAGGAAGCAAAAAGGAGCAGCAAGTAAAAATCCTCTGACTGAAGGAAGAAAATTTACCCACAGAGAATGTCCATCAGGAAGCAATTGCAGGATTCACATTGCTCTCAGGTAAGTCATGAGGAACCTGATTCAATCCAGATGGAGCAACAGGATGCACGGCACAGTCTGTTTGGGCCAAAATCAAATAATTCTGTCTACCTCCTGTCTGGTCACACTTAAGACCTTATGACCTGCTGGACTGTAGTCTAGTTGCGGACCACCTATAAAATATCAAAGGAGATCTCCTATTTATTT
The DNA here is from genome assembly GCA_030068235.1 of Notoglanidium macrostoma. Taxonomy (NCBI): domain Eukaryota; kingdom Metazoa; phylum Chordata; class Actinopteri; order Siluriformes; family Auchenoglanididae; genus Notoglanidium; species Notoglanidium macrostoma. Next base: position 9,539,247 of record JAQQZR010000007.1, read on the forward strand.
TACCTTATTAACTCACTGGCCACTTTAATAAGAACACTAGACACCTGCCTTTTTCTAATCTTCCACTGTTCAGTTTCATTAAGTTTGTTCCTCAAATTCCTGTTCTTGGCTGACAAGAGTGGAATTTGATGTGGTCTGTTGCTGTTGTAGCCCATCCAACTCAAATTTCAGCATGTTGTGTGTTGTGAGTTCTGCTCACCACAGCAAAGAATGATTATTTGAGGTACCATAGCCTTCCTGTCAGCTGCAATCAGTCCAGCCATTCTCTGCTGGGGTCTCTGCTAGATTTTTTTGTTTTTCATACCATTCTGTAAATTATTTTGGAGATTATTGTGTGTGAAAACCCCAGGAGATCAGCAGTTTATGCAAAACTCAAACCAAACTCAGACTGTATTTGCATGATTTTATGCCATGCTCTGCTTGTACATGATTGGCTGGTTGTCCATTTGCATGATTGTGCAAATGCACAATGGTGCCAAGTGTTCTAAATTACAATTATTATTCCAGTAATATTATAACCCAGCCACAAGGGGGTGCACAACCCAGCGTATTTCTGCGTGCCGGTCCCAAGCCCGGATAAATGGGGAGGGTTGTGTCAGGAAGGCCATCCTGCGTAAAACTTTGTCAAATCAAACATGCGGCATTGACCAAAAGACAGGGGTCAGAGCTGGAGGTAGCAGAGTTAAAGATGCTAAGATTTGCACTAGGTGTGACGAGGATGGACAGGATTAAGAATGAGTATATTAGAGGGTCAGCACAGGTTGGAGACAAAGTCAGAGAGGCGAGGTTACGTTGGTTTGGACATGTGCAGAGGAGAGATGCTGAACATATTGAGTGAAGGATGCTAGGGATGGAGCTGCCAGGCAAGAGGAAACGAGGAAGGCTGTGAAGGAAAGATGCGGAGGACAGGAAAAAGTAGAAACAGATAGGCGACCCCTAACGGGAATAGCCGAAAGATGATGATGATGATTCCAGTAATGTTATACTAATATGTTAATAAATGATAAAATTGTACCTGATGAAGAGATTTCAGTTCCATTTTATGCAAATATCATTTTAACTTTATATTACTGTGTAACTCTTCACCTAAAAAATAATTTGACTCTGTAAACAAACTAATGAACAATAAACAGATTTTTTTAACACACTCTTTAATAAATTCCCAGGTGGTACAGTGGTAAAACATTGTTCTTGTAACTAGAAGGCTTTGTGTTCAAATCAAAGTTGGTGCCAAGTGTGTTCGTCGCTGTCCGAATCCTATAATCTCAGAAAAATGTAATGTATGTTGTTCTGTTTCTTCCAAGGAATTTTAGGAGAAAGATTTAATGAAACACAAGTGAGACTATTAAATTTTAGATATCAAATAGAAATGTTTAAGCAAAGGAATTTTTTCCTGAATGAGGAGACACTCGACAACACTGCCATTCTCCATAGGAGTATTAAAAGTGGACCCCGGAGCTGTTGAGTCTGACAAGCTGCAAGTTCTTTCCATGCCTGCTTGCCTGTTTTGCCAGACCATGGCAATCTTTTGGGAGCATGTTTTAAGCCATCGTGTGGAGATGATGAAAACAGACATGGCTGAGGCAGAGGAAGAAATCCATGTAGGTGTGTGATCTGTAAGATATATGAGCTTTGAAGCAATAGAGTAGAGCGTAGACAGAAGGTCGCTGTTCAAGCATAAGAATGGGTTACAGTTGAGTTCACTACATGCTTTAAATAAATGGAGGGTTCTTGCTCATCATGCTACTTGTACTGCTTACTTGACTTACTCCCATTGCTGTCAGAAATATAAAGGTTTCTGCATTGTTATGACTCGGTGAGTAAGTATTGTTCACCATGGTAAAAAGGCAAATCAGTTTTTTCAGCAGTCCCTAGGAACATGCCATTTTTATCTATCAAAAACAAAATATGTCGAATAATCCTGTTTACTTTTTTAATGCCAAGAAGCCACTAAAAATGACCCAGAGACACCTCTTAACCCTCATAAAAATGTCAGGGTCTATAAACTTCCTGCTGTCTTGTCCCCATATATGGTTACACTATGGGATTAGCTACAATATTACAAAAAGTCAAGCACCTGACCCGGAGTCCAAAGAGGCTATTGTTGACCTCATGAATTACATCATGAATAACTGGTGTATTGTATTAACAGACCTTGCATTCTGCAACTGTACACCTGTACTATAGCTAACACAGCTAGTTGACTACTTAACTACTATTAAACTCCCTGAATGCATCACAGGTTGACAAAACTGGGTCTTGGGATGCATGACATTATCACTTTTTAAAAAAAATATGTAATGAGTCCACTGACCAAGAACTGCCTGGTGCAAGAACACTTTAGGAGGTGTTTCAACTAGGATTCAGTATTAAGAGTTTGCTTTAGACTGTGTGCATATGTCATTTTTTGCAATGTTGATACCTTGGTGATGGCAACGGCACAGGCATGACCCCAAATCTCAATCAGCTGCTGCTGTCCAAAACGATAGTCTGTGAGGAGCTCTGTTTCAATAGCAGCTATCTCTGTTTTACTAGAGAGATGGAGACAGAAAGACAGAACAAGACGGAGAGAGAGGGGAAAAGAAAGAAATATAAAGAGGTATAAACAGGAAAACGGATGGGAGGGAGGGAGAGAGAATTAGAAATGAGTTATTAGAAATGTTGTGAATCAAATTGAAAGACAATAATATATGTAAAATGTCTATCATACAGCATGATGTCATGACTGAAGTGTTTCCAGTGTACAAATACAGTCAGAATGTACATTTTTTTTTCTAAACACAGGACCTGATTAGCCTGATCAATCTGCAATTGAGAGACTTTGACAAGGAGCTTAATACCAGAATGGAGATTGTGACATCAAACTATAACCATATGAGTCAGATACAAGAAGCAAGCCACTCTCTTTAGTCAGAAAGAATGAAAGAGTAACAGACAGTGAGAGAGAGCGTGCTGTTTATTCCTTTAAAGGTTTCAGTAATGCTGACAATCTCCTCCAGAACTCGTATACACATGAGTGACTACTGAACCCAGTTCATCAGTTCTGAATTTTAAATTTTTGCCCAGTTAATTCACTACAATTCATTTTCAGTTTCTGTCCTCCAACTCTGTAATACTGCAGAAAGTCATTTTTGGCCTCTTTATTTGGTACACCAAGTTACATTTTTGCAGTTTCCAAGACAACGGATTCAGTGAGTTGCATGTTTTAAATTTAGCCACGGTCAGCAGCTATAAGAACCTAGGGTTAGACCAAAGACTACATATGAAGGGGAATGTTGAGATGCTGTTGAGGATATATATATTTTTTATGTACCATGTCATTTATGACTTCATTCATATTGCTCTCTCTCATCACTGATTGAGTGGTTTGTTTACAACCTGACTGTATGAATCTGCAGCCTAAAATGGACCTGGAAATAATTAGAGCCAATTAACTCTGTATTTTTCCACTGTGAATGAGCACAGTGATATCACAGTCCTTCCTTTATATCAGAAAGAAACAAGATAACCAATTCCATGGGTTCATATTCAGTATCCTTGTGTATTACTTAATATGTTGTTATGAGTCCCGTAGCATTTGCGGTCTTGCGGATGGTTGCTTCCTGGCTTACTCTGATGGTGATATTTACAACCAAGTGCAGTGTCTTTGTTTTTTGGGGTTTTTTTTATTGTTTGTTTGTTTTTTTAAATATATATGCATATTTACCCTTTTATGTTATTTGGCTTCCAAATTTTAACACATGCATATCATATTTGTGTGCTTCAATATAAAACATTAAAATATATATGATAAATGACAAAAAGAAAATGTGGCATGCATATATAGCCAGCTACATAGACTTCTATGAAATGATCACTTAAAGTAGCAGTGATATGTACAGTCCTCTCTGAAATTACTGAAACAGCAAGGCCAATTCTTTTGTTTTTGCTATACAAAGACATTTGGGTTTGGTTGCATATCCCTTGCTTGCAATAAGTGCATCAAGCCAATGACCCACTAACTGGCTTTGTTGTGTTGGCTGCAGTATAAAGTTTTTCCCTTTTAGAGTGGATGCATTTCTCTGTAAATCGGCAGACAGAATGATTCTGTAGACTTCTAAATTCATTCTGCTCTACCATCATGAGTTATATCATCAATAAAGATTTGTGAAACTGTTCCAGAAGCAGCCATGCAAGCCCAAGCCATGACACAACCTCCACTGTGCTTGGCCAATGAGCTTGTATGTTTTGATCATGAGCAGATTGTTGTATCGGCTTTGCCCAATGCCTGTGCAGTGGCTCTGATCAATTTTCCCTCTTTCCTCAGCTTCAAAATGGCTTTTCTCCCATAGACAGCTCTTTGACAACAAATGTAGCCTTCACAAATGTAAACCAAAGCTCAAACCAAGAGTAGACTTTAGAGATATTAATGACTTAAATGATCAATCTAATAGGGCACTGTGGGCAACAAGAAACCACTGTCAGTCACTGTTCCAATATTTTTGATCACTTGATAAATGGGTTGGTTCAAACAAAAGTTGCCATATTTTATGGATTTTAACACATCTAGATGTAAATATCAGAAAATGAAAGTTGAAATTCTGATAAATCATCTCATATTCCACTTTTGATCTGAAACAAAAATGTCTTCAGTGTATAGTAAAACCAAAAGCCAAAATTGGCCTTGCTGTTCCAATACTTTGAAAGGACTATATAAAAAAAATTAAATGCCCTATTCTCACACTGACTCCATTCACTTGTTATGGCAGCTATAAACGGTCATTCCCTCACCATCCTCTATGGCTGTTAATAAGACAATAATGTATCTCATTAAGTTACAGAAAAACCTGCAAGTCCTCTATCCAAAATACTTTCCCATGGCTTAAAACATACTCACGGTGGAGAATCGTCCCATAAATATTAAACATCTCCTTGTAGAAACCTTACCATATCAGTAATCCATAACACATTTTAATCAATTTATAATTAGCCCTAGATTGTGTAGATTGTATACATTTTCTGCATCCCAGTGAAATAGCTGTTTCTACTGAAATAGTAGCATATTTTACCATGCCAGCACTATTTTCAGAGCTTCTATTATAGAAAAAAACAAAAAAACACCTGATCAGTCATATGCATGAATTCAACAGAATTGTGGTATAAATTACATTAGCAAGATCTATTTTGTGGTAATACTCTGCATTATGTTTTTCCACTTTGAATTTATATAATCTAAACATTTATGATTGTATGATCGGTACACACACAATGCACACTGTCTAGCATGTAAAAGTAGTAATACTTACACAAACTAAATTGTGACAGCTACTTTTAACACTGAAAAACTCTGTCATGTGACAGAAGAAAACTACATCTAACCTGTTACTATGGTATATTGACCAAGCCGCACTGAGCAAATCTCACCAGCAGGGGGAGTCATAGCTCAGACCCACCCAATATCAGCAGAAAAAGCAGACTTCTAAAAATCTATTACAAAACTACTTTGTGTGGTCTTGTCTACCTGGGTAAACACTTTTCTTCATACTGACGCTGCTGAATATAGTTATTTTCTTTTTTTCCACAACAAGGAAACGCCACCTGAAACACATTAAATATGTTTATACTAAAATGTTTGTAATGTGCTTCAACAATTCTGGTGCTAATTTGTTGGTTGGGGTTGTATTTTTATTACTCTTCTGAGAAGTTGTGTTGTGTGCCACTCTGATGTCACAAGGGGACATCACTAGGGTGGGTTAGGGTTAGAGAAAAATATGAGAAGTAATGTAAACAATATCAAACATAAGAGAAAACCCTCACTGTTAGCTACTAAAAACAAAAAAGAGGAAGAATATAATTTCACCACAATTTTCCAATAATAAGGAACGTTATATCAATGGGAAATCCAGTGTAGAAGTAGTGGAGTCACAAACTGTTGCACATGCAATACAGTTGCATTGTTACAGCACAGACATGGCTTGATTAGTTAACAATCCTACAACATAATGATCATGATGATGGTGAGGGTGTTCTTGGCATGAAAACTGAAGGTTTAGAAGCTGATCTGATGGAGGTGAGTGTACAGATGAGGAGGTAAGAGAGGTGGACAGATTAAAATACTACAGTGCTGTGACATCGCTTTTTTTTTATTTATTTTTTTTAGGTAGAGATAAAGCAAGCTCTGATTCCCGCTGGCAAAACTATAAGCAGGTAGTCAAAACAGTTAGCCAAGGATGTAATGGACAAATGTCAATGAAACAAGTCTAAACCAGAAAAGTTAGCTCAGAATTTAATTACAAAATGAATCATGGATGCCACTGAAGATCACATGTTAACTTATAAGATTAATATGCAAGTCATATTCTATGTATCTTTTTCCTATTAAGAGTAAAATATCAAGTCACAGGTTCCCAGAAGTCCTCCTAATTTTCCCCAGAGGACCCCTTCATGCCCCATGCAGACCATGCAGATGTGCCATAATCACACGTATGAGGTTGATTATGTCCAACATGTTGCCAACATGCCTGCTGAACCCCCAACGGAGCAGCATCAATAACACATACACTTGTACCAATCCCCTGAGGTGAAGCTCCATATGACTTCAAAACAGCTCTTATCCCAGAGGAGCATAATGTCAGGGTCAAAAGGGCTTGAAAACATGGATAAAAGACAGTAATTGTGCCTTTACTTTCTTAGCCATCAGAGATGAGTTCTTGAGCTTGACCCATTTTATAACAAGAGAGACAATACATGATTCTTACTTTTTTTGGAGCTTGTTTTTCTCCCATTTGGTTGCATCACTGTTGTAACCCTGGGATAGAGAGTTAAATAACAACCTCTTCACCAAGCAGCATACTCAAATTTGTTAGCCCTCACCTCCAGCAAACTAGTACCTCTGCTGATATAAGTGTATGAATATAAGGCACAAGTTACATGACCAACACAACACAGGATAAGATATTTGAGGACACTGAGAAACACAATGTTGCCTCACTCACACGTCACTGAATCACCAGTCACAATAAGGTGGTGATAATGTAGTAGAAATCTAATATAAACTATTTTCCCACACCCCCAAGTAAGTGTGTCATGATTAGACATGCAGTTTGAACTTGCTAATCTTGCATATACGAGTTGTTACTTATAAATTTTATCAGCTTTTTACTAGTGATGGGAATTCAGGCTTTTTTCAGTGAATCAGCGAATCATTTGGCTCAGTTCATCAATAAGAGTCGACTCATTTGGCATCCATTTGGCACATTGCTGGAAATATGATGACTATTCATTGTTCTTCTTTGTCTAATTATTTCATGAAATTGTACTCTACTATATAATTATCCAAATAACAGTCCATTGCTTTGCATTTTTTTTTTTATCTATTTAAATGAACAGTAAAATGGGCAGTAGTGCAGTGAATCATCCTAGTCATACTGATTCATGTACACAGCTGAAAGTCAAACACACACACCATCATACACGGAAAAGAGGTGTTGAGGTGGAGGCATACTGATTAAATTACACTATACGAGTAAACATCTACAAACAAAAACTGTTACCTAAAAACTTGACTCTTTCATGAATGACATCACTATTTGCAGCTCAACAAAGGAGGCACACTTGAAGGCACCAAACATGTCTTGAGTACATTTAGGGGTAGAAAAGGAAATTGTGCAAACCAACACCTCTATTAAAATGATGTGTAGAAGGACAGAGTGTAGGCTGTAAGGCAGAGAGGCTCTTTCTAATTTGCCAGTCATGCTCAATAATACATCACCTAATACATTTTCTTTTCTGAATCAGAGCAGGTGTGAACACTAGATTTCCATGAGCTAAATATTCTCTCAATAGTGAGTTGCTTTAGAAAAAAAGCTGTTGAATGAATATAGTAACGTAATCACAGTAAATGGAAATGGTTGGCTGTTTCTGGAAGATAAGCGATGAGTAAGAGGAGGTAGAATCGAAATTTAGCAGCAGCCATAGTGAGAAATAAATGCCCAAAGTGAGAGCAACCATGAAGAGTAGATTAATTGCCCAGATGCCTCAATCCATTACAGGCTGGTTCATGTTACCGACCATAAGAAGTAAAAGTGCCCATCAATAACACCTTGCTCAGAAATTATTGGAAAGGGCTTTCAGATATCATGCTGGTTTTGAAAGGCAAATTATACAAAAATGTATATATCCAACATATTCACATTTAAGTATCTAATATTTCCTTTAGAACATTTTTTTTAGTGTTTTACTGTTGAGTCAGGTACACCGTTCTCTCAAAATATCTCTGATATCTCAATTGTAATTAATGTAGCAGATTAAGGCCAGTACAAATCAATAATTTTAATAATCTGTTAACTGTTACTCTAATCATCATCTAAATCTTTGAATCGATTACTTTCGCAATCAGAAGCACGCACAAACTAATATTTGGAGCAGAATCAGACAGGTCTTGAATATGTTTTCTTGTCATAATAATAACATTTCATGGACATTTTACTGAGAAACTGCAAAGTGCAAAGCTCTCGGTCCTGAGGACTTTCGTAGGTCAAAGAACAAGTTACAGCTTTACCTCTGACTGTTGCAAAACCTTAACACTTTAGACTCCTTCCTAAAATGTTAAATAAACATCATCATATCAACAAGTACACACTTTTAAAATTTTGTTTATATGGAGCTTTTACAATACAAGTCCCTGTGTATGTTGTTACTATAGAAACGCTAATGTATTACGACAAGTGCATTAATATAAACCTTATAGCCAGAACTACTATCAGAGTTGCTGCTATAGAAAGAAAATCGAGAATTCAACAGTTCTGTACAGACCAGAATAACAGTAAGTAAATATTGTACTTTATAGGATGCATGCAAATGAATATGACTTGGTAAAGATCTGTGATGAAGACCAGATAATGTGGAATCTAGGGAGGGAGTCTCAAAACCAGATAAGAGGAGCCTGGAAAACACTTTCAGCAAATCAGAGTCGACTTCCTGGTATTTGACAAACCAGACAGAAGATGGTAGAACCTTGCATAACACCTCTCATACTCTGAAAACCTGCAGTTAGGTAACATTTCACCCTTATTTACTTTGTATAAAATTGAAATGAAATCTGCGGTTATTACAAAATTCAGTCATATGTGAGTTGATCTTTTTTCTACAGACTTGAAAAGTTGAGAAACATCAGAACTTCTGTAGCATTGCACGAAAATCATCCTGTGTCCTTTTTACATCAACTTGACTTACAGCGCTGAGACACTCAGCTCAGAGAACTTGGCGTACTTTTCCAGTGATGCTCTCTGGATGCCATTCGAGGACACAGCAACCATTGGCCCTAACTCTGGAGATTCAAATAAGTGATAGTGATAGAAGTGATAGTGAGCACAAAGAGGGATGGAAAGGAGTGCTAATTAGTTCCCAGAGACATCTGACATCTGAGTCAGAGATTCTTGCCAGACCCGATTTAATAGTATTTGAGGTGAAGTCTAGCGAGCCAGTTATAGAGTGAGCTGACACTCAAGACCTGGAACTGCAGCACTCCAGCCAGTGAAACCCTGAGTTTGGGTGACATGTGTTTAGATTAGGAATTAATTATGTATCAAATATGTTTCATTTATTTTAACATTTTCCCTTTTTTGACATTAATCGCCTGGGATATTTAAGGCTGACATTTGTTCTTATTTCAGATTTCAGGCTGCACAACTCTCCTTGACATGAAGTGTTCCATGTGCCCTGACAAGTACTGAAAAAAAAATGTGGCTTTATTCCAGACTGTTTCCATGTACTACACTTTTCCCATTTCATTCAACTTCTTGACCTTTGTCTTAAACTCCTAACCCTGAATATCTGTTCTCCTTAATGTCACAGGTCTCTGATTTAACTCTCTCCAAATCGTATTTGGAAAACTGAGTGAAGAGATAAACCATGCAAACATCTGAAAAATAAGAGAATGACAAACATATGACCAAATCAAAGATTTACTTCAAGCTGGAAAACACAGAAGTGCAGGGCCTGTGGCTCAGCTGTCTACTGATGAATGATTAATCCTGAGAGTCTGACATCATGAGGCCTCATTGGAGGGCTGTAGAGTGTTGGGGGGCAACTGTGTCCACCTACTGCACCTGTAAATGTCATCAGGCAGTGTCCCAGCTGGCTCGCTTGCCAGACAATGACTTTCAACAGGACAGATGAGCACAGTAAACAACAGCAAGCCACATTAGGGTTTAAATCATTTTTCTCCCTTGATAGTGAGTAGAGATGCTCTTTGAGTTCACCAAAGAGATGCATACAAGAGCCATTTTTCAGATTCAGGACAGAGAAAATCGATGATTGCACCATGAAGATCATGCTGACAAGTCCCCGTGGATCTTGTTGACTCTGAAAGCCATCTCAGTCACACTTCACAACAGGTTTGCTAACTCAATTTGGAAATTCATCAAATTGGCCAGGGCAGATTCTGTTAAAGCCACATTTATTCTGTCTGTATTGCCTGGGACAACAATACATCAATATTTGGTTTTGAACAGATGCTCTGTGCTTTGGCTGGATAGATCTCTCCAGGCCCTGATCTGGGCCGACTGCCCACCTGCTTTCATGACACTGAAGTTTTGAGTAGAAGAACTGTGCTTGACTCTGGAGAGAGGCTTCACAAGGACTACATCTAGACTTGAAATTCTATGGGCCCAGTCATATCCAAAAGCTGTAAAATGTGAGCTGATTTCTCATATACTAAAAAAGTTCCACAGGGGGCTGACCAATTGTTAGACAGTCCATTGATTTTCAACAGACCAGACACTGGACCAGGCATAAATGTGTCTGCAGTAGTCATGGCACGCAAGCAACAGGAAAGTGTGGCCATGAAATGCAATTAAAAGCCTTATTTTATGGGCTAGGCTCACTTCAATGCTGCATTAGACAGTAATTTGGGACACAACCTTCCAATTACCCTGCATTCTGTAATTAAATCCTGGCTAATGCTTGGATCTGAGAGACTACAATCGTGACACAGCGAAGAGTGGAGGACAATTTTTTATGGTGGAAAACAGAGGAAACCATAGTAACGAACAACAAATCAAAAGAGATGGGCACATTGTCTGCAGAGAGACAGATAAAAATAGAAAAGGAGGAAAGGTACAGGTCTGTCAGGTCCAGTTAAATACTCAAGGTGAAGGCAAGAAATTCAGCAAGGGAAATATCAGAACATTTGTGTGCAGACAATGGCTTCTTGGATTTAAAAACCATGTCAAAAGTTCTGGTGAGCATGTAATTACTTCAGCATGTTCCAGAGCAAATCGAATGGAATATATAATGGAGCATTTTAGTATCCAGAACACAGAATGCAGATAATATCAGAAATACACTACAAGGCCCAAGAAAATGTTTCTAAAATGCTGAATTCACTACCAAGAACTGTTTCTAATTAATAAGTTATGAAAAAGACAGGGTAACACTTTAGTATAGTGGAAGCAAAAGTTAGGAACAAAACACAACAGGATATGCTGTTACAGAAAATTAATCAACAGCGGGGGCAGTGTTTTGTGGCCTGAAGCATTCGTTTCTTATAATAGTATTTCCTCAAATGTTTTATCCTCATATACCATTGCAAGTCTAACTTTTTTTATTTAATAAAAAATCCATTTTCTGTTGTAAAGCATCTGCAAATCTGCAGTTCCTGTTATCACTTACATTATAGCAGCTAAAAACAATCATTCCCTCACAACACTCACTATCTTGAAAAGAATAACACAAAAATCAGCTTATCTTATTAAGACTTCACATAAAACCTCACCATAATGTATTAGAATGTGTGCATTCATATAAACCTTGTAGACAGAACAACAGTCCGAGCTGCTGTTACAGAAAATTATTCAACAACAGCATTTAGAATTGAGAATGCTGTAACATAATAAAACGTTAATTCATAAATAGTATGAATATATTTATAATAATGAATATATTAGGCAACATTAGCTGCTTTATTTTGTGATCTTATATTCTGGAAGTGTTTATACTGCCTCCCTTTAATAATCTCTTTCTGAAAATTTGCAGGTTAATTAGGGAATAGAAGAATGATTACAATTCTCTAACTGGGTTGTCTATTCACTGTCCCAAAACTATCAAATGAGAGCACAGAGATCAATGAGATTACAACGCAAACTTCAAAGTACTTGCTAGGTTATGTCAGGATAAGTAAAAAAAAAAACACTTTATGAAAAACCTATAAACATAATAATTACAGTATTACTGACATGCAGAAATGAAGTGTATAAACACGACATTCAGGTAGATGTTAATTTCATACAGTATATTGATCTCTATATATAATATAATAGACATTATATATATATATATATATATATATATATATAATGTCTAATATGTGACCTGATTATACATTCACATCATTTACTTACATTTTCTCTATTGGTTATCCAATATTGGTTTTACTCAAATTGAAAAATGACAGCATTGTCCACAAACAGTGTTTACAATTACAAGCAGCTAAGAAAAGAAAAATTCTCAATTGATTTCCCAAATCTTCCCAAGCAGCTAAATAATAAAATCTCAGTTACTAATAATGTAATTCACAATAACCAAAAAGAACATTGTATTAGTTTTAAGTATAATTACCCAGGCTTTCATGCTATTTGCATCATATTAGATATCACATTAAAGATGTGAAAATTATCAAGGGATTTCCACAATCTTTGGATTCAAGCAGTAAATGATGGTGCACTGTTAAAGAAAGTGAAGACTGAGTGTAAGCACTTAAAAACCTCATTAGTATACCTTTGAAATGATTAGATTAAGCAAACAGCTTGCAGGAGGTGAACAGATAAACTGGTAAATCTCAGCTGCCAAGAAAAGAAAAAGCATTAGAACATACCGGAACAATAATAATGGATTGATGGTATAACTTATGACCTTTTGTGCTTATGCATGTTGCTTAAGTGGCTTTCTGGATAATAATTCTCAGATATCTACTACAATGAGCTAAGACAATATTTCACCATGACTTAAATCTCTTCTAGTTGCATAATGCATAATATAATGAATGTATGTGTCCCTAGGTTGGGTTTTTCATAGTTTAATTAATGTAATACATTGTGTTGCTACAAGTAATGTTGTAGATTATGCTGTTACTGGAGCCCAGAAATGGTTTCTTATTTATTCTCCGATTAAACAGCCTCAACAGAAATGAGAAAGAAATCTTATCATGTCTGACAATAACAGATGTACAGAGGCAGCAAAATTGTTCCCTAATGCCAAAGCCTGAAATATCAAAGAGAACATTTTGGGATCTTAAAAGGCCTGTAGCTTCTGTCACACTCACTTTTTTTTCTTCCAATTCAGTGCTCTTTTTGCTCAAAAGGGCCCAGAAGATTACATTACTGGAAATCCACACTATAGCTACACAGTCCCTCATTTTAATATCTTATCATATAGTAACAATTTACACAGGGACATGTAAGGCAGACACTCCACATAAATGGGTTACAAATGCTTAGAATCATTTGCTAGGATGAATTGCTTGATTTTGCTGTAATATGACAAGCAGCAAGTAATATTCTACTCTTCTTCCTCCAGCATTAGTCTACAAATACTGTACATGGAATCACTCAATATAATCTTACATTAATGATTATTGACATTAATTCCTCCTGTGTGAGATCTAATAGTTAATTTTGCATCCCCTGGCCTGCAGTAGCACAGTAGAAGTCAAAATCTAATCAGAATAAGGAGGAGCCTAGAACTGGCAGGATCCTAGATTAGCTGATTAGATTAGAGAGAGAGAAAAAGAGATCCTGGTGTTCGAATGACTGTTTGTAGCTGCTGTAGCATAAGAGATAACAGGAACTAATTTGTCTTCTGAATGTTCCGTAACATTAAAAATCTATAAACAGATAAAAAAAATATGGTATGACATGTTTTAATTATCATAAAAAATGCAATGAGATGTTCTGAGGCACTGGAAGCTCAGTGGTTAAGATGGTGGACTAGTGAGTGGAAGATTGTAAATTCAAATCCCAGCACTGCTAAGCTACCTCTGCTGCACCCTTGAGCAAGGCCCTTGTCCCTCAACTGCTATGAATGAGATGTATGTAAGTTGCTCTGGATAAGGGTGTCCTGCCAAATGATATAAATATCTTGTTTTAGGAAAATGTTCAACTTTGGGGAGTAACAATAACTCTTTGCATCAGCATGAGCATCATATTTTATTCCTTACTTATGACAAGTTACTGAAAGACAAATAAACACCATATTAAGTTAAGCAAGTAGAAATTACAGCCCTTTTAACACAACCTACTGATTTACTGTTTTAATATTAATTGGAATTTGTATTTGTTGATGCACAAAAAAGCTGCCAAAAACAGCAGCTCCTGGCATCATGCCAGTAAAATTGGACCTAATGAGGGTGAAAAATCAGAATACATTAAGTGGCGACAACACCAAGATACTCTGGAAAAATTTCCTCCCCAGACATGTAAAGTACATGTCAGTAATAAATCTTTTATACATTGTTAAGAGCAAGAAAACAAACTTCAAAACAGAAAATAACATGGAAGACAACAACTGATGCAATTACACTTTCAATCTTGAAGCGGGAGAACATGGCAAGGGAACGGGAGGGCATGATATTTACTCCACAAGATTCAGACAACTATCAATTATCAGGAACAAAAAAAAGCCCAATTTCAATTTGTTCAAAAGTATTTAAAGCCTTAAGCATACTAGAGTAGATTAATATACAAAAGCTTAACCTGTAACAGAATGATGGAAAGAGCAAAGTGTGCAGAATTAAAGGCTCATAATTGCAAGCATACCAACTGATTTGTGAAGCATGGTGGCATGAGCACAAGTGGCTGCCAGTGGGACTGACTGACTCAGCTCAGATCATGTTCCAGCAGTAAAGTGAGCAGCAGGATAAAAGCTAAAGTGAATAGAAGCATCTGTTCAAAATCAAATAAACATTTCACAATTCACTGGCTGACATTTTGCCTTGCATCAGGCAGTGTTCAACTGTAAAGGATTTCCAAAACATGACACTTAATTCAGTATGATGCTAATATGTACAATTAAAAACTCAAACGTTTGATCTTATATTCACTGATTGGTTTCATATCCATAGTGCTGAGTTATGACATATAGGTTGCACTGTATATTTGCTGACAAATCCTCTCAATACATATTTCATACATTATTACAGGTTTTGTGAGGAGTTAATTGTAAACATATTTCCATTGCATTTAGCTCAATGCATCACCTCTTGAGCGCTTGTTTTATTTTTATTAGTCACCATTATTTCTCTTGCCATCACTGGCTCATTACCATGAAGTCAGTGTGTTGGCGCACTGAGTATCTGTGCGTGGGTGGACAGTGCCAGGTGTCATGTTGTTGCTGTCCAAAAGCCTCTGTAATTGGTGCTAAATGCAGTAGGAGCTCTTTATGGTTAAACTGCAAGCAAATTTACTAACATCAGCTTAATCGCTCAGAGTCACTGCAAGAGGCCCCACTGCAAAGGAGAGAACATACTGACGATGAATGCATGAATGTCAAAATCCAAAATTACTAAATTGTTTTAATGTGAAAAAAAAACATTATTAAAGCATTTTCTAATAAAGCACATTAATAAAATAATCAAAATCTATATCTAATAAATAAGACTAATAAAGCATAATAATAAAATAATTTAAATAATGCATTATAAAACTATGAATATTGCTATATATCAAGATACTGCAAATCATCCAGTAACCAGAAACAAATATGTTTCTGGCACACTTTTGTCCTCTAGCTGCCTTGGTTGTTATGGTTACCGGCTATGCAGGCTGCTAGTCAACTGATAATTTTCTATTGTTGTTATTCAAAAGTTTCCATCAGTGATATGGAGCGGTGATTAAAACTATTTCAAACCTATAGAGGTGTTCAATATAGTGCAGCATACTATTATGTTGAAAGGTTGTAAACAGTTAGTGCTTCTCGAGCGGGGGCTCTGTGTATTAGTTGTTGGATATGCAGTAGCATTGTGGAGGAGTATGTGGTTTGACATTAAAGCCAGTTCGATGTTAACTGTGGCAGTGAATTCTTAATACACATCACGACACAACCAATCTACTTTATAGGTGTCCCGTTATATGAAGACACCTAGCCAGCCAATCAGAAAAGAGTATTTCTCGCCTTCCGGGGTATGCACAGAACATTAAAGTACAGAACATTCACACAAATGAAGAAACTTTAATGGGTCTAGACTTTTTTAAGAGCATAGTCAATGTAAAACTTTCAACACTGTCTAAAAAAAGGTTCAATCTTGAGCTCTTTGTGGTTCTTTGGCTGCCTTTCTGACTGGACCCTATAAAAAAGGACTCCAAACTAGATCCCTTTTAGGAAGCCAAGAATTCTTAACTATACAACAAAGATCTGGAGCACCTTCAAAAACACTTCCAATAATCTAAGAGTGTACCAGCCAGCCAGTATAGCCTGAATAAGAAGAGAGAATCCTTTCTAAGCCCTAGATGAGTACAATGAGATACTCTGGCTAAAGAAGATCCTGATGACAGGATAATCGGTTTAATCACATGATTTCTGCTGACTTTGATTATCAGGAAAGCTAATCATCCAACTGTTCCCCTCCTCCCAGAAGCAGCTGTGAGCCACAACAACTCAAATCATAAGACTGTGAATCTAGCCGACAGGCAGAAAATGTTTGTGAACACAAGCCTTGAAAGCCTTTCAAAGGTTAGTTATTTTCATTTAAAAAATGTTTTCTACATTTTCACATACACTTCACAGCGTTAACGCTGCAGGAGGCATACAGACAAACCACTTCTGATAAACACCGGTGTCTACCGCCAGCACTCAGAGGGAAATGTGATGAAGGAAAGGAAGAAAGGATAGACATGGAGCAAGATTGCAATTTTCACGCCACATGCTGGCAGTCAGAATCAGGAGACACTGTGATGGAGGATCACTGCCACAAGAAAGTGCTAATTAACCCGGAGAGGAGGTGAAATCGCACCAGTGACACAACTCTATACATATATACAGCTTTCACTACAGTCATCCACTCATAAACAGCTCCAACACCTTTACACCTTTTCCTCAAGGACTGAGGACAAAACGAGAGATGAGCTGAGATCAGAGCCACAGAACAAAAGAGTGCCTCTCAAAGTTATCACGTGAAAACTAGATTATGTAAAAATTTCCATCTGAAGCATAAGGCAATAACAGAAGCCTGGTCCAGAGCTTTGCCAAAGGGAAATGTACTTTCTGTGGGTGTGATTTCACTCTGAGAGTCCTGGTGCAAAGAATTACCAATGTCACCATCCAAGACTTTTTCCACCATCTGGAAATGTCTCATTAGGTGTGACAGATAACTAAATATCTCACAAAGACAGCAACATTGTATATGCCTGCTTTGGATAAGGAAATAGGAGTTTTTTGAAGCACTTAAAACACTTTCCTTTGTTGTAGTTGCCAATAAAAGTGAAAACCCATGTGGTGCTAATGAATTATTTGTTAGGACAGTGATGGATATTTAAGTAATTAGAATTCAGTAGGGCTATTTTTCCAGCTTTTACCAAACTGGCTTGTTAATGAATGTGTAACAGAGCGAAAGCCAATGTCTCTCTGCTGTATCACAAAAGGACATGGCTGTGTGACAGGAAGGTTCACTACACAATGGCTGAACCTCCAGACCAAATGACATGACTTGTGTTTTAATGTGAGTAATATTAATCATTCGTTTGTGGGAATGTGAGGAGAATTGTGATGTTCCTGGTTGAATTGTCCTGAACAGCTTTATGATTTGTTAAGCAGCAACTAGCGAAGCTGTGTGAATCAATTAGCTTAAAAAAGTTAAAAGTTAAACTAGCCTATTTCTCTGATCCTGCTTTCAGTTCACAAGTCGATCCCAAAAAGAATCAATTCACTATTCTCAGGCATTGAAAACTAAGAGTCAACTCTTTGGAGTCGATTCCACAAACTGAAAATGATTCACCTCCGTTGCGCACACACCAATCAAAATGAACTTTGCATCAGAGAGGTTCAGTTAGCAAAACGGACAGCTGCTATTTATTTCATGTTTATTTTAAATTTGTTTGTTCAAATTTTAAAAAATAGAAATATACACACAGCTGCAAAAAGTGTGGTAAGTAATTAAAAAAGTGATAAGCAGTAAATGTAGGCTAGATACTGTCATCTCGAGTTAGTCTGAGTGTTTATTCAGTACCATTCATATATAATATTTATACTGAATGAGTATTACTATTCAGAGGGAGGGAGGGAGGGAGGGAAGTAAGGAAAATAAAAAAGTAAATTTTAAATTTAAAAAGTAAAAAAAAAAAAATCAAAATTGTCATTTTCAAAGTTGACTCTTTATTTAAAGTTAACTTCTTTTTTTTTTTTTGTGGCTTGCCCTTCTGGACATGAGCACTTCATAAAATATTCTCATGCTTTGACAGATTATCTGTTAACACTAATGTAGTAATTAATGAACTGCTATTTAATTAAGCCTAGTTAAGACAAAATTCTGTAGAAGTGCTGATTAAAATGCTGCAAATAAATGTGTTAAATAAATATCATTTGTATATATATTTAAAAAATAAAACTAATTGAATAATCAAGGAAATATTATTAAATGAATACCCTAAAATAATCAAATCAAAAATCAAACAATAATAATAATAATAAAAAATAATCAAAATTGTCAGTAGCTGCAGCCCTAAATAAAGAAGTCTCAAGTGAATTCAAAGGTAATATTACAGTCCCCAATTCATTATCATGGCCTCTAGTAAAAAAATTCACATTATTTTGTCTTTAAAGCAGAAAAGGGAAACATCACAGTACAGTGCAAGTTCTGCCTTCCAGCTGAGAAAATGCTGTCATCCTCCTCATATTTGGTATTGAGGTATTCCAAAAGTAATGGAAAGTAATCAGTTACATTACTTTAACTGTGTGGTAAGTAGATTGAGGTACTGACTACATTTTTTAGCATTTAATTAGTAACTGTATCGGGAAACAAGTATACCCTTCATAATCTTCATAATTAACATAGTAATTAAGTAAAATTCTAAGTTGGCAGAAAAGTTTTTAACAACATGATGCTCTATCTTCATGGAAGTTCAAATACCCACTGACAGTGGTGCCAGTGTGATTTAATCTTTATCTTCATCTTTATCTTCATCAAAGAGAGCAATGCAGAGATACTTTTTACCTTTAGTCTGTCCAGCTTCTTCACATCTCCTCACCTCTACTCAAACAGATCCAGCATCCAAAACTTCAACTGTCATGCTAATACCAATATGATTTCATCACATAACTTATATTCTCATGTGCTTTTTACACATTTATTTTTCACATGTAGGGTTTTCATGTTTCAGATGTGATTTTCTCACATGAATGCCTTTTTCATGCGATTCTACATTATCACTTGCAATATCAGGGCATAACATGGTGAAATGAAGCTTCACATGTTTTTCATTATTATTCACAAAATCCCACTATCAACTTATGACTACATGTGAAATGTGTGGATTTTTCCTAGGAGTTTAGTGGCTTAAAAAACCTGGTAAATAATTTGACTTTTTCTTTTTTTATGATTGTGTTCAGAAATGTACAAGTTGAAGTCTATTTTGCCTTCATGCATGTGTGTAATCACACAGGCTTCACTGGATCTGCTCCCACGGTTTCTATGGTGACGTAGCCGTGCACGGATGCTGTCCTCGGTTAACACACACATTGGAGCGCACACACTTCTGCATCAATCCTTCCTGCTCTTAAGTGATGACAGCATCTTTTCACTAAACATGAAACAGTCATGGGCACAGAAGGTCTGAAGCGTTTAAGGGTTTCCACCCCTTCCACCAGGGACCTTACACCAATCTCCACACATTTCCCACACTACTCACCTCCTGAACCCAGCGCAGTAAGGATTATGGATTTATGGTGTGTTCATATAGAAATGTGATCATTAATGTAATCTGTGTAGAAATATAAATGAATGATGAATCAATGAAATATACATAAAATAAAAAGAAGATACAATATTGTATAAGCTCTGATGCTAATCATTGATCACACTGATTTTTATATCCTCAGTCAAATCAATTCATACAGCTTAAAATCCAATTAAAGGCAGAAATAGGGATCCAATAGGGATTTAGTATAATGCTGAATGCGTCAGATGTTTGAGCTTCGCTCTTGGATGTTAAAATAAGCCTTAGGCCGCCCCAACGCTTCTTTCCAACCCCCACTGGAATGTAGCCCCGCTGTTGTCATGGCGATGGAAAAAATACAGAAGGGCCATTTTTCCAAACCCTCTGATTAAAAGTGCTCTGTCCTTGTCTCCTTTCTCTTGTTATTCCATTCTTATCAGTGGTTCTCAAACCAGTTCCAGGCGGTCCACATTCCTGCGCTTTCCCAACTCACACAACACTGCAATAAAGCATTAACGTGGATTGTCCAGAGGTGATGGGTTTAAGAACCACTCAGTTACCTCGACTCCTGGCTGTCAGATAGAGAACGCATCACAGCATTGTTGAATTCTGTACTATAAATGTTTTCATAGTAATATCTCATTCACAGGGACTTGTATGACTGATGCGCCACATAGCATAAGACGAACAAACATTTTTATATGTTATTTAAGAAAATTAAAAAATTATAACCATTACTATAGTGAAGTTTTCTGTAAGGAGATGTTAACATTTATGGAATGAGTCTCATGTGACAGTGCTTTAGAAAATTTCTCCCATGGGAGAGTCTTCAGGAAAGTTTGTGCTTTCTAGTTCCTCAGTAACATGGCATGTAGTGTAGTAAAGTAAAAAGAGGCTAGGGAGGAAAATGACTGTTTAGAGCTGATATCAAGTAAGTGAAAACTTGTCACAGAGTCTGTAAATGGTTAAAAAGCTTAATAAATTCTAAATTGTAATATCTGTAATACCTTTGACTCTTCAAGACATGAAGTTTGAAGAGTGGTAAGGTTCCCCTTTTCTGCTCCAGAGTGGTAATACACAACCCTAGCATGGATTATTTTCTGCTAAAAGCATGTCCCATGTGCCATATTCCTTACTCATTGGTTTGCTGTCCGCTGCACTAATGCACTGAGGAATTCTGTACATGCTTATGGATTTATATCACGTTATGGATGAAAATGGTTTCTATGGCACTACTCAAGTTACAAGAGGAAGATCAAGAATGTAATTTATAAAAGATTCGACTTACTGATCCAGTTAAAGTATGTGAATAACTTGCTTAAATTACCACAGGTAGCATGGATCGACACGTCTTAGCCTGGGTGTCCATGACCGCATGCCGGAAAAGGTTCAGTGATCAAAACAAAAACACATCCTTTTATCCTGCTAATAGAGAATGTTATCAGAACTTTCAGTAACATTCTGCATATTCTAAAAAACTGTAAAATTAAACTTAAAAATTAAACTACAAAATTAATGTTCCTGTAATGGGATGGAATAACATTGTTTCATGAAGTTTTAACACTTTAGGGTTTGGGTTTTTCATATCCATTTAATCAGGATTTCTTTTTCTGTGAACTAATGACATTTTGTGAAACATTTTGTTCTGAATCAAGAAAACAAGCTCTGGGGGACTTTTAGTTAACGTTAAGGACCTTATGAAACACCAAACAGTGGTTCAGTGTCTTCTGTTCACCAACGCACAATTTTAAAAAACTAGATCTCTCACTGTCCCCATGGTCAAAATCAGCCCAAGTCAGAGTCCTTGGGTGGGAATCTTCCATCCATCCCATACTGCTTTATCCATCAGGGTTGCAGGGAAGTTGGAGCCAATCCCAGCTGTCTTTAGATGAGAGGTGGGGTACATCCTGGGCAGGTCACCAAGCTATCACAGGGCTAATACAGAGATAAAACAACCATTCATACTCACATTCACACCTACGGGAAGTTTAGAGCAGTCAATTGACATAATCAGCATATCCTTGGGCTGTGGGAAAGAGGGAACCCCTCACAGGCATGATTTTCCAGAAGAAACCCACACGGGCATGATTCAAACCCAGCACCTTCTTGAGACGAGGCGGCAGTGCTAACCACTGCACCACCATGCCGCCCGTCTTCCATCTAGACTAAAAAAACTATATTTGTTAACTTGTCATATGTTGTGAAGGCTATTGCCTTATTTACAGTATATGATTCCACAGTTCTTAGACTGACAGCTGCACATGGCCTTTCCAGGAAGATTTACTACCGAGATACACTTGAGCATCAAAGGCAGTGACACAAAGTAAATCGCCTGTATTACTAAGATTAAACAATCATATTTGTGTTGTGTTGTCCATCATATTTTAATGGACTAATGCTAATGAACAATAACCAGCAATGAAATTTTCATTTAGCATTGAAAGCACTACATTATTCATGCTACAGACATTATCACTCAGACATATTGCTCATTACTGCTCAAAAGTATATTTGAAAGTCTGCTTGTAATATCTTCCTTATCCCTAATGACATTTATTGTGATTAGATGGAAGAATCAGGTAAAAGATTATTTTAAAGAAGGCAGGTTTAAAGATAAAAATAGCGGAAAATTAACAATATAGCTCATTGGCATCTAGATTTAAAAAAAAAAAAAAAACGTTTTAGCAAGAATTAATGTCTCCTTGTGGAAAAAAAAAAAATCTATATTGATAAATGAGAACCTTCTTTCCCACCCAGTCTCCCTGGAATTAGAAACCATCGTCTGTGAGTTCTGCTACTGAGGAACATTAGACACGTCAGGAAATATCATCACTCTGACTGAAACATCTTAACACATTTACCCACTCAACCCATGAAAGATGGAAAGTGTTTAGTGAGCTTGCATTAGAAGATCATGTGGTGCTCTTCTGGGTGATGCCAATATACACCATAAAAGAAAAACTTGGCATCTTAACATCTTACTTTCAAATTCTAACATTTGGCATCCTAACAATGCCATTTTTTGATCATCATCTCCTTGCTGTCAATCACAGACACACATATTAATCATGGGTGTCTGCAAGCTCATTTATACAGCAGAGGGTAGATAGAGTTTTCCTTCAAGTGCGTTAGGTTGCCCTGTGACACAGTATGAGTTGCAGTTAGATGTGGTTGGATTCACTTGTCCCAGTAGGAGCACACGTTATCCTTCACCTTGGTATCCATTGTATGACGGGGAGATCTGGCTGGTGCACGGGAATTCCAACCATCCATCCATTTTTTTCATTGCTTATCCATTCTGGGCCATGGGAAAGCTGGAGCCAATTCCAGCAGACTTCAGACAAGAGGCAAGGTATACCCTGGACAGATCACCATTCTATGGCAAGCATGGGAATTCACGGTTGACCAAATAAGGGAAATAAATGGAGGAAGAAATGACCAGAGGCAACTCAGAGGTGCAGTGGGTAGCAGTGCCACTTTATAGCTTCATATCAATCCGGTGCAATGCTTTGCAGAGCAATGTAGAGTTATCCCCTTGTCCATATAGGTTTCCTCAGTGTTCTCTGGTTTCCTCCAAACTCTCAAAGCACATTCCAGTAGATGGATTGGCTACATTAAATTTCCCCTGTGTGTAAATGTGTGCATGTACAATACCCTGCAGTGGACTGGCATCCCATCTAGGTTTATAGTCCCTCCTCCTTCCCAGTGTTCCTGGGATAGTCTCTAGATCCATCATGATCCTGACCAGGATAAAGCAATTACTGAAGACTTCATCATTAGCAAATAATGGGAAAAAGTTCTGCATATGACATTGTTGAGGCATAATTTGTGTACATTGTGTGAGATTCCTTTGTATCTGTTTTCATTTCAATTGCAATTTTCCCTCACAGGCAGCAGAAATTAACTGGTCCCTTAAAAAAGCATTGATCCATCCATGGTTCCTTAGAGGTTAAAAGGTTAAGGTTAGGGTTAAACAAACAAACAATATCTAACAGTTCTCTATTTTTTGCATGTTACTATTACATTCACTTGCACTGAACCTCAGCAACAATGTCCAAGGCAACTAGCAGCGATTTGGTCACTGGAGACTGCCCTTATCTAAAATGTGCTAATTTATTCTCTTTATAACACTACACAACTTGATAGAAATACAGTCCTCAAGAGAGGTGACTCAGCAGAGCTGAACCAAAACGCGGAGCCAAGAGGCAAAGAGGTGCTAAATTTGCTAAGCTATGCAAGGTAGCAATAACATGCAGCTGAACTGGATGACATCCTTGAGCTTAAAAAAAGAAAGAACAGGGTCGTCTTATTCTCAGACTTTTGTTCTGGTGTTAAAATATGTATTTAGGAGAGTTTTGTTTTGGATGCACATGCTCCTAAATGTTTCTTTCCATCTGCTCACATTAAATGGATGCATTGTGGAAACTACACATGTATTTGAAACTGCTGTTTTGAAATCTAGTGTTTTAAAATTCACAAAACAGAAAATGATTACATTACAGTTATACTACAGCCTGTTGAAATCGCAATTCTGATTGGTCATTGTTGTTGATTTCTATAACAGCAGCTCTGGCAATACTGCAGCTGGTTAATAGATCAATTAATGCACTGATTCTAATAAGTAGCAACTTTCACAAGGACTTGTATGATAGATGCTCCTCATAACCTATGCACAATTATAAATGAATTAAAATGTTATTAAACATTATTGTTTTTAACTAAAAACTTAATGTTTAAAGGATGTCAGCAATTCAAACCGTTTGAAGGTCCTCAGATCAGAATCTGACAATGTGGGTTTTTTTTTATTATTAACTTGGAAAGAGACAGACAGGAGTGAATAACTGTTTATAGCATTTATAACAAGTTTGCATATGTTCCACAGTATTAATATGTTCAGTTCAGTTCAGTGTGACATGTTTAAAGTACCAAGAATTTCACTTGGGGAAAAGTGAAAATTAAGTACTAAGTGACAAATTAAGTACTACTTGACCTTGCAGACAGAGAAAGCAGAGTTTTGTGGTATGTTGGTAACCAGTACACTGTGGGATGTTTAGGTGCTGGAGTTAAGGAGTATGATGGCCCGATAACAAAAGCTGTCCTTAAGTCTGGTAGTCTGTGCAGCCATGCTTCTTTATTGCCTTCCAGACAGTAACCAAGAACAGTTGGTGTGCTGGATGGCTATGGTCCTTAATGCTGCTGTGTCTCCCTCAGGCACCGTTGGAGGTAGATGTCCTGTACTGGCTCTTGCCAGTGATGTGCTGTGCAGCCTTCACTACTCTCTATAGTGATTTCTGGCTGTAGGCAGAGGAGCTCCTATACCATACTGTAATGCAGCCTGTCAGTAAGCTCTCAATTGTGGACCTGTAGAAATTTGAGATAAGGTTGGCATTCATGCCAAACTTTTTCATCCTTCTCAGGAAGTAGAACTGTGGGTGAGCATTCCTGAGCACAGTGTCTGTGTGTTGTCCAGGAGAGGTCCTCCAAGATGTTCACTCTGAGGAACTTTTCGACCTCAGCATCACTGGTGTGGGTGGGCCAGTATGTCCCCCTTGCGGTCTTCCTGTAGTCCGCAGTCATCTCCTTAGTTTTACTGACATTGAGAAACAGGTTGTTGTCCTGACACCAGCTTATCCATGACGTCACTTCCTCTCTATACACCTTCTCATCATTGTGTTGTAAGGAGACCCATGATGGTTGTGTTGTCCGCAAACTTAATGATGTTAGAGTTGTACTTAGCAGTACAGTCATGAGTGAACAAGGAGTACAAGAGGGGACTGAGCACACATCCCTGTGGTGCGCTCGTGTTCAGGATCAGCGAGGAGGAAGTGTGGCAGCCAATTCTGCGATGGTGTTCTCCATGGCCCTGTTTGATCTGTAAATGAACTGAAGAGAGTCCAAGGTGTCAGTGAGGGAGGAGCAGATGTGAAGTTTGATCAGACATTCAAAGCACTTCATGACTGCTGATGTCACTGCAACAGGGCGGTAATCATTCAGACAGGTGACCTGGGTTCTTAGGGACAGGAATGATGGTGGATGCCTTGAGGGAGGTGAGGACCACAGATTGTCTCAGGGAGAGGTTGATGTTGAACACCTAGGCCAGCTGGTTGGCGCAGGCCCCGGCATGGCCTGGAACACCATCTGGCCCTGGAGCTTTGTGGGGGTTGACCTTTTTGAAGGACCGCCTCACATCAGCCGTTTCTAGAATCAGTGTCGTTTCCTCTCTGTCCACATGAGGACATATGGCAGGTTCACTATCAAAACAAGCATTGGAGGTATTGAGCTCACCTGGAAGATACATGGTGGGCTGGACAAGGACACTGTTTTTCTTTATGTAGTTCATGATTCAGCATAAGAGCTGTGGTAGTAGGATTCCATCTTGTCCCTGTAGTTCCTCTTGGCATTTTTGATGGACGCCTGGAGGTTCTATCTGGCTGCTTTGTAGGTGTCAGGGTCACCGGAGTTGAAGACAGAGGACCACACTTGGAGCTTAGCATGGATCTCACCGTTAACCCAGGGTTTCTGGTTTGGATAGGTGCAGACAATGGTTTTTGCAACATCATTGATGCACTTCCTTATGTAGCCTATGACAGAGTCTGTGAATGATGCTGTCAGTTGCATCTTCAAACATCTGCCAGTCAGTTGTCTCAAAGCAGTTCGGTAAGACCCCCTTGATGGTCAGCAGCTCAAGAACCGGAGAGCAGTGCGTTATTAACACGCAGACATCCGTGGCCCATGAAGAAATGACCATAAAGCACACTCCCCTTCCTTTTGACTTGCCTGTGTCTTTCGTTCTGTCTTGCTAGTAAACATTACCCTGTCACCGATATTGTACGTATAACAGCACACCCCATTGTGTTTTATTCTGTACCTCTAATACATTTAAGTGAGACAGAATGACAGATCAGGCAAACTAAGAATTTGAAAGTCAAGAACTTCAACAATAGTGCCTTATTTTCCAGTTCAGCTTAATGAAAGGTGAATTTTCCGGACATCACAAAACATTTTTTATTCTGTCAAGGAGTATTAAACAGCACTGTTGCTGCAGGTACTGGTAAATGATTGAGTTCATTTTTTCCCAGAAATCCAACAATTAATAGACGATCAGAAATTACATGCATTTCATTATGACATATTAATGTAAATGATTTTTTTTAAAGCAACTTTGTAGGCAAGCCTACAAGTGCCTCATTGACTGCTTTTAGATTACCATTACTTGTTATCTTGAGTATGAGTATACCAAGTATCTGAGTACACATATTTCCAGTTTTGTACATGGAAATGTATTGAAAGTCTTAGTAGTGTAAATAACACATGCAATACAGACACTATATATAGTGTTTAGGGGAAAAAAACTGAAAGATTCCTTCTTAACTAAATGAATGTATTCCAACTATTTCAGTATTTACATTTCAAAAAGATACTTCAAGTATAAGACACAATGAACTAAAAGGCATGGCTGAATGCTGACACACTGATGGTGAAACCCTTAAATGCTATCTTTGTGGTCTCAATGAAGTGTATAATTTGTCAAGACTCTCGCTGACTGCTTTGTATTTAAACATCCGTGGTCTGACAGGATGAGGGCCTCTTGAGCCAACAAAGCTGTCATTATAAAAATCCAAATCTTTTTGTTGCTCTTCACAATCCAGACTGCATTTACTGGAAAGGAGGACTTGAAGAAAGTCTCCCCAGGTCAGGTGTTATCACTACACATGATGACATTTCAGATATTTCTTTTCAAAGCACAGATTGTTCCTTGGCCTTTTTCTCTACTGTCACATTTGATTTGTTTCTGCTTGCAAGGCAAACCATTCTGCACACAAATCAACCACAAAGAATCACTTGTTTTTGGACAGAGGTGTTATTTCTAGTTAGCTATGCACAGTAAGGCACAGATGAATAGGAAAAGATTCTGAAATCCAACCAGGATTTTTACACAAAAAATACCAAGCACTGACAAGCAAGGAAAACAATTATTTTACAAACTGATCTCTATATACCTGATCTGTAGCATGATTACCACAGACAAAGCCATTAGATAGGTTAAAATCACTGGAAGGTGCAAACAAAAAAGTGTATGAGCGGGATTAAAACAACAGTACCTCATACGGCTGTAGTTCAGATTAATATTGAACTTGAGTGATGTATTTTTGCCACTGGGTCTTTCATTTATTTATTTTTTTTAATTAATTTATTTTTTTAAGTAGTATTTTAAAGTATTTTGTGTTTTCAAATGTTTCCAGGTGTAAAGTTCAGGCCATGCCCACTTCATGTTTAAATCCAAATATTTAGAGCACTAATCAGATACAGATAGATTGTATTACACCCCTAATGTACATGGGGTAGTAAGAATTTCTCTCATGTCTGCTTAATCCGAACACCTTAATTGTTAGAGTAAAATATCTATAGCTTTATTTTTGATATGTCACATAGTTGCATATTTTAAATATTGATGGTCAGTTCAACAGCTGCCCTTAGACTTCAATTATAAGTTACATTGAGGTAAATTTTCTATTCTTTTCTGACTACAGGGAAATGTGTCAATATTCATGCTTGAGGTAATCACACAGAGGTTACAGATACTATTCATAGAGCAGGCTAGGGAAAATATATATACACACACCGCAGAATTTCTTGAAAATTTGTGTCCATTCATTTTTTACCAGGCAAACTGTTGTACAGTGACACTGCCATCTCAACAGCAAGTGACATGTCTTCACGTTTGGGCTCAGTGTTTGAGTGTCAGAGCTATTCTGAGTTTGAATCCACAAATTGCTAGAGCACTCTTGAACAAGGAACTCGATGGATAAACGTGTCTATCAAACAAATAAACATGTATATGAGTTGTCACTCTTCGTCCTGTCAAAACAGGGCTCTTAGAGTCTACATCTTTCTAAACACTAAGTGAATTTCCAAATGTACTGGGCATGAAACTGCGAACGCGGACTTGAGGCAATTACGCTTATATTTCATTTCTATATGAGGATTCTAAATAATATCTTAAGGACACTAATAAAGCCAATATAGTTAGTCCAAGACCATCAATTTGAGCATTTGTTATAAAATCTGTATTTAACTAAGAAATTTCCTATAGATCCAGACTTTTGGGGCACCCTGTATATAGCAAAATCAGTGGTGTAGGTTTGGTCTTTTTTTAGAGCATCCCTTCATTAAAGATTAATTACCTCAGAGTGGTACAGATACAGGTCACAAATGTCTCTTCTTTAGCACCACATTTAAGATGACTCTTTTCACATCAGATATGGCACTGCAGCTCAGATTACAACATCAGCTGAAACACGAGTCTGCACTTACCTGAGGTAGCGCAGTGGCTCTGTGGTCTCAGGCTCTTTCTCACCAGGGCTATGGTTCATCTTTGCCAGGCAGGGATACAGAGCAGGATGCAGGTGATGATATTCAGCAGCAGATTCTTCTGCACCAGTCAGCCTTTCTCTCTCTCTCTCTCTCTCTCTCTCTCTCTCTCTCTTTCTCTCTCTGCAAGCCCGTCCTCTGTCTCTGCCTCTTCAGCGCTGGCTGGGTGGATGATAAATCAGTCTCCACACATGGATCAGCTGTTCTTTCTGACGCTGTTGGCCAATTAAGAAGCAGAGTGCGCCAGAGAGAGGCGTCTGATTGGCTGAAGTAGCCAGTGCTTCTCACTCACTTGGGGGAGGCTGCATCGCTTTGTGTAGCAGCATCTTTAAAATATGTAATATCATGGTACAGTTTAACATCAGACATTTCCGAGCTTGGTTGCATATTTAGAATACTCTTGTCAACAGACTACCAGCAGAAATCTAGATCTCATACGGCATTTCCAAATGAAAGATCTTTTCATATTGTGGATGCATATTAATATAATTTTTAGAAAACAATGAGAAGATTGGACAGTTTTTATGTAAATAGTTCTAGTTATTACAAGATGATAGGTCTTGGCTAGAGCACTCTGTCAAAATATGAAGCTAATTTGTTATTTTAATTCTCAATGTTAGTTAAATTATTGGCACCCTTCAAGAAAATGTTTGGATAAATTTAATAAAACAAAAAGAAACCAATTGCCTGTACTAAAACAAAAAAATATTTTTCCCCTCAAAGAGAGGCAGCACAATTATTGGCACCCTTAAATATAAATTATATGGCCAAAGGTTTGGAGACACCAGACAGACATACAGATACATATATACATACACACACACACACACACACACACACACACACACACACACACACGTGTGTGTATACACACATCAGACAAAACATTAATTTCTTTGACAGAAGACATGCTTAACACTGATTATCTTGTTACAATGGCACCTGTCAAGGGGTGAGACACATTAGGCAGCAGTTCTTGAAATTGAGGGTTTGGAAGCAGGAAAAATAGCCAATTGCAAGGATCTGAACAACTTTGACTAAAGCCAAATTGTGATGGCTAGACGAATGGGTCCGAGCATCTCCAAAACAGCAGGTCTTGTTGGGTGTTCCTGATATAGTGTGATTAGTACCTATCAAAAGTGGTCCAAGGAAAGACAACCTGTGAATCGGCAACAGAGTCATGGGCACCCAAGGGTCACTGATGATAGTGGGAAAGCAAAGACGAGCCCTTCTTGTCCGACTCCACAGAAGAGCTACTGTAGCATAAATTTTTGAAAAAGTTGTTTTTCATGCTGGCTATGAAAAAGGTGTCAGAACACACAGCACATTGCAGCTTGCTGCATACGGGACTGCATAGACACAGACTGGTCTGAGTGCCCATGTTGACCTCTGTCCACCGCCAAAAGTGCCTACAAGGTGCACTTCAGCATCAGAACTGGACCATGGAGCAATGGTAAAAGGTGGCCTGATCTGATGAATCTTTTCTTTTAAATCATGTGGACCTAAACATTGTTGCAGATCAAAACCACTACACCCCTTGTACACATGGTAATGGTATTCCCTACTGGCAGTGGCCTCTTTCAGCAAGATAATGTGCCTTGCCACACTGCAAATTACAAAATAAAAAAGTGGTGTTGACTTGGACTCCAATTTCCCCATATCTCAATTTGATTGTGCATCTGTGGGATGTGCTGGACAAACAAGTCCAAGCAATGGAGACGCCACCTCTCAACTTACAGGACTTGTAAATGATCTGCTGCTAACATGTTGGTGCCAGATACCACAACACACCTTCACAGAGACTTGCAGAGTCCATGCCTCAATGGATCAGAGATGTTTTGGCAGCACAAGGGGGACAAACAATATTAGGCAGATGGTTTTAATGTTATGGCTAATTTTGTTATGTGAGTGCATGCATGCATGGGATGGAATACACACACACACACACACACACACACACACACACACACATATATACATTATATATATACATATCTATCTATCTATACACATGTACACACTGTATGAACAGAAGTATTGGGACACACCTCTTAATTCTTAATTATTGAATTCAGGTGTTTCAATCGGCCCCATTGACACAGGTGTATAAATTCAAACACCTAGCCATACAGTCTCCATTTACTAATATTTATAAAACAAGATGGGTCGTTCTGAAGAACTCCGTGACTTCATGCGTGGTACTGTGATAGGATACCAGCTTAGCAATAAGAGAATGTGTGACATTTCATCCCTGCTGGATGTATATGGATGGATGTCATGGTGGATGGATATATGGATATATATATGTATATATATATATGGATGTATATTTGTTGGTCAACTGTAAGTGGCATTATTGGCAAGTGGAAGCGTTTAAGAACAGCAACTCAGCCCACGTAAAGTCCAAGAGTGGGGTCAACGACTAAGGTCCATGGTGCATAAAGGTCACCAACTTTCTGATGATTCCATAGCTGAAGAGTTCCAAACTTCCACTGTCATTAATGTAAACACAAACTGTGCGGCAGGAACAAATGGGTTTCTACGGCCAAGCTGCTGCATGCAAGCCTCACATCACAAAGTCCAATGACAAGCATTGGATGGAGTGGAGAAAAGCACACCACCACTGGACTATGGAGCAGTGGAAAAGTTCTATGAAGTGACGAACTACGCGTCTCTGTTTAGGAGTTAGATGGGCGAGTCTGGGTTTAGCGGATGCCGGGAGAACGCTACCTGCCTGACTACGAACTGTGAAGTTTGGTGGAGGAGGGATAATGGTGTGGGGCTATTTTTCAGGGTTTGGGCTAGGCCTTAATGCTTCAGCATATCAACCATTTTGGACAACGCTATGCTTCCAACTTTGTGGACACAGTTTGGGGAAGGCCCTTTTCTATTCCAACATGACTGTGCCCCAGTGCACAAAGCAATGTCCATAAAGACATGGTTGGATGAGATCAACATGGAAGAACTTGACTGGCTCGCACAGAGTCCTGACCTCAACCCCATCAAACACATTTGGGACGAACTGGAACAGAGATTGAAAACCAGGTCTTCTCATCCAACCTCATAAATGCTCTACTGATCGAATGGGCACAAATTCTCACAGCAACACTCCAAAGTCTTTTGGAAAGCCTTCCAAGAAGAGTGGATGCTGTTATAGCTCCAACTCCATATTAAAGCCTATGTATTTGAATGCAATGTCATTAAAAATCCTGTTGGTGTAATGGTCAAGCAACCCAATACTTTTGTTTATATAGTGAAACTCTATATGAGAGAGAGAGAGAGAGAGAGAGAGAGAGAGAGAGAGAGAGAGAGAGATAGAGATAGAGAGAGAGATAGAGATAGGGGGGCCTGGATGGTCATGGGAGGACCTTAACATAATGCAGGCAGTCCATAGACACACATGCCGTGTGTGGACAAGCATTGTCTTGTCGAAAGACTGTATCAGGGTAACGTCTCAGGAGAGGTAAGACATGCAGATGAAGGAGGTCACCGACAGCGCTGTGCCATCAGGGCCCCCCGAAACAATACCAAAGATGACCTGAACTCGTACTCTATGGCTCCCCACACCATGATGCCAGGAGTAACGCAAGCATGCCTCTCCACAACATTGGCAATATTGGTCCTCTCCCCCCAGTAGAATGATATCCGCAAACGATGTTCATCCATGGTAATATAGAACCAAGATTCATTGCTTAACATGGTACTACGAGACCCAAACCTGTTATAGCATGACAATGTGCTTGCGCACAAAGCAAGTGGTTTGCCAAGGTTGGAGTGGAAGAATCGGGTGGCTGGCACAGAGCCACCTTAGTCACACTGACATCTCAGGGATGAACAGGAATGCTGACTGCACCCCAGTCCTCCTCACCAAACATCAGTGACCAACCTCACTAATGCTCTTGTACCTGAATGGGTAAATCCCCAAAGCAACACTCCAAAATCTAGTGGAAAGGTTTCCCAGAGAGTGGAAGATATTAGCAAATCTGCAATGTTCAAAAATCAAATATGGGTGTGATGGTCAGATTCCCCAAATACTTTTGGCCATATAGTCTATCTCAAAACAAATTGCCATCCTTAATTTTTGTCCCCAGTTATCCCTTTCCCTTATCCCGGTTTGGGTCAGTTCGCCTGCTTGTTACAGTGATAATTCCTTATAAATAAACATTGAGGCATTGCAAATCTTGGACGGACAAATGGTTGCACCGACTCAGACAAGCAGAAAACATAATTCCTCCTCTACCTTGGGGCAGATGCATAAAAATGCAATAATCATGCATTTTAAAAAATTGCTGGGTTAAGAGAAAATTACAAGAATCCTCTAGCTCAAAACATTGCTCACTTTCATGACCGTGCATACAGCTATGCAGTTGGAGAAGCATTTTCTTTTCTTTTTTTCTTGCACTGAATGCAAGATTGAACAATGTAACCTGAAAATACAGCTGAATTTAACTAATTGTAGTGCTTCCTTAGATGGAGTACATTTTCTCAATCGTTCACTATGAAACAAAAAATAGTACCATCACAATTAACACTTGTTATTGTAGTAAATAATTGAATCCAACTCTGTTTAAGAATAACAAAGAAAACCTACAGCGAGTTATTTCTGAGCCTGTGATTTTAACTACATGTGCATGTATTGTTTGCAGGTCTTTATGTTGGTTAAAGACAGCGTAAACACTGCCCCCTTCAGTGCAAATGGTGTTACTGCAGCTGGTCACAAGGGAAGTGGATAAAGAGAAACTGAACACTAACAGCCACAATAAGCTGCTTGCTACCGGTGCATTTATTACCCAATTAAATATAGCTAGGTAAGTCAGTGATCACCACACTGGTATTTCTACATTACTGCACATAAAGAAAACAGGCTGGCAAACATGAACATGAAGGCAAACAAGAAAAACATTGCAGCTTTGAAGGAACACCCTTTGAGATGCTTACAGGAGCACCTTTTTATTGCTATATGCAAAAATCTCACCAGCTCTCTGTAACTTCATTTCTTTATTTTTGCAAACATGGCAAGTAGACATTTGACTTGCTCAAGCATGATGTGAACGTCTGAAAATTATTTGGGTGTTACGGTTAAACAGTGGTTAAATGCTTTTTTCTTCTTTTTTTTTTTTTAAGGAGACAGTTCACATTTAGGAGTCACTTAGGAGTCTCCAGCCTCAGCATTTTTGTAACAGTCCGAGGAAAAGCTGTAACAGTTTTCCACTACAGTAAAGTCAGGGAGAGTTTCTCAGTAACTTGACAAATTGCTTTTTTGTATTAAATTTCAAGTGTAATCACAAGAATGACTGTTTATTGCTGCTATAAGTAATAACAGGACCCACTTCTCACAGATGGTAAACATATGACTATAAATGGTTAAAAAGAATTTGACTTCCATTAATAAATTCATTGTAATTACTTGCAAATTGCTGTGGCGCAAAGAAAAGTAAACACTCACGTGTTATTGTTCTAAAATAATCAACTTTGGGGTAAGCAAGAGCAAGTTGCACCACACTAGGATTATTCCTACATCCCGACATCTTGTTCATTGCGCATAGTTTAAAAAAACAAAAAAAAGGACAACAGATCAAATTTAGTTTTTATTATAGTCATTAACTGACAGACCAAAAATAAAGGAAAATGGGGAATTCTTTTTGTACAATTCAGAAAAGGGATGCATACAGTGCTGGCATCCCTGGACAATGGAATGGCGTTAGCTCTCAGCAGCAGCACGCAGTAGTCAGAACCACATTCTGAGAGGCCTCCTTACTCCACAGGCAGCTCAGACCCCGAGAGAAGAGCTTAGGAACAGTAAGAACTCCACCTCCAACTGACCAAATCCTGGCTGAGAGTATTTACTTACAGGCTTTCATAAAGAGGAGTGAGGTGGAGAAAAAATTGTTGATCATGGACTACCGGTCTCTCCAGTTTAACTGAAATCCCAGGAACACTGCCAGCAACCAAATCAGTTTAGGAGCAACAGGAACAGAAAAATAAAGCATGCCCATAATTTTAGGATTGGATATTATCTTTTTTCCCCCATTCAGTCCTACATTTGAGCAGTGTTACATAAGACAATTTCTTATTACCTTTAATAAGCCAAAAATAATGTGTGCTGTCCGGCACAATGCTTTCTACTAGCAATAAACACTCTACTACATCCAAATCAGCTTCTGATGCATTCATACAAAGACATTCCAGGCATTCCTGTTGCTGGGTGCAGTCTTCAAATCAAAATGTTTGAAACTTCTTATGGAAAACTATATATATGATCAAGTAGTTCAAACAGTCTAGGCCACTGAATTATCCTTCATTTAAAGTGA
Organism: Notoglanidium macrostoma; assembly: GCA_030068235.1. Taxonomy (NCBI): domain Eukaryota; kingdom Metazoa; phylum Chordata; class Actinopteri; order Siluriformes; family Auchenoglanididae; genus Notoglanidium; species Notoglanidium macrostoma. Next base: position 9,574,831 of record JAQQZR010000007.1, read on the forward strand.
AGCACATCCATGTACAGTTTTAAATATCCCCATTTACAAACATAACCTAAAAGCATAAAAAAGAAATAATGGAGGAAAAAAAAAAAAAACAAAAAAAAAAAACAAAGGGAAAAAAAACAAACAAAAAAACAAACAAACACACCACACACTTAACCAAAAGATCCAACCCTGCCACATTTCCTCTAGAAAATCATGAGTGTCCACAATTTCAAGAAGACCTGAAAAGAGGACACAAAAATTCAAAACAAAACAAAAATACAAATAGTAGTCCCATTGTGGTAATTCAGTAACCATGCCTCCCCCTACAAAAAAAAAAACTTGGTTATTATTATTTTTTTTTATATTTTAAGCTTATTTTAGCATTTAAAAATACACACTAAACTGGCAGATGTAAAACCACCTTAACAGTATAACAATACCATTTACATGTCAGCCCTCAAAAAAGGACACCTCAAAAGGGGAGGGAAGAGAGTAAGTCCAAAAAAAAAAAAAAATCAGAATTACATATTTTGCACTCCCATAGTATCGTTTAAGAGACGGCATGTGTGAGCCACACTGAAAATCTGTTTTACAAAGCTGAAACATTCCTAAATGGTCCTCAGTTTAAAAAAAAAAAAAAAACTTCCTGGCTTCCTTTGCAGCCTGGGCACCTCCACTTAGACAAGTGGAAGGAGGCATGTTTGCTAAAATGGAGGAGCTAACGATTCACCTTGTATACCAACAGAATCCAATCAGCAGCAGACTCAAACATGGAGATGAAGGAGACCAGTGGGCGATGGACATCACCACCAGCGTGGATGTGGCAATGCAGCCAATGAGTCCTGATACACACACAACCTGTTCCAAAAGGTCCAATACTCCCTCTCTCTCATTATTAAATATGATCCTTCACCGAGTCTCTCAGGAGTTGCTCATTCACTGCCTTAGAGGATTATTTCTGATTGGACAAGAGGTCACCAGTAAACCGAGAAAAATTATTTATTGCATGGTAGATGGTTATCTAATATTAATATTCAACTGGTGTCCAAGATTTCTAGAATGAGAGATCAGTGAAGGAGCAGCAGCGATAGAGTAAGGCCTTATTTCCAATTATTTGTCGTCTGGGAGATGGAGCGGGACGGGATCATGTCAAGGAGATATTCCCGCTGACGATCTGCTGGAGAGGTCGTCTTGAGTACTGACAGACTAGGGTTGACATAGGCCATAGTGACACCTGTATGAAGAGAGGGCACAGAAATCAATACAGGCTGCATGATAATGACATAAATAATAATAATAATAACCACGTATGTACTGAGCAAAATAATAATAACTGAATTTATAGATAATTAATAGTGTTTTATTACATTTTTAGAGCAACAGAAATGAGGGTTTCTATGATCATACAAAAAACCTATAGTCCTTAAAATGTACCCCAGTGAGCCAAAACATTATGACCACCTTCCTAATATGCTGTTGGTCCTGTGCATGCCACCCGAACAGTTCACCGACCTGCCGAGTTAGGGACTTTACAAGACCTCTAAAGATGCCCGGTGTTATCTGCCACCAAGATGCTAGCAGCAGGCCCATTAAGTTCTGTCAGGAGCCACTGTGGATTGGACCCATCAAATGATCCACAAGAAGATGGAGATCCAGGGAATCTGGATGCCATGGCAACACCTTGAAATCATCATATGTAAAGGAGCAGATCTGGGGGGTTCTCAGGCATAGAATGTTTTGGTAAACTGGGATGTTTGGATGCTGTTGGCACCCACTCTCGCACGTTCACTCAAGTTTGACGACTGTGGAGTGGCTGGCCGCTTTATGTCCCAGGGGGCCCTCATGTCCGTGTTACCTTCTGGCTCTCCCTTTTAGTTACGTTGTCACAGCTAGCCTTGCCGGTGTTCCTGTTTGCACTCAGCACACGATATACTCTGTTCCTTACCATTAGGTGACCATGACGATACATCTCTGTCTCTATGCGTCTTCTCCACACATGCTACTTCTGAGAATCCAGTGATCCTGACCTCTTCTGCTTTCCGGGCCTGCCTGATCCATCCTACTCCTGGTTGGAGTAATCACTTGGAAACCACTTGCTCCTGTTAAATATGGCAACATATAAACTGCCTCAACATACACCTAGAACTGTGATGATGCCGTTGGACTGCTGTTGACATGAGCGGTTCTGCTAC
>JAQQZR010000007.1:9577101-9615798 GCA_030068235.1 Notoglanidium macrostoma
ATATTCAGAATTTATATACTTTTGTGAAGCTGCTTTGTGACAAGGTCTGTTGTTAAAAGCGCTATACAAATAAAATTTTATTGAATTGAATCATCATGCTCCTCATCATGCTGTTTGCCCAGAGCATCTCACACTCTCCCCTGGCTCATCTTTTTCCCCCCACACTGCCTCCTGGCACCATCACACCCCCAGGTAAATGGTGTACATGTAGTAGCCCATCCAAGTGGCATAAAAGAAAACGTTACTTATTGGTTACTCTTGCGTGCCCATTGTAAGTGCGTTTGACGGTGGACAGGGGTTAGCATGGGCAACACAGCCGAATATGAAGAACGGTATGATGCACTGTGTGTTGACACATTCTTCCTATAACCATCATTACAATTTTCTGCGACTTGTGCCACAGTAACCCTTAACATTGTTTCAGGATAGCCTTCATTGCCCTCGCTCATCGAGGATCATTGAGCGCCCAACACCCTGTTGCTGGTTCTTTAACCATTAGAGATGTTCCAAAGAACCACCAGATGTGGCCCATGCTATTATGGCTGACATTCAGGTGTTCACTCTAGCCCATTTTCCCCCACATCCAACACACCAACTAAAAGACCCTACAATTAGCTTTCTGTCTAACATCTGCCAGACTTTGACATGTGCTGTTGTTTAGGAGATAATCAACTCATCTGTGAGTAGTCCTAATGTTTTGGTTCATCGGGGGGTATAAATAACACAATTCAGCTCTTTTTTACACTGAATGTAATATAAAAAAATTTGAATAAATTAGTCGCCTCAATATGCAACCTAGGAGTTAAAATATTAATGGAGAAGTTTTAACTATAAACATAATAAAAAAAAATATCTTCATATATAATTATCTAACTTCAGCTAAGCTTTCATACTAACATTTAACTGAAGAAGCTAAAAACTAGTACACAAAGTACTTGTAGCATCTTGGAAGAGATAAAGCGATCAAGACGGATTTTTTCGTAGAGACACTGCTGCACAAATACATCAATACAAACAAATCAATACAAATTCTTAGAATTGTACACGAGAATTTAGACAGGAAGAAAATAAGGTACTATTTGTGAAAATCATAAAAACTCCTTTAAGTCACACAGCTGTCTGTTTTCCAACACCCACCTTCACATGCACACACAAGTTCAGAATCATAAACAAGAAGAGAGGAGGAGTGTGTAATGGGGCAGACATATAGGATCTGTCTGGATTCGGACGGTATCATCTACCTTTGGGAGTGCTGCTCTGTTTCCTCCAGACACTGGTGGCGGCCTTACTGCTGCTGCTGCTGGATCTGCTGCTGCTATTTGGCCCAGCCCTCCCAGCATGCTTACCTGGCCTGCTGACCAGCGCTGCAGCTGTGACTGCGTTCTGCAACTGACTGGAGGTGGAGAAGCTGCGGCTCATGCCATGTGAACGCACACTGACTACAGCCTGGGGCACATTACGCACCACCTGTCCTGAACTCTGCTTAGAAGAGAGAAAACACAGATGTTGAGTACAAGAATGGGTACTATATGATCACACTACACTGATCGTTGTGCAAGGGGGCTTGTCCGTGCCAATTTCACTGTTGTGTGTGATGAAGTAGTTCATAACTTTTGATGTGGATCTTAAGACAAAAGGGAAAGGATTTTAAGAAATAAGAAATTACAGCATACATGACCCTTCGGCACTATAAATCTGGAACAGTGCTTTTTCCAATGGCCATTAGTCCAGTTCAAAAGTTCCAAGCTGTGTGGCTTTTGCATTTGCTCAAAAGTGGTACCGATAAGGATTAATAATTCAGCAAGACTGTTTATGCACAGTGTCGCAAATGATAAACTATGAAAAAACAAATTTTTTTCCCCTGATCATTACGGGTTACCATCTTAATGAATGCATGTAGATCATTTTCATGCAGTGTTATTTCAGTCATGTTGTCAATGTTCATTTGAAATTAGAATCATTAAAGTCATGGGGCAGATCAAATCATTGATGGCAAAAATGAAAATCCTATTATGGTAGTAAGTGTCAAAATGCGCTGGTTAACCAAATGTCTACTCAGACAATAGGAAAAAAAAAATGTTAAACCAAAGGACTTCTTACTCAATAATACTCTAATTTAACACTGTAATTAGGCTGTAATTGCAGCTACAATTTCAGTCACCTATTCAATTTACAGAAAACAAAACAGAACCAAAACTCCACCGTTTCATATGTGAGAGTTTTGTTTGAATCGCGAAAGTGAAAAAAAATTCACAAAAATATTCCTTTCTGAAATACTGTGCAAAATTAGAATGTCGAACTAGATTAAGTTATAAGAAAGAAAAAAAAGGGACAAACTAATTTAGGGTGGGGCTTTTCATCCAAATAAAGCACTTAAAGTAGCACATGCTACAATGTGATAACGTATAGAATAATTATGGCTTGGCACTAAACCCACAAGTCACCTGCTTAATGGTGCTGGAGTGGTAGTGACTGACTGCTGTTGCCCTGTGAGACTGAGGCAGTGAGGATCGTCCTGTTTTATACTGCGGAGACACCAGTATGTGTTGCTCCGACTTCACCACTAGAGAGGACAACGAAGATGAAGAGGCAGCTGAGCTCTTTGGAGAGGATGAGGAAGACTGCTGAAGGATGCGCTGCTCAATCTCCTGCTCCTGCTGCAAGGCCTTAACAAAAGCCGCCTTCAGCCGGTTCGTGTGCTCGGCCTTCAGGGCCTTCTTTTGGTTGGAGCTCATACACTGCTCACACAGGATCGAACTGTTACTCTTGTCCTGCCTCCAGCGTGAGGTGAAGTCTGTGTGGCACTGTGCACATGTAAATGGCTCCTTCACAGGTGAAGCTATTGGGGAGCCGTCCTGTTGAGGCTGCTGTTTGCCTAGATAAGAAAAGAAGCAGGACAAGATCTGTATTAACCTTCTGCTACCTTAAAAGAAAAGTCAGCACTTTTTGCATGTGTGAAAAAGTGCTCACTTTTGGCCAGATCTAGCAGGTTCTGCACCACCATCTCCAGTCCCACCAGGTAGATAAACTCATTGTTGGCAGCTGAGGGGAGGAAGTTGAGCTCTGGTGCAGGAGGTTTTGGAGGAGGGATGTCCAGCAGGGTTTTTTCCAGTTGCTTCCGCAGGGCCAGCTTAGCAGCAGCCTGTCGGCTGGCAGGGGAGTCATTGGCATTCAACATAGAGGCGTTGGAGCCAATGCCTGATTGGGAGGAGACTGAAGAACCCTTCAACCCCGTGGGTGAGCCCTTAAAGATTCAAGAAGAAACAAAAATAAAACGTTGCTTAGCCAAACACACCAAATAAACAAGGATGCTGCCAGCTAAAGCAGTCTAAGAGGGTTGGACATCCTCCCCAGTAGTTCCTATCCACAAAATAGAACCTGCTCTTGAAAAGGAAAAAACTTCAGTAACAAAAGCTCAACCTCTAAAATCAGCCCATGCTGATGAAAAGAAATGTAAACAGCACTACCTCATTTTGGCATGAAAATCTCAAGGAACCTTACAATGCGAATATATCATCTAATCTTGATTCAACTTGAATTTTATCCTTTGTAATCTGTTATTTTCCCAGCAACACCAGATGCTTTTTTAAAAAAATATCGTCGCTGTCAGGCAGAAAACTCATATCTCCCTATTTATAAATCAATGCTAGTGGTCACACTTTATATCCGTCTGTGGGTTTTACAAATACTTAACAAACTAGAAGTATTTAAAAAGCTCTTGATTAAATCTCCTAACTCCATTAGATCCTAAACCTGTGAGCTGAACCTCATAGCTCCACCCTGCCCCTACCCTTCATCTGAATGAAGTGCTGCACACAGCACAACTGTTTGGTCTCTGGTTGTTTGCAAGGCACGGCTATATAAAGAACTGGTTGTTTGAATAAGTACAGCATTTTCTTTACTCGAGAAACACTTAGCCCATGTTTTATGTATTTGAGGCCTAAAACATGTGGGAGTAGAGAAGACTGCAGGCAAACCATGGTAGGCTGGAGTGCAGTTGGACCCATGGGTGGACCTATAACCCACAAGTAAGCTTTCTAGAAGATACTGTGGGTTTGGACAAGTTGGGTCAAAAAGTGACAAAGCAGCGTTCAGACTAAGTCATAAATAATTTACAGAAACAATGCATGCAATAAGCTTTGAGTTATAGGCTTTCCAAATTGTAGGCAATAGGCTAGGCTGTCATCACTAAACCACATTCTCTCCCTCATCCAGCGAGCCTGCTTTTAGCTCAGCTGGTCATGTGTTCAAAACGTGTTGAAATGGATTAAATCATGGAACTATATACTCCATTCTTTTTCTACACAGTGCAGCCAAACAGTATACTAATTAAGTATAACCTACACATGAAGGCTACTAATTTGTTAAAGTTCACTGGTAAGATGTGAAGGATGCATCACTTGCACTGTGTATTCGTGAGAGCCACAGTTCATGTCTTTAATGAAGGGTTACATGTTTTGCTACTATTCAACAATAAAGAAAACCATTTGGTTTGCCTGTTTATTTAGTAGCCTAGACCCAGATGCTATAAGGCTAAGATACAATAGGCCATGCCTTGCAATCAATGTACTATACAGGTGTTAAATGGTATGTAAACAAAGAAAACAAAAACAAACAGAGCACACACACAGCTACAGGAAACATTGAAACCTGTTTGTTGATAACGCACTTATTGTTTTAGATGCAGCCATTCTTGTGAATGAGGGACAAAACATGCATCTCAATATTCACTGATTGAAAACATTTGAGATGGACTTTGGTAAAATATTAATAATATAACAATACATACAAGTATCTCACCATATATAGACACACAGGACCACCACCACCCAAGAACTAATTATTTTTTGCATTTGCTTCATTCTTCAAACTAGCAGGATGTGCACTGACCTGTGGGATGTTGACCAGAACATTGGTATTGGCTACGTTGGCCACACGAATAAGGCCTTGTTGGATGATCCTCTGGCCCTGCACCTGAACATTGGGCACAGAGGTGCGAGGACCCAGCAGCAGAGGAGGAGGACCAGAGCCCGAGTGATGCTGCTGCCGCAATGTGGCGATCTGCTGAGGAGTCACAGCAATGGGCTAGTGCACATATATACAAACAGAGCAATCAGTTAAACGAAGCTAATTAAACAAGTGCGCTAGGAGTGTGTCCCAGTTAAAGAGCCACTGTGTACCTGTGAGCCTCTGACTAAGGGTGGCATCACTACTGATGTATGCTTGGAAATCTGTGCACCACCCCGCACCAAAGGAGGAGGAATGACTGTGCCTGAACTTCTACTAGAGGACACCTAGACACACACACAAGGATGTGTTTACTACTCTCCCAAACAGTAACAGTGCAGATTTTGGACACTTGGAAGCTGGACTGACCTGCAGCGGGGCTTTGCTGGATGAAATGCTGCCTCTTACAAGAGGTGGAGGATTAGATGTGGAATTGGTTGTCTGTTAAGTTGAGGAAGACCAAGTAAGATTTAAATTAAAATGAAGAGTAAAGCCATTTAAGAACAAGCCTCAATGTACTCAGGTTTGGCCTTGCCTTCTGCACCACGCTCTCTTTCTGGATCTGGCTCTGACGGAGTTTCTTGAGCAGCACCAGCTTGGCCTCTTGCAGACGCAGCTCCTCCTTTAGCTGCTTGATGAACCTCTGGCGCTCTTCAGTGCTGCACTTCTACACACACAAATAAAAAATCAATCAATCAATCTCATCTAAAGGTTTAAATGACCTCTTTACGCAAGGGAGAAAGATCCACAAAATCCCAGTTAGTATTTAAGCTTTTCGATCACATTACAGACTTTTAAACTTTAAATCTTCCAGCATGTTATCAGTTTAATTGAATGGGAAGCTAAAGGGAAAAAAAGATGTATTCTATGTATCACATGATACAAGGCTTGCATTGCCTGCTAAAATAAAACTGACATTAAAAAGCAAGACTGTCTTAAGTCGTGTAGTGTATGACAATATAAGGATGATGGATAACATCTGCTAATATCCTAAATTAATACCAAAACATACTGAATCTCTAGAAAATAAGCTTAAGGGTGGATGTGACCATGTAATTAATTTCAGAAGAAATAAAGAGCTTAGCAGTATTTTGCTTTGGACTGCTTTACATTTCAAAAATTGGGTGTGGTCAAAACACCCACTGATGCAGTCTCCTAAGAATCATTAGAAGTTGGAAAAACAGCAGAACAACAAAAACTAGATTACCATGAGCATCTCTGTGTCTGCTTTCTTCAAGCTGTGGCTGATTCCATTTACTTGTGGACTGCCAGGCTCGTTGTCTGATAAAACAATTACATCATCTGGCGTCTGTGGCCTTTCTGTTTTTATTTCACTATGTGAGAGAGAGAGAGAGGGAAGGGAGAGGGAGAGAGAGAACTACATTTGAAAAGGCATATCAGACAAGACAAAGTAATAAGGACTGGCCACAAGAGGGCAGCAAAATATCATGGCTTTGAGTGCTTCCCTCATCAAACAACCTATAACTGTGATTGCCTGAAACTGGAATGAATTGTGAATCCAAAAGTTTACATAGAAGAAAGCAGGAAGGCAGCGGAGTGCTACAATTTGTATCCACATACATTCCAAACTGATCCAAAGTAAAATCTCCCACCACCCCAAATGAGATGTCCGTTAAAAATGGCTCAGGCAAGCTGTTCACAGCATGATGCAGGATCTCCTTTGCATGTTGACTCTTTGTAAGGACATTTACTCCAGGCCCAGTGTGGGTTTGTGGCTCCTCCCAGAACCAAAATGTAGGAGGAGATGGTGGGGGAGGGGAATGGCTGATGTCCAGGCCATTGTGTTCCCTCTTCATCTTCGACCACTACTAAAGGCACAACCCTCGTTTCGACAAGGAGACACCTCCAGCCATCAAAGGAAGGTGATGGACAGACATGGGGAGAACTCGGATAACTGACTAACAGTCATATGTTAGTGCCAGTAATGCTGAGCGGTACGTCTTCTGAATGAATGTCTTCCAAGGAAATTTAAATGTTAACTGAAGCGTGAGCTGCTGCTTTCCTCCCTTAGGTGCTGCACATCTGGCCAGAGGCCAAATGCCTTAGCTCTGAATTTATCCAGATTAATTTGTGATGCGTGTCAAACAGTGGCTAGTTAGAGAAAAACCATACATACATTTCACAGATCTTCATATTTGTAGAGCTGGTAGTCGCATTTTTCTCAAAGCAGTCCATGAAGCATTAATAATCTAAAAAGGGGTCCCTGACTACAAAGTCTGAAAAACTCCTGATATCAAGATGATGCATCACACCACGGGTCTTTATTCATAATGTTTTCTATTAGACAACTCTTTTGGCTGGTTACAGGTGGCACATAATTGTGCCCACCTTTCTGTACAGTTTACAAAACGTTCAGTCAAAGGAAAAAAGAACCCAGCGCATGCTTCTGAACAGCACACAGAGACATGAGCTTAGAGCATTATACTCATGAAATGCACCTTTTTTAATACTCTTCCAATAATCAACAAGACATAATTTAATGAAAAAAAAATTTATTAATTAATGAGGAGAGAAAAAGTCTCAGAAGGACTGGAACTTCATGCTGCAGTTGCCAAAGCAAACCCAAAACCAAACCACAACCTTCTCTTCATCATCACAACTTCCTGGTTATTAATGTGTACCCAAGATCACATGACATGAGAATGTCCCTCAGATCACATGACTCACACTCTCCCTTTTCTTCAGTGGTTCCCTCCTGCATGGAAACCATAGCAACAGCCGGCTGGAACCAGTTTGTGACACGTCGGCTTCATTTTGTGAAGGCAGGAAGCGTTCAGGTGCAGCAGAAAATGGAGCTGTCCAAAAACTTAACACGCACATGACTCGAGTAAGAGTTTGTTTCCGGGATATCAACAGGCAGAGTTTGCACTCGGGAGGGGAAAAAAAAAAATGATTTGGAAGGCTTCCGTGTTGTTTAATATCAGATAACTTTTCACCCCTCCCCCCACAGCATACAATAAGTCATCCCTTTGTCCTCTTCATTAGGCCACCTCGTGAATAAACCATTCTCGGTTCTCCAAATCTGTGGTTCTCAAAGTGGGGTCCGGGGAACCCCCAGGGGTCAGAGAGTGGAAAGTTCAGGAACAATAAGCTCTAACGCTCTAATAAAAAGACAAATATTTACATAAGCCTAACATTTTACTGGTTTGGTTATGTTCATTAAATAAATGCGCAAAAAAAAATTTAGTACAATTTTTTTTTTGGTTAAACAGAAAAACAGGACCTCGCAGGTAAAAAGTTTGAGAAACCCCATTCAAACATTTGTCTCCATAGACCAATTACAGGCTTCTCTTTTCAACACATTTTACTACATGACACATCTGATTATAACTTCTAACACTTTTCCACACCAAATAAGGTGGGATTTTCTTGTTCACCATATTACAAAATATCTAATTTGGTGTGCTTGTGTGCTGGTCATCTGAAAACACCATTTTACTTTACACCACAAATCCAAAACAGACAGTGATGGTAGATCTAGTTAAGAAAAGTCTGCTGATGATAAATGAATAAATGGACAAGCTTAAATTAATAAATAGTTCAGCTTGCAGACAGTGTATCCAAGTCCTACCAATTACTACATAATAGCACGTCAAGTGCACCTCACAGCTTGCACAGCAGTACACCGGGAAAACAATGACTGAAGCGGTTTGTGAAGAATCAAATTTAGCCTCGCAACAGGTCTATAGCATTTTAGTATTGAAGGAACTAACACACGCAGCAGACAAGCAGAACATTGCTACAGCTCCTCTTCTTCTACAACAACTTTTTAAAAATTTTGGCATCCATGTTATATATTAAGGTTTAATCTGACTTCTGACTGCACAAGTTAAAGCAAAAAAAATAAACCTTTGCATGAAAGAGTGAGGGATGGCACAAAGGTAGAAACATACTCTCATTCAATGGTCAGAAATACAGCAACACACAAAGCACTTTGAAACAAATAAATAATTTACAACATCTGTAGTTTTGTCAACTGAATCCAAGACTTGCATTGTCCAAACAAGATATCCTGAATACTTCTGCAGCATTCCAGCTGTCCTCCGACACTCGTTTTGTCATCTTGCATATCATGAAAGGCACACTTGCTTCACTTCCTGCAGCTGGGTGAAATCAGCCTTCATGTTCTCACTGCAAATGAACTGCATTATGGTTCAATCGGAAGCAAGCCAAGACCATACCTTACAGTCAGTCTACGCTGAAAATAGCTAGGAAACCACGTTCTGGTATCCACTGCGCTGCAACTATGAATATAAAACACACTTTCTTGCATGTCATGTCATCACTTGTATACTATACAAAGCAGCCAAACTTAAAATACTTAATACAGAAAACAGCATCACAGTGGGTTCTGCCTTGTGGACTTGTGAAGATCACATGACATTTATGAAAGCCTAAAGTTTCCCTTACTCCACTCTCTTCAGAGTTATCCAGTTCAAAGAGCATATGTGTGTTTGTGTGTGTACAAATACAGTGTAGATTTAGTGTGGATGGAAAGACAAAACTGAAAAGATGCATTTTTAAATTATCCTGTGATAGTGTCGACTGGGCACGACCAAGTACACACCTTAAGTGTTTGCTGTCTTCACACCTGGCCCAATGATTTGCACCCTGAGGGTAAATGCACCAGGGTTCAAGTCCAAAAGAAAAAAATAAATAAATACAGGGCCTGTAGACAATCATGCACATTCTTTCACCTTGCCAAGTTTAAGCTTTCCAATCATTTAACCGCTCACTGACAAAATCTGACTCATCTCATATCTTTATGCATTAACACCAAAAAAAAGGGCATGACCAGGAATATTTCTGCAGGAATACTGTTTCCAGGTGCTATTTGATATGTAAACATTATGAGGAACCTTGCTGCAGTGCGGTCTGAGGAGTTTTAAAAGAGAGGAGACTGTTGATGGATTATGTTGTACTGTGACGCATGAAGATTCCAGAGCAAAACCATTTTAAACCCAATTACATAACAGAGCTCCTGAAATGTGGCACAGTCTTTAACACTGTTACCAAACCAAACAGAATAGACTTGCTTCTCAATGGTCAGAACTAACAAGGTGCACACACTTGCAGTATAATAGAGCATTTTCACACTTGAACCCTAGACCCAAGTGTGATTGAGGACTTATTCTAGGCTCATAATCACAGATTTGCTTCCACGTGGAACGGGTGCACCACTGTGTACATCACTTTTGTGCATACTTGTGGGCAAATTAGTTCCAAGTTCTCTAGGTTCATTCTTTTTTTTTTTTTTTAACTATTTAAAATTTCTTCGGTAGTAACACTAAAGCAGTGAAGAACTGTACATAGCATGTCTTCATGCAGGAATACCTGTAAATGAAGGCCATTCTCATACACAAATATGTAAAGCCATGAAGACCAGCATGAGATGCACATTTTTTAGAATGCTCTCAGTGAAAGGATATGCATCACAAATTGTGCTCTGGTCTTATAGTTTTAACGCATCACTAAGGTGTTCGGTCTCATCCACTAACCATTAACAACCCTTTCCTCACTATCAAAAAACTTAAAACATGCAGTAACGTGACAAGTTGAACCTAATCACGTTACTCAGGATGCAGAACATAGAGCAGATAACTTCTCAACCTGATGCAGACTAAAGGTGGACTGATTATTGGCCTGACCGATAACCGAAGACGATATTTAGCATTTTTCCGATTATCAGAATTGGCACTAAAAATTGTTTCCTTGCCAATAAAAGCATTTTTATGTTAAGTGTACACATATCTGATGCATAAAACCCTAAACAGTTCTGTAATCTAGCCCAGTGTCCTGCCCACAGCATTATTAATTTGCCTGAAACGTGGATGACGCATCAGGTACATCCAACCAACTCTTCTGTAGTCTGTCTCCATGTCCCACCCACAGCATTATTGGATTGGTAGAAATGTGGAACACATGTTCAGTAAATCCAGTCCAACATGCTTTTTGGATTTATGAGAAACTCAGGAATGAAGCAGCACCTGCATTTGCGTCCACAGTGGGAGGAAAGTGAAGAACAGGTTGAGGTTGTACAAAGCAGCTAACAAAAAGCACAATGCACTCGATCAAATAATTTCGCGTACTCACATTGAGATGATGACCCTCTTCAGTACACTTTTCACACAGTTTTTGCTCAAAATATATATATATATATATATATATAGGCCTGACATTAAACATTATGCTCATTTCATGAAAGTTGAAAGTAAGAATTGAATTCTTACAAAATTTCTAACCACAATCATAAAAAATGTATGATAAATGAATCTATGTTCTGTTAATGAAGCTCCTCAGATGAGTGGCAAAAAGGCTTCACAAACCATTCAAGTCATGTCATGACTGTGCTGCCACATGGCCTACCTGCGAGGCGTCCTCATGTCCACAGGCTCGTCGTCTGCCTGCACCTCCACTTTAATAGTGGCTTTCACCTCTCCAGCCTTCAGGATGTTTGCCACTTTGCTAGAACCAAGCTCCCCTCTTTCCAGCTTCACTCGTTTCGTGTCTCCATCGAGAGCCGGTGCCTCCCGCTCCAGAGCCCTCTTCTGGCTGCGCGTCTTGCACATCGCCTCCTCAGACATCTTTGCTCCTGGACAGAAAAATAAAACTTTATTAAAACAAACTTTACAGAACATGACATTCACAAACTCTTACTTTTTCTTCTCTTACTTACAGATTAAATCTCAAAACATGTGTTTTGCCATCATGCCAACACAGGACCGAACAATTAACACTTGATATGAAACTGATTGGTGTGAAAGTGAAGAATATGAATTTCCCCAGTCCCCACACAAAACAAAATAAATGACAAATTTAATTCCAAGCTCTGAAGTAGGACAATAAACTGCACGTTAAATAATTTTTTTTTCCTAGTTTATTGATGCGCTTTCAGTTCCATAAATATAAAGCTGCCAGCCCAACTTTGCCAAAAAAAAAAAAAAAAAGAAAAAAAAAAAAAGAAAAGCTTTACTCTTCATTAATATCATTTTTTAAATAAAGTTCTCTCTGGGTCTACCTGTGTTCTCCGTAACCTGTGTGTGAGATAGTCAAGCTGACTCAACACCAAGGCCTGCTCTCATCTCATAAGCGACATAACTAGGGCTCCACATGACCCTTCCCAAGATTCCATGGGACACACAAAGCACTTCCCTGAAAACCAGTTTAAACCGGTTTGTGGATACAAGCAAGAGACTAAGGCAGGTTTTTAACCCCTTGAGAGACCGACTGGCAGAGAGTCTCCCACACACAAATGCGTACGCATATACGATGGAAGGGGGAGGGGTTTCTAACATTCCAAAACACAAGTAGTTTGAAAGAGACGACAAAGCCCCTTCCCTTCCTTGTCATCAATTAATGAACATCTGCAGCCACAAACACAAAAGGCTGCAACCCTTTACTCAGCCTGTATGCAGAACGCCACTACATAACTACATCAAATTAGGTTATATAAGCAGCACAAATTCTGAAAGCAAAACAAAATAGCAGCAACATGTCTGACAACACGAGACATGCCATAAATCAATAAAATGTCCTTGACACGCACACAGGAACTTGATGGTTAAAGGAGAGAAACTGAATCTCTATATATATGTTTTTCCTTTCTTCTGAAGCACAGCTGGAACATAAAAGGCAGGAAAGTCCATTTTCAATGTGGTGGCACATACTGAAGTTTATCAAGAAGCACAGGACAAAGCTCAGGAAAGTAGATCAACAAACATGATCTCTTGACACCTGATGTCACATAACCAGTGATCGCCACTCAATAAATGGACATGCAGTCACACAAGGCTTAGTTATACATCCCAAGCAGGTCTAGATCTTGTGACTCACATGGAGTCCTTAAAGATGACACTTCCCAAAAACAGCGACAATCACTTGAATAATTTCACGTGATTTCTGTAGATTTGTATACAAGAGCTGTTGCTTTAGTCATCAAGTCCGTCCTGTGCTCATCCTGGGACTCCAATTCAAAATATACTCATAATGAACATCCTTCCAACACACGGAGTTCGGTTTGTCTTTACTGTTCTACACCTGAACACAGTAATGATTTATAATCCTACTAACCAGCGTCAACCTTTTGAATGTGGGGCTTTTCAAGGTTTCTTCCGCATGTTGTCTCTGGTAGTTTTTTCCTGAGCATTGTCACCTCTGGATTTCTCATTAGAGATATAAATCTATATCCAGTTTTCTATGAAGCTGCTTTTTTGACAGTGAATATGGAATTCAATTTCATCTTTTCAACAAGAATAGAGTAAAATTGACTGCAAATTTTGAAAGTCAACAACAGGTCTTGGCTAGAGACCGCTTGATGTAAAGTTCGTCATCGTGACGTGTACGCGAGGCTCTGGGTGGACATCCACGTACCCTCCAATTCTGCGTGGCCACACAGACTACACTACAAGGGCATCAGTGTGCATGAGCTGGAGGTCCATCTCTACAGTTCTTCTTTAAAACAATATAAAGACAATCAAATGTGCAATAATATGTGCAGGGAAATCTAGGGAAATAATTCATGGAGGGAAATGCTGCTCTACTGCGCAGGTATCCAAGCAGACTAGAAAGTAGAATAAGAACTATGGCGTGTCCATGGAGTCCGCAGCTGTCCGTGTGTGCGTCTGCAAGGGAGTACAACTGAAGCCTCAGACTCTCAACGCTCAAACAACTTGAACAACAGCTTGCATAATTTAACAGGGACAAAGAAAGGAACATAGTTTAGTTCCTGGTACATACAAGCTGACAGTCTTTTCACAGCAAAACTCAAAAATCATATATGATGGATTCAATTTCATTAATGAATGCTTATGTAAAACATCAGAGTCAACTCACTAGACAGATATAGCATGTGTGAGAACAGATCCAGAACTGTGCTAGACCCGGTACCCGGACCAGGTTAAAAACAGTAACGGACGCAACGCAACGTGATAAAGCAAAAACAAAAATTGAGATTCACAGAGTTAGCGGATCTGTCCATCGCTGCATGATGTAATATAATCATAAAATTGTAATATAATATTGTAAGTATGTAACAGAGACCATTTAACTACAACACATCAGGTTTAAGCAGGAGTTACCGTCCCATAGAAGGACAACTCGAACAGCATCTGAGGACAGTAAAGCATTTAGAGGGTGCAACAACAAATCAATGAAATTCTATGATAAAAAATTGTCGGAGATGAATGTCATTATCGATTTCCTGGCTCTATGTTGTTGCATACAGCACACTACAGCAGGCACTTCAGTGTTGCAAACAAACTGAGAGCAACCCAGAAGTACACACTGTGAGCGCAGTGCTCGCTGCGAGGGGGAATTATGGGACAACTCTCTTTAACAGGGCAAAAGACCATGGCACACAATCTGTGGCACAAAAAATTCTAAGACTAATAATTGTATGTTTACAAAATGACCCCTCCAAACGGCATACTGGGCCAGCTCACCAGATCTGTTAACAGCTGGGAGAGGCTGCGGCACTACGGTAGATTAAAGGCAAGACAACTGAGATGGAGGATGAAGAGAGTGAGACCATAGATTCACCACAGCAATTCTGTATTGAAAAGGAATCAAATATTAAAGCTCTGATTTTATTACATTGAAGTTTGCACAATAAACATAGTTTACATTTTGTAACGTGGGCCTACGGAAACACTATTTGCATGGCCGCAATTACAGAACGTAAGCAATTTTAATATATGTACAAAAAAAAAAAAAAAAAAAAACCCTATAATCGCAAAAACTGTGTAGCCAATAGACATGTAACAATTCAGGATGCGGTTCGATTCACAATATTGGGATCACAATTTGATTTTACCATGACATTCAACATTTATTATCCTATATAGGGCTGCAGCAATTAGTTGAGGACATCAACACTGAAAATGCGTTGACATCATTTTAAACAAACACAGTTTTTGACCTTTTTGATTTATAAAATGCTCCAATATATTGTAGCAAAATGTTTTTCTTTAATATATCATTACGTGAATGGAATTTCAGTCTTTTTTGTATGGTGTCAAATTAGTCTTAAACCCCCCTCCACGCCTGTACACGTGGTCTGCGAGTGGACAGCCATCCTCGCACCTGTTCTGTGCCCTCCTATCTAGTGCACATGTGGGTTTTTTAAATTTAACACCATATTTTGGTCAGTGCAACAGTTTGTTTTTGTTTTGTTTTTTAAAACCTCTGTTACAAGAGACGTTTGGTGTAAAAGTTTCCAAAGACCCACGGCTTTGAAAGTAGGGGAGTAAATTATCACAAACCGAAAAGGGCAAAACCACCATAAGTCTTGTCTATTCATGTTTATTAAACTACCATTATAGGGAGAGCTTTTTATTATGTTTTGTCCTTGAATCTGCATTAAATACACTCACTATTAAAGTCGTCTCACTGCTAGCTTAGAAATTACACGGACTAAAGCGTTACAATAGATAGCATTTCAATAATCATGGTCTGCATAATTAAAAGTACAAGTTAAAGGAACATAGGGAATATTATGTCTTCATTATTAATAATTATGATGCGTTTGTTTTTCTCCTCTCTTTCTCCTCATTTTATTCAAAATAAAATGAATTTAAATAAAATAGTCAATTAAATTTTTTGGAGGACAATTGTTTAGATTAATCCCCTAATCTGATTAATCTCCAGAAAAAGAGTCATTATTGACAGCCCTAATCCTATTCTTTACTGTTGAAGAAAAAAAATAAATAAATTTTTAAAAATTTCATTTTCTTAATAACCAACTACAATTACTTGCAAACAATTGTAATGGTTAGAGTAAAATATAATAAGCTATTAACTAAAATACTAAAAATGAAAAAAGTTAATAACCTTTAGGTTTTTTCTTTATAAATATTTATGAACATCAAGTGAAACAAAACAACAATATATTATAGCAGTCTGTAGAAGGAAGAAAAAAAAAAAAAAAAAAAAAAACAAACAACCACACCTCCCATTTCTTGAATCGACAGGTCTGGGGGAAAAAAAGAAAAAGAAAAAAAAAAGCCAAGAAACTCTTCAATTCTTTCTTAAATCAGCATCTCTATGTATGGCAGCCATTTCATTCTAATGTTTGTGGTGGAATTCCAACACAAGCACGCCTCATTTAACTTAATGAGGTACTGATTGGGTGATCACCTGAACAAAATCTTATTTAACAAGGAAAAGTATAAAAACCACTGCTGTGGTCATCACTACCCTCTTGCAATAGAACCAGTTTGGATGGTAAAAACAGTACTAGTAGTACCTTAAACTGGAATACAAAAATATCTATTCAACATGCCAAAAGAAGGGTTCAATTCCGGCTTTACTGGCAGGGATACAGTAAGCATCAGGTTGCTTCCATCCTTAAAATACAAACATTGGGAACAACAAACTAATGGACTGGTAGAGGGGAGAAATGACTCTCCACTGACCACAATGATCGTCAACTCCTTCAAAAGTCACTCAACAATCATAGGATGACATCACGTGACCTACAAAAAGAATGGTAAATGATAGCTAGGGTTAAGTGCACAGCAAGGACAGTTCAAAAGGCTCATCTGAGCAGGGTTGAAGTTGTGCAAAGCTAGAAAAAAAGTCCTTCATTAATTAGAAGCTAAGAGGAGTAAGGCTGAGATTTACTAAAGACCATAAGGATTGGACCATAGAGGACTGGAGTAAGGTCTTCTATGATGAGTCCATTTTCAGCTTGCTCCCCCCATCCTCCCTCTTTTTTCCAGCATATATGTACAGTCAATTGCACAAAAGCTCTTTACCATTTCAGAAGTTTTTTGTGTGCATTTTCGCAGCTGTTCAAGCTGTGTTACTTCTACCTATGGTAACATCACGTGCATTCCCTCAGTTTTAAGTTTGCTGTCTAAACAATGCAACTCCTGCTGGGAAAAACTAAGATTATGCAGCCTGGTAATCATTTATAATTTATTTCCTCAGTTCGAATAGTCAAAATTATCATTGCACAATATCTCGTACCATGCCTAGTAGCCAAGGTGAAACGTTTGGTCAATCAGTGATACAAGAGTGGTTGATGGAGACAGGTTTTTCAACTGAACACACATTTCATGCTCTATCTAGATCTAACATGAACATGGCCACAGAGCACTTTCATGCACTGTTGGGACAGACAAAGAAATGAAGGTTTCTCTTGATTTAATTAACAAAGGCAACATCAAACATAATAGCGACCCTGACTAGAATAACAAGCTTATAGAAGATGATGAATGAATAAATATGATGTATAGCCAAGCATGACTGATGCTTAGCTACTCATAGTTATCAGTTACAAGCCTAAGCTCAATAAACTAAAAACAAGTATAAATGTCAACTCAATAGGCTTTACGTTGAATTTTCACACAGCCAAACTGGAAAACAGGTCTCATTACAGACACTTGTTAAGTGAAGGCAGTAGCAGCAGCATGAGTTGATGGTGATAGCTAATCAGCAATTCTAGCTAGTGCTTTTGATTGGTGGCATTTATTAGATTTTAATATCTGAATGTTAGTGAGAACAAAATGTCTGTCATGAATAACACGTACCAGAAGCAGGATAATCCTAACAACGATTTTTGCTGTGCCACAAAGTGCAATGTAAGAGATGTTCAACTTCACAGTAGACTTCCATCACTTCCCAAAGGGTTAAACCTTAAGAAAAATATGGAGTAAGTAACGCAAGACATGAAAATTGGGTTATGAGGTCCTAAATTTACTCTCAGGCTGGGTGGCTTCTCACTTCTCCTCCTAGACCTGTGACAGGTTGCCCTGATGCTGGCATCCCTGATCAGCCGGTCACTGTTTGATACTATGTAAAAATAAGTGACAATATGACTATGGATGTCTAATAGCTAACAATCAGAAATTTGCAAAAAGAGTGACAAGTTGAAGATGAACTAGTTAGCATTAGCTTGCTAGTGACGTAGTGCATTATCCCCGTTCAGGACTACTAACGGACTAATTCAACTTGTTATTTTAATAACACTACAGAGAAGTGTTGCTAATATGACACAAAATGTTTGAATCAAAATTTTAAACACAATGTTACCAGGTCGGGGTTTGCGGGCAAGAAAAAAAATAGAACTACACAATTTTGAGGGGAAGAGAAAAAAAACAGACAAAGACAATGCACCGACAAAAATACATGCAATATTTATCATCTAAACAGCACAACTACTCAAAGACCATGCAAAACATTATGCCTCTACACAGCTGTTTTGAGTCACTAACTTTTCAAGAGAAGGCAACATCCCTTAAAATGAATAAAATAAAATTCTGAATGTGAATGACAATCTGAACGCTACATCACTTTACATAATGCACAAAAAAACAAGTCTCTGCATGTTGCAGTAAGGTGGACTGTGATCATAGGGACCGTTTCCTCATGAGGCCTGCAGGAGATGTAATGACCGTCTATAGGGAACAGGCTAAACAACAGAGTCGCGTGTGACTCAGCACAACTGCACAAAAACAGACAACTGTCAGGACTTACACAGAGTAAGTACATACACAGCGCATGCGTTGAACACTTTCCCTGAACACCCTGGACAGTTAATGAGCCTCTCCGCTATCTTTCTCATAAGTGGATTCCTGGATTTATCCCTAAATATAAATTAGGCCTGATGAGTATATATAATCAGTGAGACAATCTGGAGTGCTTACATGCTCATCGTATCTTTAATGTGCCTTCTTGTCTTCCAGTCAGCTGGCAGTATACAAGAGGGCGCCCCTTCCTGATTTACTCCTGCACATAAAGGGTTAAGCCCTGCCATTTTAACACCACTGACAGATCAGGCCACAAGGGTGTTACCTAACAAAATGGACGTCTTTAACCCTGCATCTGCCGCTGGCTCTACCTGGTATTGCCCCTAGCGACGGGGCAGCGAGTGCTGAGGCAGGAAGTGGAGCCTACGCCTCTTCATGTGGGCACAAAAGAATGCTCACATTCAAAGAACGTAGCCTCAGTCACCCCCCCAGACTGAGATACACACACACACACACAGACACAGACGCATCGGAAAGTCATCTGCCCATCCCCCACATTGAGATCTCAAATGGGCTACAGTGTAAACTATGTGCACACACATGCACAAAAACAGTTCTTCCCTTGGACCCGCAAGCAAATGTGTAGATAAGATCAAAAGGTTACACAGGGCAGCATAAGAACATGTTTTTCTACTGTATGCAGCCTTCGAGCAGAAAATGACTCCCAATCGAATCTCTTCAAGGATAAACTGTTTTGTTACAAACCTCCAGTATACAGAACAAAGGGAAGAGTTCACCTTCGAAATCCAACAGTCGAATTTAATGATTCTAGTTTTAAGCACTTTTCAGCATGGTGTGCAGTGAAGAGCTGATCTCTGTGTCCACAGAGTGAAGACCTGGATTTTAAAGCGTTCGATTAGGAAACATAGATTGCTGCATGTGATCCAGAGGCAGGATCAACTGAACAAAGCAACGTGCTGAACCAAATTTATACTAAAAATCCACTTCAAATCAACTGGCACTCTGCGATCACTATGGGTTTCTGGTCGGCACCATGCCCGAACAGTGTTTCAAACCCAACACAATCAAGGAATGGGTATAAACTGCACAGCACGGAGTTATTTGCTATATAAAGGTATAACCAGATATGTGTGCATATAAACAACAAGCATACAGAATGTTTTCAGAGTTTCCAACTTTTTAGCTCATTTCAGGTGCTTGTAAAGGAATTTGTTCTTAAAGACCTAGGCAAAAGTCTTTCAGTATGTGTCTAGATTATTTGTATAGCTTAAAAGCGATTCACTTGCAAGTTCAAATCCCAGAACTGCCATAGAACCACTTTCAGGCCGTTGAGCAAAGCACTTAAGCATCAACTGCTCAGGGCAAAAGTTTACTTTTAAGGGGGCCAGCACACCCTTACCAGAAATCCAATTCATTGTTTTTATTTACATACAGGCCACTGCGTTTGCGTCTGCTCGCTCTCTTCGTTTGCGTCTGCTCGCTCGCTTCGCTCACCTAGTTGAAAACGGAACAATTATAAGAAAACTTTCACTAATATAATCGAAAGACGTTGTTGCTGAAGATTATGAGGAGTTAAGTATTAGACTAGACTTATAAGCGACAAGATATCATGAATAAAGTGGTTATGGTTCTGTAGTTCCACCAACTCGCAAAACAGCAGCAGCCAACCAACAAACTCCTACAGTACCTCTAGCTGTGGAGGATTATCTGCCTGAGCGAGTGGGAAGATTTTAATTTAAACCTTTATTACATGCTCATTTCAATATTCGACTCTGATAAGCAATAAAATCTTTTTTAAAGCAATATTTTGAGTTAAATGATTGATGTAAGTAGCCATATGATCAGCGGGACTGTTGTGCATCATAACTAGTGCAGAGGCTTCTGGGAAGAGTGAGCTGGAACCTTTAAGGAGTTAATGGCATCTACCAAATGAATAAATGGAAAATGTAGCAATTTATTTCTAATGCTGTTTTAACCCTATTCAGCAGACATCCATGTAATGCTACGACAAAAATCATCAATCAGAATTAACGTCTCAGAGAAAATAATTACTACATTCGCAGTAATATATTAAAGGAAATATTTTCTGTAAGAAAAATTTGGGACTTCCGTTATTTCAGCACACATACTGCAATTGACCTTTTTACCTTCAACAGTGCTGATTTTTAAATACATCTCAACCACATCCACAGATCTGCTCTTTGAGAAAGGTAGAAGAAATTAGAAAGGTGGAAAATGCATTTAAAGAGAACAAGCAGTCCCAGTGAAGGTCTCACACACATTTCCTGTCTGTACACAAGCATCTGCTATACAGTTTATTCAAAAAAATTGTTCCCTTGATTTGGAGCTATATGTCGTCTGTACACATCTGTTCTCCTCAGCATTGATGAGTGACAGCTCGTATGATTTGCTGACAAGCTGAATGCAGTCAGTGGTATGTGACCGTTACACACACTGAAACAAAGAATCAAACAGAAGATGCACAACACGGTGAGATTTCCAAGCAATTAATGCATCATTTATGCAAGAGACAGCAAGTACTTCCATTAGGATAAAGGGCTATGGTTTCAAAGTACTATGTTAACATCACGGTTAGTCAGATTAGCTGTTTTACTGCAGTGATCTACAGGACAGACTGAAGGAAAGCCTAGTGGTGCTTTGTAAGTGGTAATTTGTGAGTTGTAATAAAGTCATTTCCCATCTAGGCTTGTTCACACTTTTACAGTTACAGGCCTGAGTGGCATTTGGCACTGTTCTACTACAGTAAATTTCAAACACTAAAGCAATATTTTAACTGAAAT
Source organism: Notoglanidium macrostoma (assembly GCA_030068235.1). NCBI lineage: Eukaryota > Metazoa > Chordata > Actinopteri > Siluriformes > Auchenoglanididae > Notoglanidium > Notoglanidium macrostoma. The sequence goes on from JAQQZR010000007.1 coordinate 9,598,421, forward strand.
CGCAGTACAACAAGAACAGTGGAAAATCCAAAGTAGTTTAACAACAAGCTAGCCAGCTAACATTAGTGATAACTCTAATGTGAATCACTTTCTCAAAACAACAAAAAGCATGGTTACGCTTAGTTTGGTGATTAGCAAGGTTACTGTTAGAATAGATTTAAAAGTATGTACGCGTGTATATTAAGTAATCTAAAGCCAATACTGCCCTAAGCCATTTTAAAGGTAGAGAAGGGGGATTTCACACTGTTCACAGTGCACGCAGCCATGTTGACCTGACCTCACACCGTGAACTGGGAAGGAACTCATTGGATGAGAAGACAACCCCAAGTTGACGAGTTGAAATTTCAACTTGTCCTTTGCAAACCTGTTATAGTTTAATGCCCCATTCTAAGCCTGATCTGGGAACAGACATCAAACAATACCAATCCAGAGGTTCAACAATTAATGCTTACTAGGTTACCGATCAGAAGGTCGGGATTCAAGCCCAAGCACCTCCAAGTTGCCAGTTTGGGGCCCTTCAGCAAGGCTTAACGCGCTCTGTTCCAGAGCGCCGTATCATGGCTGACCCTGCGTTCTGACCCCAGCTTCCTAACAAGCTGGGATATGTAAAGAAAAGAATTTCAATGTGCTGTATTGTATATGTGACAAATACAAGCTGCTTCTTCTTCTTCTAAAGCAGGCAAGAAGAGTTGCTACGCTTGTGAGCGTGGAGCCAAAACCTCTGTTTGTTCAAACGTGTCATCCTTTTTTTATGGTCAGGCTTGAGACATCTATAAGCTAGAGATGGTACACAGTACTACACATTAAAATGTGAGCTAATTTAGCAACTTAAACATATCAGAAATACACTGTTAACCAACATCAAATTAAAACCTAAAAAGGTCACCATCACGTCCAGAACTCCTTAGTGCCTTCTTTCTTCCAGTCATTAAAAAAAGTATGTGATAAACAACCACTGAGCTCGCATTTCAAGTTAAATTCAATTTCTCGCACACCAGCAAGACCTTATCGCGACACCCCAACAACCGCGGAGGCACTCTGCTGTACAAACTCCCACAAACATGAATGTCTCAAAGAGCATTTTACGAGAGCGCATGATAAGTTTGTTCCCTCCTGATGAATACCTTGGCGCTGCATTCATCTCACTGCGGAACACGGTGAGTTCTAGAGTTGCTTCATCAGCAAAACCCCATTGTACGACACAGGGCTGAGCTGTTGTCATGTTCTTTCCAGAATTTCTCAGGCGTGAGAATCTTCCACAGCTGCACTTTTTCAAATCAGAGGTCGGAGTCATACTTATTCTGAAACTGTAACGCAGGTGCACATTACGACAGGGCAATATGCCAAACATATATAAGACCGCTTCAAAGACATTTGTATGATGCATAATATAAATCATGACTTGAAGGCTGCCTAAAAAACTGCCTGCTAAACAGTAAATGTTATGTTTACAAAATGAAAGGCTTAATGTTACTAAGTTTGTAATTGTTGGAGTTCACATCCCTGGAGAGTCTAAACACTCACTGGTGAGCGCTTGAGCCAAACTGATCATCTTTATGCTTCAACTGTTTTTAAGTTTGGCCACAAAAGTGTGTGCTGATTTAAGAAATATCTCTTCATACTTCATATAGTCCACGCTAGAATAAGCCTCATTCACCACTTTCAACCATTTACTTAACATTTGATCAGATTGTACTTTGGACCAAATGAAGGGCCTCTCACTGAGTGACAAGAGCCTTCCTTAAAACAGCATAAAACAAAAATCACAAAACGTATTTAATTGAACCAAGCTAACTTTTCACTCTACACCTGCTAAGGCTGGGAAATACATTACTGCTTAACACTAATTTCTCCCTCTTGAGCACTTACATTTTTATTGTAATTTATTCATGTATCAGATGTGATGACCCAGAGCAAACAAGATTTTTGCATTATAATTGACTGATACGACGGAAATTTGTCCAATACGGCCATAAACATGAACTAGAGGTAAAAATGGTTCATTTTTGATTTCACATTGTGCTTAACGATCGATTTTGGTACAGGAAGTCTAGCTCAATATTCTATATATACATGCTAACACTTCTATGTGGTGTGATGGAAGACAAAGATCAACAGTAGCATTTCCTGTTTGTTACCGGACTCCATTTGTGAGTTCATTAATTCATTCACACACCTGATTGTAACGGCACTATTTCCAAAGCAAGACGTAATATAGCCATTTAAAGCAGCACCAGCTTCACCACTGACTCTAATTAGGATTACATCAAGTGTTTTTTCCACCCCAATCATAAGAATAAGAGAGAACTCTGAGTACTAGTTGTAAACCAGACCACCGTTCCTCAGAACAACAGGTGACAGCTGGACATGTAATTTCCCCTCAATATAGATACTTTTACTGTTAAGCTCCAAATTAAGCACACCAAGCAAAAGTGCACAAAAATTTAAGAGAACACAAACATCAGCAACATAACACTAGCTCGATCACCATATAGTGCATCTTCAGTCTGCAAAATCATGCCTGTCTGACCACGTTAATCCTCAATGGCTCTCTCACAGATTACTTAGCAGGACTGGTAATGCACTACATGAGATTCAATGATACACATTCCATTCTACTCACTACACATCAGGGACTACAAAGCAGAGAACGTGGACTGCCAGGATTCCACACCACCTGCTACCTGCTGTCACCTGCTGCATCACAAAATAGGCAACTTACAAAACAATGACAACTGCACAGATGTAATTAATTCAGAAAGTGTATCTGTGATGTAATAAAAATCAGGACAATAACTGATCAATGGAAGCTGTTCGAGCTTTTCAAGACACCTTATGCTAATTATTTAAAAAAGCAGCATGATCTTTGCAAAAAGCCCCATTGGGTTTTTAAAACATTATACAGGTGGGTCATCAAAATAAATGGCATCAAAGGAATCTGACTGCATCATTAAAAAGCAAGCCAAACTGTACCAAGCTTTCAGAACCTCAACAAATCTTGTCTTGAAATGCACTCAAAAAACTGACGGCTGTTGGGCATTCTGGGTATTTCTCATGTTAGACTCAAAATCTAAAGGATCTTCTCAATTAAATTATCCTAATGCAAGAGAAAAGATCACAGTATCCGTCAGTAGTTAAGCACATGTCTAATCTAAAGCTCAAAGATGATCTCACTTAAAATGACAGAGGGAAGATGGCCTGGACTTGTGAACAAAGATTAGGTCTGAGAACCAAAACTAGGCTCCATCTTACACTGTATATGAATTCATATTACAAGCTTTTTCGCTCAATTCTGGCTATTAGCTCAGATTAGCTTTGTCTTCATGTTCACATTCAGAACCCACGTGACCCATATCGGTCTTTAATGAGACCACACCTGTCCCCTAAATCTCCAGGCATGCACACAGCGATTTCTTGGCCAGCACTTTCACTACAATAATCAATTTAGCTAGGTTCTTTCAGATTTTGCTTGAATCAATCCCCCAAATATTAAGAAATCACTTATTTCCCCATCCATCTACTGAATCCTGTCCTGCTGAGGAATAAGACCTGTGTCACACTTAAACAATCAGAAGTGTCTCTCTTCAACCTAGTAACACAAATGTATATAAAACTATACACACATGACCTCACAGTGTGATAAACAGTCCGTTGGGGGGGGGGGGGGCGTACTGCGTAAGGACTATATTAATCTTTATAGTTCAACTACTAAGAGTCCATGACACTTCTACAGACCTTTTAACTTGGATCCCTGCTTAGATTAGTCAACTTATAAAAACAGAATGCTATTAACATTAAATTTATATGGCAATGGTAAACAATCCTGCGTTCCTTCGGATCCTACTAGATATTTGATATAATCAAAAACTTTTCCTTAGACGTTAAAAGTAAAAGCTGTGGGTGCGGACTCTGTGCTCTTCTGAAACTGCTGCCTTATTGAGTGTTACTAGTGAGCTAGTTAGCTAACTAGCCAGGCTGACTAATAGCTAATGCTAGTCATCCAAACTACATCGTTATGAATACTGAACTTTTATAAAAAAAAAAAAAAAAAAAAAAAAAAAAAAAAAAAAAGGATACTCGCTGTAACTTTGTCGATACAGCTTCCCTTTCATATTTCAGCAGAACATGTAACGGTATTAAACTTACACCGGTACCGGTTAACTTCATTTCTAACCAGATCAACATGATTCCGTAAATACGGCCAACTTGCTGAAAGGCTAATGAACTCCATTGAACAGTTAGCATTAGCAATTAGCTAGCAATGAGCGGACAGACAGACAGACAGACTGACTGACAATGTTCAGTCACACAAGCGTTAAAGACAGCGGCTAACACAGCTTAGCCACGCAGTTCTCTAATGAGGCAGATTAAAGCCACTGCTCACTTCTCTGACTAACTACTGAATAAATTACCTCAAACGGTTCATATAAAAACAATTTTAAACAATTAGTTACTCTTCAAGAGTGCTTAAAGTTACCTCTTTTTTGCATCGGTAATTACCGACATGCTAAGGTGCGCGGCTAATTAAAGAACACCGACTCACAGCTAGCTGAGCTATTCCGGTTAGCTAGTATGCTAACTTATCTTTGCAATCTCTAGTCTTGTTAGCCGTCTATGTGTTTGTTAGCCAGCGAGCTCGCTGACCAACTTGTGAACAACTTCGGAATAATGTAACTCACGAAAAACGTACTTTCACCCCCAAATTCTTCATTTCAATAACTTACTGAGAAGGGGAGATGCTTATTAGCCGCCGTTCCTGGGACCTCCACGCGCTGAGGTTTAGTTTATTTACCCCGTAAGTCTTCTAAGGATTCCCGGAGATCCCTTCGCAGCCCTGCCCGCTGCCTCTCCGGTTGCCAAATAAGCTCGTCGCTGCTTAGACATGGACTGAATCCCAAACGGCTTCCTGCAGTCTGTGCAGGAGCACTACAAAGGGCATGAGATAATAGATTCTGTACCCTATCTAGTGCACTATATGTCCATTAGGAAGCCGTTTGGATTTCAGCCATATAACATTGGCGTCACGGTACTGCGCATGCGCACTGGTTAACATTGCGCGGCTACAGTCCGAGTTATCTCTTACCACTGACAAGTTCAGTCATTGAGTATTATGATCTCTTACGGTTTAAAAAACAGTCAAACTGACTGAGATTCTGTGAATATTAATAACCTGCGCATAAATTCTTAATCTCGAACATTATTTCAGTAATAATATCAATCTGGGAAATTTCCTTAAAGCATAAATAATTTGAATATCAATATTTACAATCAATATGTGCAACAGATTCTTTTTTTGTTTTGTTTTGTTTGTTTGTTTAATTCCAAGTTGATTTTTTGTTGTTGTTGTTGTTGTTTAAATTTCTTTCATCAAAATAAAAAAACCTCACCCACAATGGCATTCAACTACCTGTTGTAGTGGTGCCAGAGCAAATTTATCTCAACCTAAAGCAGCCACTGCAGCAGAGCTTTAGTCCTCAGAACTCTGCTCTAACAGATAAGGTTCCAAAGCTTCAACCTTCAACGAATACCGCAGTCAGCGCCATCATCGTTAGCCATAAGAACCAGATCTCTGTCATAACTCAGCTCATTCCTTATTCCCTAGATTTAAGATTGTGAATTTTTTCTATCATAGCATTGCCACCAATGTCCTCCTGTGATATCAGAGCGGCACACAACTGAATCACTAAGCATATCACATACTGTTTTAATATAAACATATTGTGACGGTTATGGGGTCAGGGGCGAGTTTTCCCAGTGTGCTGTTCGGCACGGGTTTTGTCTTTGGGGTTTTTCTTATAGTTTTGGGTTTTTCTAGTGTTGTTAATGTTCTTTTCTGTGTGTTCTATGTGTGGGGAGTGTTTATCGGGGGTAAGCTAGCCAGTTTTGTGTTGTTATATTAAGCTACCGTCCTTCATATGCACGTAGCTTAAAGTTGGTTCAGCGATGCAGGCTGAGCTAAGTAAGTGCATAGGGTTGTCATGTTTGTTACCCAATTGCATTGCAATTAAATAAACCAGGGAGTTCCTCCCATTTTGAGTTAATCTTCTGTGTTGACTCCATTTCTACCCGGCGTACGAGAAAAACGCCACAATATTTAACGTGTTTCAGGTTGGACTTTTCCTTTAACTTGCCATATATATATATATATTTTTTTTGCAAATTTGGTAAAGATTTGGAAGATTAGGACACTTTTATTTTTCTTTTTGCCAGAACATGAAACTCTATTTGATACATCTAATACTGATCTGATACAGACCTTCTTCCATTTATCAATTACAGATACTATTTTAAAGGTGGTTTTGCCTGCTATGGATTACTTGGAAACAATTATCCTTACTCAGTTAAATATACCTGTATTCCCAGTAGACTGTAGCTTGCCCAACCTGCTTCTGGTAAGCCTTGATCTAACACACCTGATCCAGTTAATCAAGACCCTCAGTAACATAAATTCAGGTGTGTTTAAGATAAATCCTGCTGGAACAGGTTTGGCCAGCCAAGATCATTTAATGAATCTGGGTGGAAAGTGTGAACCCCTGCAGCAGACATCATGACAATCATTGTGATAGCAGTGTCTTGGCAATAACCATTCTGTCCAAGTGATGCAGAGGTTGTTAGTTCAAACCAGATCTCAAACTTACCACAGCTTTTGAGCAAAGCTGATATCTCTTTACTGTTCAACTGTATGTGTGAAATCAATTCCACTGTACTTGTAAAATTGCTTTTTATAAATATATCTGCCTAATAAGAAAATCTACCATTCAGATGTGAGATCTTCTCAAAACCAGGTCCTGTGAAAACAAGCTAAATGTGACAAATGGGATAAAAACAAAAACTCCTTGATAATTCTTGTTTTATAAAAGCCATTTTTGGTTGAATGTCAAGCAAAATTAAATACTCTAAATCTAAGTAGACTTTCATATTACTGGAAACAATCTAGACATAACTTGAAAAGACCTAAATCTTGCTCACTGTAATTGGGCACTTTACCTTTAGACTAAACTGCTTTACTCTCCAAATACACCAGCCTTAATAATGCACTTTACTTTGAGTCCCACCAGGAGGCTTAAAACCATGATGTGTTGCTCTTTAATGAATTAAAAATGGGTATAATTGGCTAATTGCTGTGGTACAAGTGGAATAAACCACCTTGTATCAGGTTGAATTCATATATATATATATATATTATATATATACAGAGAGAGAGAGAGAGAGAGAGAGAGAGAGAAAGAGAGAGAGAGAGAGAGAGAGAGAAAGAGAAAGAGAGAGAGAGAGAGAGCAATATACGTTGCAATTTTTGCAAAGATGATAATGTAATAAATAATACAACATAGTGTATGATGCATTGCTTGGACTCGGTGACTCCTGCAATGCTCCTTGCAAATCCTGTGGTTGGATCAGCTTATTGTTGAAGATGTTCCTCAGTTTGACACATATGCTATAGACAGGTTGGGAGACATTGTCCATGATAGGTGTCAATTTGACACCATTGTCCTCTGTAGCACCACCAAAGATGATGATAGCGCTCATGATCATCATCATTGTGAAAGGTGCTCATCATCCCAGCAGCAATAAGGGCATAACTGTCACTGTTCTCATGTGAGACATTCATCTAGGGTAGCTGCTACTGCATCTGTGAAAAAGTGAAGGGAATACAATATTACAGTGCAGGACAGAAAGCCTATAATTCACTGTCATAGCACAGTATATATCCTTCCAGCATCAGAGTAGTGGAAATAGGACATTGCAGCATGAGACCCTGCTACAAGACAATACCTTTCTACACCATGTAACTACAAGTTAGTATCCTATAGGTACTAATGTGTGTTTGTGTGATCGGGTGTGTGTGTGTGTGTGTGTGTGTGTGTGTGTGTGTGTGTGTGTGTGTGTGTCATTCTGCCTTTTCATTTTGGTCAGGTTCACTGAGGTTTAACCTAAAACCATGTGTTATGGGGAATCTGTACATTTAGTCCAAGTTTCAGTTCCTAAAGCACAATATAGATAAATGTTTTTCAGTGCTTATACTTAGTTACAGAGTTCATATATTCTTTGTTAATATATTGAATTCTTTATCAACAGGAGATCCTGCTTTTAATCCCAACAATGCCACAGTCATCCACAGCCGGAAGCCAATGGAGCGAAACTGGCCATGCTGTCTGGGCAGGAGGGTCATGCTCTCTCCCCTGTCAATCACAGCAACACTAGCTAATCATGGGTGTCTGTCAGTTCACGTTCTCAGAACAGGGCGGATAGCACTTTCCTCCAAGCTTGTTACCATCCATGTGACACAGCATCACACCTTGGATGGGATGCCAGATCAGTACACCAAGTACATGCATATTCACACCTAGAGGAAATTTAGCATAGCCAATTCACCTACCATGTTTTGGGAGTTGAGACCAAACTAAAGAACCTGGAGGAAACCCACGCAAAGAACCTGTACAGACAATGAGCTGAGCTCAGGATTAAATTGTGAGCTGTGAGACAGAAAGACTACCCACTGCAATACAACTCACATAAGCTTCAAATTAAAAGTTTTTGAACATCTGGATTTTCTCACATTTGTCTACAGTCGAATATTACTGACATAGAAATAAAAGCAAAAATGTGCTGAATGGAGAATAAATAAGGAAATATAAAAATACAAAATACTTTTGTATTAAATAACTTATTAACTGGCTGCTCTCAGACCCTAATGTGATTTTAAATGTGTGATTTATTAAAGAGGGTGGCACGGTGGTGCAGTGGTTAGCACTGTTGCCTCACAGCAAGAAGGTCCTGGGTTCGATCCCCAGGTCACCCAGGGAGTGCGGAGTTTGCATGCTCTCCCCGTGCATGCGTGGGTTTCCTCCGGGTGCTCCGGGTGCTCCGGGTGCTCCGGTTTCCTCCCACAGTCCAAAGACATGCAGATTAGGTCAACTGGCTACTCTAAATTGCCCATAGGTGTGAATGTGAGCATGTGTGGTTGTTTGTCTGTGTTGGCCCTGTGGTGGACTAGCGACCAGCCCAGGGTGTACCCCGCCTCTCACTCCAAGATGCTGGGATTGGCTCCAGCTTCCCTGTGACCCAGAGGGATAAAACGGTATAGATGGATGGATTTATTAAAGTCAAATGCATTTGAAGGTTAAACCAGTTATGCCTGTAAATATAAGACCCAGACATGGTCCTAATGTGAAGGCAAGACAAATAAATAAAATGTTAATCTATGAATAAAACCTTAATTTGCGATTTTTCTTTTTGTTTTGTCCTCATACATGATTTACCAGTCAAAAAAAGCTAACGCATCTTTTGAGCGAAAACTAGAATAAGCACTTTCCTTTGCAGAATCAACAAATTTCCATTTTACAAAAACCTCATCAGCTGCAAGATTAAAAATAATCCCTGACTAAAACTAAAGCTATGTTTATAGTACATTCTTTTACTCTAAAATGAAAGCCAGGACTTGATGATGTCTTAAATGCAACCTGGTTATTTTTGTAATATTAATATTTACCATTTTAAAAGTTTGCTGTAACTAGATAAACTCTGGTTTAGCCCAGGATAAACACTACATCTTTGTTGGTGGTGCAGCTCAGACTAAGACGAGTATATTTTATCCAAGTGTCTATGTGGGATGATCAAAATTTTCTTTCAGTCAATTTTTTCCAATTCGACATAGATTATTACCTATGAAATGATGTTCCAAAAGATTTATTAATTCACTTTTATTCTTTATGCTAATTTTCCCTGATGTTCCTTCAGACATTCAGTTCAGATCAACACTTGTTGTGGCAACTTTGTACACAGTTAAATGGATTTAATATCCACAATTAAATGCATGTTAATGGTTTGCAAGGTGTAACATGATTATGAACAACCGACCAGAGCACCGAGAACATATTAGTGGGAGTGGTCATTAAAAACGAATGCAAGGAGCCATAAGTTGTGCAGACAGAAAAGCATTCACACAAGCATTGAGGAATGAAGTCAGCATGCAGAGACACTATAACAACTGAGAGCACTTCAGTTCTGTAAGCACTGAGCACATGCTTCAGGTCTACAAGTGCTATTTACATCTCCTTGCTTTCATTTTTCCTGACCACCTTCACTGATACTACTCTGCACACAGGTGCCAACCTCAAACTCTCTATTAAAGATACTGTGTAAACACCATAAGAAACATTAAAGTCACCTTGAGAAGTTTACCACTTGCAGCACATGATACCAAACGACATGAACAGCACTTAATAGTATGTAAGTTTCTCATTTTTATTTCAGTATGCATTGATGAATACAAAAATCATATGTGCTCATACTCATGTTTAATCTGCAAAAAATGTTATTGATGAGTATATGTACACTATATGGTCAAATGTTTGTTGACATCTGAGCATGAAACCAGTATATTGTATGCTGTATGTTTCTCTTCACTGGGACTAAGAGGCCCAAACCTGTTCCAGCATGACAATGTGCACAAAGCAAACTCCATGAAGACTTGATGGTTTGCCAACGTTAGACACTTTTTGCACTTTTTGAACTGTCCCATCCTGCGCTGCTAAACATAAGAGGGGGGATTAGTTGCAGATAATTGATAAAACCAACATGGCTGCTGAGTTCATCAGAGTTCATCCACAGCGACACTTACATAATGTAAGTTTTAAATACTAGACTCGTGGATTTTCAGTCCTGCTCCTACCGTCACCCTTTGTTGTGCATGTTTTACCTCTCCTTACCTAACAGTATTTATCATGTAATTAGCTACCTTATGCATGTTCAGATAATCAAAAGTAGTGCTGATGTTTTCAGCCTAATGTGAAGGAGGGAACCAGAGTAGGATTAAGAGGTTCATGATTAGATCATGTTCTTGCACTTACCAATTACGCCTGCCATTAGTAGCTTCAAAATACATCCCCAGTGTGCTTAGTCATCGAGTATTTTAAGTGTATGTGTAAAGAAGGAACTCATTTCTCTCTTTTCTTAATACCAGGTGGACACCAATAGAGGATCAAATTGATTACAAATACAGTATAAAGGCTGCTTGGGACTTTGGGAAAAGTATCATGGCCTTGATTTCAGGATGAATGTCATAATGAATATATCATAACCCACTTATACTATAACATAACCCACTTATTTACATTCCTAAAAATAACTCTGATGATTTACCCTGAGTACATTATTCATTTCAAATTTATTTCTGTAAAACAATAGACACTTTCACAAATAAGCTTTAGAGAAATACAGATTTAGTTCTAGGTCCTAAATTAATAACCTAAAGGTGAGGGGCGAGAATCAATACTGAGAATTGAATCCCATTCAAAGTGCTATCACATGCATAACACCAGATGTGTTATGCACAAGAACACAACAATATCATGACACTATATATATATGGGGGGAGAGAGAGAGCGAGAGAGTGAGAGAGAGTGAGAGACCACATATTTTATTTACATTTCAGTTTAAAGCATCCAGTCAGGTGTGTGTCTAAATTTGGATAAGCCACCAGCCTGCAGTGTTGACCTTGAGGATGAGCACCCCTGGTCTCGCCTCAATAAACAAAGCTGAGTACAAGTATGAGTGTAGCAGGTACAGCAGAGATCTCTTGGGGTTAATATCACACCTTATTTTACTTATTTTACCTTACACCTTAAAAAAACACCTTAATATCACTGCTGAGTTGAGATACAATTATCAGACAAAAATATTCTGCAGTTCTGGATACAGAGAATCACTGATTAAGGTGTGTGTGTGTGACAGCAAAATTGAAGTAGGTGTTAATCTCATACAAGTATAAGAGGTTATCCTGTGGTGCTGGTAATCCGTGCACAGCAACAGTCAATAATTACTGCATGCATTTTCAAAATACCATCCTGTCTGATAAACTGACCAAAGAACTGTACTTTCCTTATTACCATCTTTCGTAAGGTCATCATCAATATGATCGTAAACCATGACCAGGGTTTACTTTACACGTCTGAGATGTGCCTTGCTTCTGTAAAGTCTGCACACCTGTTCCACTGATCATTATGCACGGTGGAAAAAAGAAATGGGATATTGTACTTCACTCTTCTTTTTTTTTAACGGTTCAATGATGTGCATTTGTAAGAATTTGAGAAAAATAGTAATTTAACACCTGTGCTGAATGTAGCGGTTATAGAGAATGGAAATCCATGAATCATGCATTTTGGTGCTTATTCTCATCCCCAAAATTATACCCTAATTCTACAGTATGTGATTACAACACAAAGGTAAACATGTTTGTAAAGGTTTACTGCATGATTACTGCAGGACATTTCCTTTATACATCATGTTGTTATATTTTTGTATTGTCTAATTCATTGTTAGGGTCCTTGGTTCAATCCTGAGCTGAGAGGATTACTGTCTGTTTCTCAAGTTCTCCCTGAATTCACAAGGGTTTCCTTCAGGTTTTCCAGTTTCCTCCCATCTCCAAAAGAAGAAAGCCTGTAGGTGAATTGGTAACTGTAAATTGCTCTTGATTGTGAATGAGCATGTGAGGTGCCCTGCGACGGACTGGCGTCCTATTAAGGGTGAATTACACCTAGTGTTCTTGGTATAGGCCAGGATCCACCATGACCCTGATCAGGATACACTGTTTTGTTTCATCCATGTCACGTTACATCATCATCATCAACATCATCATCATCATCATCATCATTATTGTTATTGTTGTTGTTGTTGTACTCCATGAAATAAAATATTGCATTTCATTTTGTTTTGATTTGCTTTTTTGTGTTCTCCCTTTAGTTAAACAAAGCCTGTATTATCCAGCACTAGACAATGCTCCTAATTTTCTTTAGAATTATTTATCCAGGCAGCACAGTGGTGCGGTGGTTAGCACTGTCGCCTCACAGCAAGAAGGTCCTGCGTTCGATCCCCGGGTCACCCAGGGTGCCTTTCTGTGCAGAGTTTGTATGTTCTCCCCGTGCACGCATGGGCTTCCTCCCACAATCCAAAGACATGCAGATTAGGTCAACTGGCTACTCTAAATTGCCCATGTGTGGCTGTTTGTCTGTGTTGGCCCTGTGGTGGACTGGCGACCTGCCCAGGGTTTACCCTGCCTCTCGCCCGAAGATCCAGCTTCCCCGTTACCCAGACAGATAAAGCGGTATAGATAATGAATGGATGGATGGATGGATGGATGAAAATGATGAACTTGTCCAATACATTTTTCACAAAAGAGTGTCACTGTGGGTCAAGACCGCCAAGACTTTTGCAAACGATCTACAAAGAAGCTAAATACAGAGTGGTTATTTGAGTTACAGTGGACTTCTTGTCATCTTGACCCAGTCTGGCCAGTCTCCTCTGCTCTGTCACATAAACAAGGTGTTTCTACCTACAGAACTGCAACTCACTGGATGTTTTTTGTTTTCACACAGACCGCTGTGTGTGTGTCTGTGAAAATCCCATGCTTTTGATTGACTTTTGATTTTGTTCGGTCAATAGGGCACTTTTCTGTGTAGAGTTTGCATGTTCTCCCCTGTGTGGATTTTCTCTGGGTTCCGCGGTTTCCTCCTACAGTCCAAAGACATGCAGATTAGGTCAACTGGCTACTCTAAATTGCCCATAAATGTGAATGTGAGTGTGAATGATTACCAAGCCCCTGGAGTGCGCAAGTCAGTGCGGCCTTAGTGCCAGTCCCGAGCCCAGATAAATTGTGAGGGTTGTGTGCCAAATCAATAGAAAACTTAGATGACTTTGAGAAGAACTTGATGGTAATAAAATAATCCTAATCCTGAGATTCCACTGCACATTAAAGTGTTTTTTTTCCTGCTTTAACACATATGATGCATCTCATGAGGAAGTTAGCGAAGAGAAAGTGCGTTAGTGAAGAGAAAACATTAGATGTAGCACAGAAGCAGACGCTGGAGTGGTTATGGTAAACAGTGTGATATTACTGCCACCTGCAGGTCAACTGAGGCAAACGCAATTTATTTCCACTCGTCAAATCATATGTCGCGCATAGACACCTACGGAGCCCCTAAGGGGACATGGGCAAACAACAAAAAAATCCTTTCCAGTTTCTCGTGCATACCAGAAACTACAGAAAAGTTTCTGTAGTACACGACATAGTATATCTGTGTTACTGTTGATACTAGCAAACTTACTTACAGTTTTTCAGTAACTGCTTCATCCAATAAGCGCATTTTAATATAGCACTCACTTAGAGTCTCATTAAAAACTGAGAAGTCCTTAAATAGAGATTTAAGTATTTGACGGGACAATGTTTTTACATCTTGGAGTAAACTAATTTCCCTCCATTGAATGAAATCTCTGACAGTTTTGACCTTGTGGGGACATCTGGCTCTTCCCCGGAAAAAAAATCCTTTTAAAACTGAAAGTGAAACTTTGATTTACGAAATGTCAAAAAAAAAAAAAAAACTTTTGTAAACATTATTTTAATGTGTACTACAATTTCCCAGAAAGCAGAGAATTCCCAGACTAGAGAATGAATGAATGAATGAATGAATGAATGAATGAATGACTTCAATTAAATTTAATTACATTTTATTTGTATAGCACTTTAACAATGCACATTGTCACAAATCAGCTTTACAAAAATATATCAATTACGGATATATATTTTAAATATATGACTTTATAAACGTATCCCTAATGAGCATGCCAGAGACTACAGAGGCAAGGAAAAACTCCCTCAGATGACAAGAGGAAGAAACTTTGAGAGGAGCCAGACTCAGAAGGAAACCCCTCCTCAACTTTGTGACACTGGATTGTGTGATTATAAATAATTACCCTCTATTAGTGTGTGCTATATAGTCAAAAAGTGCGATTGTGTAACCAGGAAATTCATTCTGGTTTATGTCTAAATTGCTGAAATTATTAGCTGATGAACACGTGAATGCAAAAATGTTTGTTGCAATTGTAGTCTTAAAGTTATCATGACAAGTGTAGTCCTAAGCCATCATATCAAAACTATTCATATCAACTGCAGTAAAAAACGATCTTCTGAGTATGTGAAGTGTGTAAATGAATGAATGTAGCTTATTAAATGAAACAGGCAAACAAACGTAATAAAAATAAATATATATCAGGTCAAATTATTATTTCTCTTATTTCTGGTTAGTACCAAATATTGCAAAAATCAGAATATTCTTAAACAATGTTAAGAAACAATTTCACAAAGCACAACTGATGATATGGTTAACTAGTGTGGTGAAATATTTTTAGACAGTCTCATTGTCTCTATCTCTAACTCCATCCTGATCCAATGTGTAGATGAAGAAGTTTTATTACTGTTTTTCATTCATGTGTGTGTTTATAGCAAGTCCTCCAGTTTGGAAGCACAACCCGTGGCATTTCATAGACTATAACAAATTACTCTGTGACTTTGTCTTTTTCTAGAATGATACAGGAGTTTAGAGAAATGTGGTTTAGTGTGTGTGCTGGTGCAGTCAGTGTTACAGTCAGTGGAGTCAATGTATTTTAATTCTTAATTTTCCCAAAATATGGCAGGAGAGTTGAATGTGAAAGTTGTTCTTCAGGTGGTGCTGTGAATGGTTTGTAATGTTAGTAAACTTTACTAACATTTTTTATCCAGTGGCTACAATTTTTTCATCCAGCAGCTACCAAGTTTTTATCCAGTGGCTACAAATAAGACATAAGAAAACCATAAGAGACATAAGAGGGTGGTGCAGACCACTATTATTATTATTATTATTATTATTCATTCATTCACTTTCCATCATTGTTTATATTCTGCTCAGGATTATGGTGGATACAACAGGGGTCTGCACCAGATGAGGTGCCAGTCAATCTTAAGAACACCATGTATAAACACATTAACACACTCAAACACACCTAGGTCTAATTTAATATAGCCAGTCTGGTTACCTGCATGTTTTTGGGATGTGAAAGGAAACTGGAGAACCAGTTATTACCAGAAGCAGATAATTGGAAACATGTACAAACTGTTAAAGTTCATTAGATGCTGACTGATTTAAGTGGCAGTAAATTAAGACAGATATTTTGACCTCACTCCCGGCTATAGACTGCGGGTGTTGTTAGCAGTTCCTCTAGGGGGCAGTGCTGTGTGTTTAATGACCACTTCATCCGCATCACACTCTGCCCTGAACTTGACCTTGTAAGAACAATGAAGCCACACAGTGATGGGAATTATGTGTAACAGCATTCATTAACAAATATCATAATGTGTTATCTCCATTAACACAGTAAATTATCTTTTAGTGTTGTAGTTTATAGTTTAACTTCACTCCAGCAGTCTGCACGTATTTCTTTCTGTCCTTTGGGTATCAGAGAGCTGGTAAATAAAAGGTAAAAACATTTATTATTATTATTATTATTATTATTATTATTGTTGTTGTTGTTGTTGTTACAAGGATTGATGGAGATCATATAAATGCAGATTTGTGCCTATTGAGTCACAAATTCCGACTTTAAACAGTTTAATGCTATTCTAATTATAATTAAGTGGTGAGATTATTTGGCACAGAACATCCCTTTACACTTGTTAATGTTTGATCCAGCGTGAACAGGAAAACCAAAATGATACTGTAACCATAATGTGTTATAGCAAATATTAAAGTGAATATGATGTGCAGGATCTTTTTTCTTTTCTTTTTCCTTTCTTTTTTTTGTTGTTTCCTTTTTACTGTCAGAATAAAATTAAAATATAAATCAAATTGTACCCTAAGTGAACAAAATACTAATACATATTTTGCTAATCCCAGTTTCCTTCATTAAAATCACAAATATCATCATTATTTAAATTATTGCTTGTGTTTATTTGTGAGCTTGAGTTGTTAATGACAGTGATGAGCTAAAAATAAACACTTGCAAATAAAGAATGGTGTTTGTAGATCACAAAATAAAGCATATCACATTCCCTTATTCTCCCATCTCTTATTTAACTCACATTAAAGCATTAAAGCTAAAGCACGCTAAAGCGTGAGATGTATTGCGTGTCTGTTTTTATATATTGTTATATTGTTGATAAGATATCAATATATTATATAAATGTTCTGTTTATTTAAAATGAAATGCATTTACACTTTTCTAATCTATATTTTAAAATAAAAAATTTTGCTAAATAGTGAATTGAAGCTGATTTTGCCTCCTGAGCTGCATCCTTACTCATTGTGAGTGGAGCCTGATGGAGGAGGGACGGTTGCCATAGGTACCTGGCATCGTGCCAGAGAGGTATGAAAATCCATTTGCATGTATTTAAATGATGCATGAATAATTTACTAGAGAGGCCTCAAACCCGGGCATCAATAAGCAGTCAGTCTCTCTCTCTCTCTCTCTCTCTCTCTCTCACACACACACACACACACACACACACACACACACACACACACACACACACACCTCTCTGAATTAGCCTAACATTACTGAAACTATAGCAA
>JAQQZR010000007.1:9621011-9631401 GCA_030068235.1 Notoglanidium macrostoma
TGTGTGTGTGTGTGTGTGTGTGTGTGTGTGTGTGTGTGTGTGTGTGTGTGTGTGTGTGTATGTGTGTGTGTGTGTGTCTTCACATCCAGCTTCTTTGTACAAAAATGGCACCTTGAGAACTCTTTATTTATCATTACCTATTTAGGTTTATAGACCTATATCGATTTAATAGTTTTGCAAAAACTTTTTTAAATAAAAAACTAAATATAGCTTTAAAAATAATAATTAAATGGCACCAAACATTTCCCATAAAATAAAAAGTTATAGACGAGGCTTTTGAAAATCTTTTAGAAAATAGATTTAAATCTCAAAAATGTAATTCTATATTGGAACGCAATTGAATATTAATGAGCCTATAATGTTATGTGAACCCAGACATACAAACATTAGCAGTGGCATTATAGTGTAAAGTGCAAAGAAATCATTAATTATGCAAAACAGATTCATTTGTTCACCCATTAAAATAAACATTTATTTATATTTCCCTGCCACTAAGAAGGAGATCCATTTTATTCTGTACTGGACAACCATCATTAAAAAAAACACGCAACACAGAATAAATGCAGGTTTCACTTTTATTGTTCATTCATTCTGCATGATTCATTTAATATTCATACAATAACATACCAACTTGAACAAATATCAGAGATTGTGCTATAATTAAGTTATGGTGATAAGGACATCATGCTTTGTGGAAGAAGGTTTTGCTTTTTTGTCATCATCATCTGTACCTGTATAATTCTCTATTAACTGTATTAATATTTCAGATATCAATATCATGCTATACATCGTACAGGTTAAATACAATAAACACCATACCTATGGAAAAAAATTAAACCTCCTTGTCAACTTGTTGCAACTGAGAAAAAAAAATCTTACAACATAGACAAAAAGTAATGTTTTTTCAGGTGAGAGAGGTGCATCCCTAAGTTTATTATTTTCATTGTAGGGGCCAATAAAAATCATTAGAAATGATGAATCTGAAATTTAGATGTATGCAATATCACAGCCATTCCTATTTATGGGGTTACATTATGATCAGAAACTTACCTTATTGAAATACTCACCAGTATAAAAGAGGCACGAGTAAAATTCTTTAAGCAATCATTGCCAGTAAGATATCACTGATGTTATCGTTTTCATCCTGCAGTGGGTCAGGGCTACAGATCTGAAACACCCCGTCCAGGAAGTGGCTGTGAACAGCACTCATAACTCCTGAAAAGGCAAAAGTAAAACATATAGGATGTGCTTTAGTAAAACACTGTCCATCTATACGCATCAACATATACATGCATATTTAGGTTATATTTTTATTTATACCTCAGTATTGTTGAATTCTCGAAGCGGATTGGTCACAAGCTGTTATTTTTGATAACAGCACCTTTAACAAGAGTTTATATTAATGTGCTCGTTCTAAAATGTTATTGTTTCCATTGTGCTGCTCTTTTATGTTGTTGTTTAATAAATAAAAAAGCTTAGTATTAGCAAATGTTGATGTGGTAAGTTTTGATGTCATGCTCTTAATATTGTCCTATAACCACACACCATGAAGTGTTTTATTCTTTACATTTAGTTTTGATTTGTGTTTAGGGACATTAGGAAAAAAATCTTACTGAAAAAATCATTTAAAAAAATGAGTAAAATGCTTATGTATAAATTGTGTAATGTGTCGGAATCAATTTAGTACACGGTTATTCCAAATTATTGACTGTGTAGCTTTAAAGGTGTGTGTGTGTATGTGTGTGTGTGTGTGTGTGTGGATGAGGTGTGGCTACAGTACAGAGAAAGGTGGGGGCAGGGAGCTGACTGACAGCGCAAGGATTGTGTAGAGCCTCAGATGATGCTGTGTGTGCGTGTCTATAGCCACCGCCACGCCAAAACACAAGCGGATGCGGATGTGTGCATGTGTGTGTTTACAAGCAGATAGGTCGAGGGGCGGGGAAGCAGAG
This sequence comes from Notoglanidium macrostoma, assembly GCA_030068235.1. Lineage (NCBI taxonomy): Eukaryota > Metazoa > Chordata > Actinopteri > Siluriformes > Auchenoglanididae > Notoglanidium > Notoglanidium macrostoma. Next base: position 9,622,961 of record JAQQZR010000007.1, read on the forward strand.
TTTATCAGCTGTGTGGTTTGACCCTGAGCCTAGAGCCAGACAGGGGTCAGGGGTAAGACTGTCTGGGCACTAGGTTTGACCCCAGGCTCTACCGTGTGGATGGAACACGTAGGGGGATGGAGGGACTTCTGGTTCCAGTCTAGGGCCCTTAATGTTTCCTCTGGGGACTGGAAAGCAGACAGGGAATGACCGTGGCTGCTTATTCATCAGCAGCGCCGGCTCGTGTCTGCCCCGTCACGGTGCACTGTCATGCATGCACGCAGCAAAATGATTAAAATCAAATACAATGTCTAAGATATGAAGTGAGTACTGTGTGTGTATGTGCGTGTGTGTGTGTGCGCGCACGTGTGCGTGTGTGTGTGAGTGTGAGTCTATGCTACCAGTGGATCCATTATTTCAAGAAGATCAAATATAGCAGAAGAACAAATCATAGAACAAATCGAAAAGGGGTTTGCTCTAAAATACAGTCCACTGCAGCAGTGGAGTCATGAAGGTGAAGGACATGACAATGCTGTAACCAAATCCATGATTTTACACAACATGAAAACAAAAAAATTCTACAAAATGTCCATATTTTAGTTATGGAAGCATCACAAGCAGCACACAACCTGCAATATTCATAACCACAAACAGCCTGAAGCAGAACAGAATAATGTTCTGCTGTATGACAAAGTGTGGATGAAGCATTATAAAACGTGGACCGTACCAAAATAAAAAGTGAGCCAGGCTATATTTAGACATGGAGAGCCTGTGAAGCAGCAGAGCCTCCTACCAAGGAGATGCTGAAGTGATTGATCTTCTGCACAGTGTTTATTTGGGTCCATCTGTAAGTGTTAATTCAGCCCTCGGGATTGTGTTGTGTTTAGAAACCAAGAACTTTCCATTTTATCACAATGTACAGTAGTATAGAACTGTACACAGTTACCACAAGAAAATGTTTAAAACTGAGACATGATTTGTAGCTCTTTTAGTATAAAATACATTGAAATATTCTGTTTGCTTCATTTTTTAAAATTATTGCGGTGTCTCTTAATGACCAGCTCTGATATTTAATCGTATCCTGGGGTTTTTTGTGCATACTGCCTTCCATTAATAAGAGCAAGTGTTTATTTTAGGAAGTATAGATGTCATCTTAGATTGGAAGTGAAATGAAAAACTTGGTAGTAGACTCAGAGTCGAAATGAGACGCTGCATCAGGAGATCAGTTTAATTTATGCGGTTTTGTTTGAGGAACAGAGGGTGGGGGTTTGCACCCTGTCTGAGACCCTCTCAATAGGGAGAAGAGGGTTTGGAAAATGGTGCGTCTACCCACCAGGAGGGGGTGATGGGCATTTTTTGAAGAGGAGGGGAGGTTGCTAGGCCTCAGTTGAGCCTGTCGCGCCTGATGTCCCATTAAGGACTGGGAGCATGGCTGGGGGAAACTGGTTAAACCCCCCCTGCCTCCCCGACTGTTATTTAAGCCTGGCAGTTGGCGGCATACTAATTTTGCTCCGCACACTCATGAATCAAACCCATAAAATAAAGGAGGCATAGTAAACATATATTACCAAGAGGAAGTAAATAAGCATTGTGTATTTGGAGTGGGGTTTTACTGTTTCAGCGCTTGGATGCCAACCTGGGTTTCAACTTGGTGCCCGCAAATAAAATGATCAACATAACAAGGAGCTGCATTTTTATTTGTACACTTCAAAAACACTTCAGAGCCTGTAATTAAAAAAATCATATTTCAAGCTGATTAAACACTATATTGTTGCTACCCTTCCGTCTTGTTTTGTTTCTTTTGCAAAAATACGTTTCTGAAAGTGTTGGAAATTTAAAAAAAAAAAAAAACAGACTGCTATTTTTTTGATAATCACATCAATGTGGTTACAATGGATTGTTTGTGTCAGCTGGCTGTGGGCACACAGGTTTTGAAGCGGACAGTTTGTTGATTTTCTGAGACAGTTTGTCCTGTCTGTCTGTCTGCCTGAAGTTCTGCATCAATCCAGGAAAGACAGCAAAAGTCACATTAAAAATACATTGGAAAATCCGGACACCTGATATGGTTGTTGGTAACAGAGGGGCTGGTTTGAGTATTTCAGAAACTGTTGCTCTCCTGGGATTTCCATCTGCAACCCTCTCTAGGGTTCATTCAGAATTGCGCAAAAACACCCAGTGAGGGGAGGGACGGTTCTGTGGGAGGAAATGCCTCATTGACGTCAAACAAGTACAAGGCTATTTTGAGATGACAGGAGGGCTATGGTAACTCAAATAACCACACTTTACAGCCATGATGAGCAAAAAAGCATCTCAGAATGCATAACACTTGACGGTGGGCTACAACAGCAGAAGACCACATCAGGTTCCAGTCCTGTCAGCCAAGGACAGGAATCTGCTGCTACAGTGTGCACAGGCTCACCAAAACTGGACAACTAAAGACTGGAAAAAGACTAGCTGATGTCAAAGTTTTCTGATGTTTGATGTGAAGATTAACTGAAGCTCCTGATCTGTGTCTGCATGAATTTATAAATTACACTTCTGCCACAAAATCGGTGATTGGATAATTGCATGAATGAGCAGGTGTATAGGTGTTCCTATAACAGGAAATTATACTATTAAACTGAATGAGGCAGAATTTTAGCATTACTGAAACAAAAGATGCATACCACTTGACAATTAATAATGTCAAGAAAATTAAGATAGTACTGCATATAGATGAAATTGTTGTCAGATAATACTTTACTATTCGAATGGTTACTGTTTCTATACATATTGCCTCAAAACATAGCTTCTGCATAAAGGAGGGCTCACTAATTAACGAAAGCAATTACATCTGAAATGCCCATCTGTATCCACTAGGGCTGAGTGATACAATGCTATTATATAGCTATTGTGATACCCCGCCTCTGGCCCAAAGTCAGCTGGGATTGGCTCTAGCTTCTGCGCCGACCCTGATGGATAAGTGATATAGATAATCCATGGATGGATATTTGGATAACATTGCGATCAATTACATCACATTTCAGTCACCTTCAGTACTTTATGTCTACCATGATTATTATTTTAATTACAGTTACATAGCGTGTTGAACATGAATATCTATGTACAGATTGTTACATTTTTCCTTTTGCTAATGTGTAAGCTTTTTTTCTGGAAATAAATGAAAATACCGCCTAAAGCATATTTCATATGTATCATATATAGCATATGTATCATGAAAAGTTTCAAGTACTGCAATAGGATATCTTTGGAATATCACCCACCCCTAATAATCTGCCAAATATTTATGTCTGCTCTCTTTTGAAGTAGCCCCTGTGGCAAGTGCTGCTACAACAAAGCCTTTAATAAATGTTTCATGGATATTAAAGAGTGTATCCTTTCAGAATCGATTGACCTGATAAGAGATTCAGCTGCTTTGTTTAAGGTGGTTTTCCATACAACTCATCAATCATTGCAAGTTTAATTAAGAGTAAGTAAGAGCTGTACAAGCTTTAATAATATTAGGCACAATGTTATTATAAACCTGTAGTGCCAGTGGACACGGCCTCCGGTGCGAACTGAATGACAATGCAACATATAACCAAGTGGCATCCGTCGCGATAGAGACACAGTCCTTGAGCAAACAGGTCTATGAGATGTGCGCACAGGGACGTATATATGTGTGTGTGTGTGTGTGTGTGTGTGTGTGTGTGTGTGTACGCTGGGAGGGTAAACACAGATGATCTATTTTTGTTTTTTATTCCATAGTCACAAAGCTATATTCTCAGCTCATAAGACAGCAGTGGCAGACCGAATAGGAAACCTCACAGCTCTCTGCCTCCCCCATACACACACACACTGCAGGCTATGTTGACACACACAGAAACAAGGACCCACGTTTCCAACCCCATTGTAGCCTACATTGTGCCTGACAAAAACTGCAAAAGCTAAGCAAAGGCTGCTGGAGCCATACGCACAGCTGGATTGTGTTCGGTGAAGCCCATTCAGTATATACGTCTAACTCAGGATCATTTGAGGTTTAACGATCCAAATGCTTCTCAGACATATTTACATTAATAAATCTAACAATATATAAATGCAGCATTCACACTGCTTATTGCTAGCAGTGAAAATCCAACAGAGCTGGTGATCACGCTGTGAGCACTCATTGGAATATATTTGCATGCAAATTGTGCTACATTGGCAAATAGTCTGGCACCATCAAGAATACATCATACATGAAAATATGAGAAAAATGAGGCTAATATGTGAATATGTGAAGCTCTGTGCTATATTTACAATGGAACAAATGCAGATTAATAATTATATAATAATATTGAATAAACAAAACTGAAGGAATTGGAAACACAGCAACAAACAATAATAGCAACAACAACAACAACAATAATAATAATAATAATTCCCAAATAATAAAGTAATTAATTCCAATAATAAATTGCATAAGCTGGAAAGGGATAAAAAGAGACGGTAGGTATTGAGTGGATTCACCAAGGAGGAGGCGAAACCCCAGAGGCGGGCGAGTGTCAACCCCAGCTGGGCGGACATTTTGTTGGCATGCTGATAGGGACTTAAGCGGTGGGTGGGTGGTGGGTGTGTGCCAGGCGAGAGAATGAGCTCAGGCAGAAGGGAAAGAGAGAGAGGGGCGCTCACAAAAGTGCCGTCACTAAGCTTGATTTCAGCGGGAGGAGCTGAGACGATTAGGGGGACCGGGGAGAAACGACGGGGTGAAAGACGGGGGAACGCTCCATTGAGACGCTGCCATGGCTGCGAGAGGGGGATCTCTCTTTCAGACGAGCTAATGAAGCATATGCTGAGGTGAATAATGGAATCTTCCAGAGGGTGGGCCGCTGTCTTCGCCCGCTATTCACCAACTTGGTGCCTTTGGAGAGATGTGTCGTGACAGAGAGGGCCCTCCTCTTAAAGGGATATCATTGTTTACACAGTAGGGGAGGACGACGTGAATAAAAGCGATGTGGAGACAAATCGAACGTAAAACAAACCATAAAACCACATGTCAACTGGCTGGTCGCTCTTACAGATCTCAGATTTCTCTCTGTTGGAAGACTGCAGCTGACATTACGTAACCGTGTACATAAAATGCTGAGAAAAACATGCACTAATACCACAGTCGATGAGGATTAGCCAAGAATTGTCCCTGAACAACAGGGACGGGTTTGGTGTGCATCATTGATAATCACACGCGATTATACAAATAAGAGCAAACGCATCAGGGGGTGCAACCAGACATGTCATAGGACGGAGCAGACAGGAGCCCCCTTTGACCTTGACCCCTAGGGTCCTTCTTCACCTGCTGTTCAATGGGGCTTCAGAGCAGCTGGGCCGTCTAGCCAGTGCCTGACAGAATGTTTTACACTTTCGTCTATTCCCACGCTTGATGAGTAGGTCGTCGCCAAGGGCGGGACTGGTGTTTATGCAGCTGAGCGAAAGGCAGCAGCCATTTTTAGAACACTGGGATGCAAATATTCACTCCTCATCAAGTGGACAACTTCTCCCCCACACTGCTTCTCTTGGCCTGGATGTGCAAAAAAACAGCCTCTGGCAAACAACTCGCTCTTTCTGTGCGTGAGTGTGTGTATGTGTGTATGTGCGTTTGTGTGTGTTTGGCTGTGTTTCTGCACCCCTCTCCTCTCGGTAAATGGACAGACCTGGGTAAGGCTGAGGCACTGTGTTGTAAAGAGAATTGCGCTGAGAGGAGGGTTCGGAGTGTTTTCATTATGGCTAAATCTCAGGCCTGACTCTTCAGCGTGGCCTGTGCCACCAAGCCGACAGTTTAATCATACAAACAGCACTCTGTTCCCATTTCCTCCTCTCTCCTTCACACACTCCACTCCCCACTTCATAATTCTGCACTCTACATGCTCCTGCGCAATGCCTGTGTTTGGGGGTTTTAAAATGACATAATCAGTGACTTGGATAAATGTATGACTGTTTTCCCTCAGACTGTAATCAGCCCCAGTGAACACAGGTCCCGATTTTTAAAGCGGCAACACTGGGGTTTTCTTATTTGCTTTTTAACCCTCTTTCTCCTTGCATCTTACTAAAGCTCCTTCGTAATGGAAAGATATCCAGACAATGAATAGTTTCTCTTAGGCTGAACTATATTAACTATCTCTTATTTATTTCTTACTGTAGTTACAAACCATGCAAGAAATTACTTTATATATTAAGCTGAAAAGATAGATTGGCAAACACTACATGATTCCAGACTCAATGGCTCATATACATCATAGTTATTATAGCTTTACCATTTTAGAGGTTTACTGTAACAAGTGAGTGAACAAACAACTTGCCTTTTCATAAGAAACAACATTTGGCACACCTGTCAACTATTCTGTTATAAATGTGCAATTCATATCAATTTCACACACAGCACAGACACGCTTTAATCACTCAGGTCTGCCTTAGATATCTAGCACACAGCAGATCAAATCACTTGTCATATCAGGTGTATAAAAAAGGAAAAGGCAAATGCAGCATGGGTGGAATTGAGCAATGGCAATAAATGCATTCAGCAACTATTACTTCTGTGGCTGAACTACGTTCAATCAATATCCAAGCAAATAAAAGCACTGAGCACTCAGAGCTAAGGAACCCCTTGCACTGAAACGCCGCAAACATTAAATATACGTGCCTCACATTATACTGAAGTGAAGCTGAACTCATGGGGTATTTCTGCAGTGCAGCATGGCTTGATTAAAAAACCTTGTTTAGGAATTTTCAAAATAACAGATTCAACTTTTAAAAATGATCTAATACATTAAATACAAATTCAACCAAATATATATGGGTCAATACATCCTTTATTCAAGTACACTCACCATAAACTTTATTAGGAACACTGGTACATGTAGATCCAGGTCAAGAGCTTCGAGTGTTTGATGTTCACCTCAAACATCAGAACGAAGAAAAAGTGTGATCTTTGCGACTTTGATTGTGGCATGGTTATTGGTACCAGGGCTGGTTTGAGTATTTCATAAACTGCTGCTCTCCTAAGAACTTCACACACAACAGCCTTTAGAGATTACACAGAATGGTGCGAAAAACGAAAACTATTGAGTGAGTGACAGTTCTGTGGGGGAAACACCTTGTTGATAAGAGATCAGAGGAGAATGGACAGATTGGTCCTAGCTGCGAGGAAGGATACAGTAACTCAAGTAATCACTCTTTACAACTGCGGTGATCAGTAAAGCATCTCAGCATGCACAACACATCGAACCTTGAAATGGATGGGATACAACAGCAGAAGACCACACTGGGTTCCACTCCTGTCAGCCAAGAACAGGAATCTGAGGAAATCCTGGGCGCAGGCTCATCAAAAATTGACAATTGAAGATTAGAAAACAAAAATCTCCCGTGCCTTTTGCAGTCATTATTCCGATGTTTGGTGTGAACATTAACTGATGCTCTTGACCTGTATCTGCATGATTTTATACATTGTGCTGCTGTCACATAATTGGCTGATTAGATAACTGCATGAATGAGTAGGTGAGCAGTGAGAATATATCAGGGCTTCTCAGAAACCCACTTCATCTGTAAAAAATATAAATAAAATAAAATAAAATTCAGCAGGGATTTATTTTATAAATATATTTTTTTAAATAGTCTGTTCGGCTCATTATTCAAATGTGTCATATTCTGGATGTTCGTTACAGATCCCGAGTCGTTTTTACACATTATGTCCAAGTTGACATTATTTATCATCCTAGTTATTTAGGTTTGGATTAAACCAATAAGAAATAAAATGACTTTTGATAATCATGGATCCTGAAACCAAATACAACAATTCACAGACCTCCTGGCAAGGCTTCACAGACCCCGTTTAGAAAACAACTGCATGATACTGATCAATACAAGAGTCAATATTTATATAAACATAATTATTATGCTTATACTTATTAATGTGCAAGATGGAAATTTTTATGCAATTAGCACTCATCTAGAAGCAAATAATGTGATTTTTAATCTGGCTGTTAACAAACTTCCAAACAGACCAAGGCTTTCTAAAATCCTTCACCCTGTCCTACGGAAATTACTTTCAAACTTGCCTCACACAAAGTTCCTGTTATGCACCTGCAGAAAGAACATGTCAAGGATCTGCCTGAGTCTTCCTAAAAGTGCGGAAGCCCCTTATTCTCAGGCCCCCGGAGTCTCTGCCCCTTTCGGCTTGCTAACAGGATTTACAGTAGTTGCCTCGCTGCCTGGCTTTGTGTTGAATTATGCATAATTGCGCTAGTGTACTTGCACACATGGCTACAAGCATGATTAGCATAAAAGCTCTCTGTTTTTCTTTTCTTTATAAAGGACAGTGGGGTGTGGTGAGGGGGGATTTCAAGACAGAAAGAATGGCAAGTGATTTGTGGTAAATGTGTGTGTGTGTGTGTGTGTGTGTGTGTGTGTGTGTGTGTGTGTGTGTGTGTGCGTGCGTGCGTGCGTGCGTGCGT
>JAQQZR010000007.1:9641567-9652309 GCA_030068235.1 Notoglanidium macrostoma
CACACACACACACACACACACACACACACACACACACACACACACACACACACACACACACACACACACAGGCCTCACAGTCAAGTTCCTTCCTGGCCTTGACAGTCCAGCGACTTCACATCCAAGCCATCTAGTCTTCAAGGCAACAAAGCTGAGGGGATTTGGCTATGAGCATTCAAAGCAAATGCAAGCAAAACTAATTTTTATTTTCTGAGCAAAATGCACAAATTATGAAATGTTGTTTTTGAGGGCATTTCCATTTTAATAGTTAATGCTGATATTGCATTTGAGACATGCAATAGTTTAATTTTTGATAGCAGAGACTAAAATGAAAGTGTTTTTTCAATATACTTTTTATTTCAGCCTCCTCATTATAATACCTATAAAAACTTGCTACATATTTATTTAGAAAATAAAAATAAATAAAAAATGGCAGGCATCAGACTGCGTGTGTGTGTGTGTCACACTCCTACCAAATGCTTGTTAATTTGCAAAATCTAGAACTGGAATAGAACTAGACAATGGCCTCAATGTGATCAAAATTAGTGTCAGGGTCCCTGCTTGCCCCCTCCCAGTCTCGGTCTGGAGGTGGCTGTGTGCGCACATGTCTGTCTGCACACACCGAATAAATGAGCTGTGTGTCTGCATTGTGAGCACACAAGCCCAGTGTATATATTAGTGCTGTGACTTGACCCTGACGGGCCTGGGCCACTGTTTGGGCCCGTTTGCTGGGTCGTGGGAAAAAGGGGAGACCTCTTTTCACAGCCGCTGCGGCTGTTGCATTCGGCCAATGAAGGAGTGGGACCATCGCCCCCCTCCCTCCTGCCCCCATTCACGCTGCAGCCTGCTGCCTTTTCACAGCGCTTCCCTCGTCCTCCCCTCCTCCCTCACTCCTTGCCCCCCCACACCTTCCATCTTCAGAAATACACCTCGCTATTGAAGCAACGCGTTGCATGGCGATGTCAGAGAGGCCTGCCTGGGCCATTCTCTTCCTGAGAAAATCAACTGCCTCTTCAGCCACTGGAGATGTTTTTCAGCCTAAAATGGCTAGCCTTTTCCAAGGAAAATAGGTTTTTGTCCTCCCCTTTAACGAATAAAAGACATTATTTAAACCTTTATCTTAAGCAAGAAAGGAGAAATATGCAGGCTTTAATTTATGTCAGCATTCGCTCACTCTGCATGCAGCAGCCACTCGCCAGCTTTGCCTTTCAGCCAATCAGGGGATTCATTTAAAAAGATTTATTTGCTTTCAAGCTGTATAATGCAACAGCTATATATTAAATCAACTTACAGAGAAATCCATGCACAGGCATCTAAGCTATAAACATCTTGGGAATTTTTTTGCTTCTCTATTTTTAGGCAAACATTTTGATGTGAAACAAACAAATTGCTAGAAATAATTAAATACGACCACATTGAAATCTAATTCTTCTTCTCTTCTACTTCTTCTTCTTCCTAGGAGTAATAGTAGTAGTAGTAGTAATAGAAGTAATAGAATAAATTGTAGAGCCAAGTAGAATTTTCTTAACACGATGGTTACATGAAACTAGGGTGTGATGTACAAAATGAGGACATGAACTACAGGATGAAGCGCCTCTTCTCTCAGCAAGACCCCAAGTATTCACAATACGCCACACAACACTGCTCTCAATGTCATTTTACACTTATCATTTAATTCTTGATACATGACTAGAGCTAGTGCATTACACATAATGAGGCACAGTTTATTGCACTTACATCCAGCAACTGTACTTTTGTACAGAAAGCATTTCAAAAACATTCAATTTTATAGATTCTCCTTTTCATATAGAATTTGTTTAGCTATGCAGCCTCTTCTCTCTCACTTTAATTGCTTCAAAAATGCTGCTTTTGATTGATCTGTGTACTCTCTGAGTTCGATTTGGTGAGCTAATATGAAGCAGGCAGCTCAGATGTGTGAGGCAGAAGAGGCTGAGACTGAAAGGTAGTTAGATGCTATAGAGTGGGGGGAGATAGCCACAGGCAACCGAGTCCCCTCTGATCCTCTCTCTCTGATTCCTCAATTCAATTCTTCCTCTGGGCAAAGCTGGGCTAGAACTAGGCCAATGTCACAGACTGTTTCTCTGTCCTAAAAGTGAAAAAAAAAAAAGAGATTTCTTTCTCTCCATGATGGAAAGCCATCTTTTCATGATAGGTCTCACTCTAAGCTGAAGCCTGCTGTGTGCTGAAGTTTGTGCTCTTCTGCCCTCAGCTTTCACTTTTGCAGTGACTAATGCGTTAGAATATTGTGGGTGATCAATGGATCTGTACTGCTAACGTTCTCCTCCATTTCTTCAAGAAATAGGATGAAGAAGGAGAATTCCTGTCGCGATCTGACAAATGTGACAGAATTAGGATGTCTGGCCATTTTACAAGAGCCTTGTCAGCCATGCTGGGAAATGGATCACAACACATTCTTCCATTACAAAAGTGGATCAATACTACAGCAATGTCTCAATATGTACTTTGAATTGTGAAATGTAGCTTACCAAAAACTACAATATTACATTGTATGTAGTATCGAATATCACAATAGTACTGTATAAGAAGGCAGACCTTTAAGGAAGGGGTTCTCAAGCATTTTCCAACCAGGGACCCCTTTAACTGTAAAAATCAATTACAGACCCCCTCATTGCATATTTATCAACATAATAACAGTATTGAAATATTAGGCTAATTATTTTAAGTATTAAGTACTATTTATTGTAGATTTTTTTCTGAATTCCTGAAATTTCCAGTAACAGGCCTCTGTGTGGTTTTAATTCATGTGAGCAGTGACATACTATTTAACTAACTGCCCTAACTAGTATGAGAACATTTACTGATGATAGAGACTATAAAGTACTTCACTCTGGATAAAATGCTGTACATGTAAATGCAATGTAAAATGAAAATGACTATTAAAAATATAATAACTTGGAAACTGGTGGGTTGTGACGTCCATCACTGTAACAAAAGAAAATCACAGCTATGCTTTGCAGACCCCTTGGTGTCCCTAGACTTGGAGAACCACTGCTTCAGAGGCATCAGAGAGATTCCCAAAAGTGGGAAAAACATATTACCACATCAGGACATGATAATGACATGAGCATGCTTTCTTCATTAGTGGCATGGGGTATAGGAGCCGTAAGGTTTCAAGCATTGTGGCTTTTTTTTTTTGCAAACTATAATGGTGGGATTTACTTGGCTGGGGCTGTGACATACTTTGCAAGTGCAGCAATAAAGACAATAGACAGTAATGTCTTATCATTACTATGTGCTTTGGTTTGAAGGCTGAAAATAAAGCAAAAAAAATCAAAGGCATATTTCATTCATTACTGGGTACATCCAAAACACCACAACAAGATTTTTAAACTGCATCTAGTGATGTCTTATTTATTAAAAACTGCAAAATGTGAAACTGTTATAAGACCACTCTAGTTCAAAAGGAAATCACTAGTGCAAAAGGAGAAAGAGAGAGAGAGCGAGTGAGAGAGAGAGAGAGAGTCTGAGATTTTTATGTGCTGGCAGAAGAAGACGGAAAAAGGTACTCATTTCTTTTTCAATCTGTGTTTCACAATGCATGTGTGCCTGGAGAATTGCAGCTAAAGTTCAGACTAGGTGCCTGCCCCCATCTTGCAAAAAAACCACTAGAGTTGTGGGGGAGTGAAAAAGGAGGGAAAAATGTGCCATTGAACTCTGACTTGAGATTGTGAGGCAAAAGAAGAGAGCGAGTCTGGAGTGGCTTGGAGGGAGAGAGCTTCAGGATGAAGTGGAGAAGATGGAGGGAGGGAGGGAAGATGGGCAAGAGGAATGGAGTGAGGGAGGCAAGGGAATTAGGAAGGTGAGGGACTAAGCCACCCTTACAGCCTTTCCACATGAACACACCTTATAAAGACCCCATGCAATATTGTAAAGGGATAGGGGATGGACAAAAGAATTAAAATATAGATTACAGAAATGGCCTCCACACTGGCTTATCTGCCAAGAGCAAGGTAACTAACAACTTGGATCAGGGTATAATGTTGCAAAGCGTAGAACTGAGTAAGGAAGAAAAGGGAGAGTAAATGCATGTCACTGTAACCCCAGGTAATATACTTCATATCACAGTCATAACATGTCAAGCTCTTCCTATTAACTCATCCAAATAAACATGTGGCATTAAAATGACTGTTACTGTCATTAAAACGGACCAGACTAAAATAACTACAGATATCTCGTAAGAATCATGAAGTCTTGTAAGAATTCTCATAAGAATCTCATAAGAATTATTCAGTTTACTACAGTTTAGGTTTGCAGTGTGTTCAAACTGATCTGTCAATTCACCAAAATATGTGAATACAAGCAGAACAGACAGTTCCTAAATCGTAACCTAAGCATGAGAATGAGTGCAAATCTTGACTTGAAAATCATGGCAGATTTGCAGTGTGTGACAGAAATGACAAGTAGCCTATGGGTCTAGTGCAGGAGTGCGCCATGTCTCTTTATGGATGAGCACAAACAGAAGCCGTGAAATAAACGTAGCAGCCGCCGCCATGAAGAATTTCACTCGAGTCACATGACTTCCCCCAGCCTTACAGTTTGCCACCAATGAACAAGGGCAAATGCTGTTGCCATAGTAATCCCCTGTATGTTTGCTATCCTGCACCGAGCTTTTTTTTTCGTGAAAGAGAACGGCTGCTTTCTCACATCATTTAAAAATGCTGTACTTCAAATAAAGCAAATCTACTTCTAAATCTCCCGAGCATGAATTCTTATGGTGCCGTTAGCACCAACTATGCAGTTTCGTGAGATACGTATTTCTATCTATTTCTACTGTGGTACCCTGCATTGTTATTTTTGTATATAGTTCTGTGCATAACTGAAGTCAGAGTGAAACTCAAGGTCACATTGCCAGATATATTAAAGCCCCAGGGGCTACAATACTCACCTAAACTCTGTACTCTTGCATCTGCTTTGTGTTTTTGGCCTTGACTTTCAGCATCTCAACATCTCCTGTACAAAAAAAAATGGAGGTATTTGTTTGTGAATACATATAGCTCCAAAAGGATGCATGTTCTTATAGTCATAAAAAAATTTATTCATTTAAAGCCACTTAAGCTACTATAGATTAAGTTCCAAGAACTGTGAAGCACTTTTACAAAAGGCTTGCATTATTGCTCGTTGATTCTGATTATCTATGTATTAAGCTATTGCGTATTTGTCATATCCACTGCAACAAGGTCAAGTAAACCTTCACAATTAGGCAGTGAATCGCTAATGCTCAGTCTGCAACTGTCATTTGCACACACACACACACACACACACACACACTTACACGCACACACGCACAGCAAACAGTGTGCAAACAGGATTCTATTGTAAAAATAGATTCACATATATTCACATCAACCAGAGCAATTATAGGCTATGATACATAGATAAAATAATATATATACTATTCGTGAAGGTTCATAATAACAGCACTGACATAGAATACATACAAGCGAGCAGTGCGTTTTCCTAAAAATCAAGTTTTCTGGTGTAACAATAAATCTTCTGTAACCATTGAGAGAAAAACAAAACATTTTAAATAGATAAGATTTAAGAGGCTTGTAGTCTCTTACTTAATGCTAAATAGACTACAACACAAATTATTACAGAAATAAACAAGAGAAGAGAAGCGAAAAGGAAAGAAAAGGTGAACACAAAGCAACAAAGAAACAGCTAATTTTCACTTTACATAACAGAAAAGGTGCTCTATTTGTACTCACAACTTTTGTGTGTGTCTAATTAACCTTTTATTAATGTGAGACATTTAAAACCGATTTAGTCCGTCAAAAAAAAGAAAAGAAAAGCAAACACAAAAGTGTAAGAGAACGCTCTTATAAAGCTAAACACAACCTTACCAAACGGCACCAAGGAGTAGCCTATGTTTGTAACCGAACTGAGGTAAATTAAAGTTTTATTTTCAATTATTAACATTCAATAGTCTGGTGATGTGGCACACAGGGAGGATAAACAAGGCAAATATGTTATATTGGATTAAATCTGCCGTTTAACCTCTAATCTATTTTTGCGTGCCATATAAATTGCGTTTATAATTTTTAGTAGTCGAGAAAGAAGGTAAAAATGAGGCCGGTGCCAAGCTAACCGATAAGACTCTGTCTTTCGCCTAACGGAAGTCTGAACCAAGCTGATTCAAGCTTACAGTGAGTAACGTGAAATAGGTGGTCGATTAAAAAAGGTTAGGAAAAAACTTCTGTTGTCTTTTGCATTAAACGCCACCTTTAGCTGATTAAAAGGTGTAATTTAATGGGCCTCTTGTTCTGTCTTGGAGCTGTAGGCTAATAACGCACACCGCGGCTTTTCCTTCCTGTTTCATTTGATGGATCAGAGGCGGTTGCTAAGCTACCACACTCCGGATTCACGAGCTCAGACGGGAAATGAGTGACATTTGCTTTTTGAAGCAAAAAAAAAAAAGAGAGAGAAAAATGAAAACTGAATGATAATGAGAGAGGAAAGTCCATTTCACCGCGCCAGTCCAAATTCGAATGAAGGATAACGGGTCAAAATACTTAGCCCGTTTAAAATGTATCGTGGTACATCATCATGAAATTCATTTTGTTACATTGGAGTAAAGTGTGTAAGAGATGTGACGGTAGGATAATACAGGTTACTGGGGTAGGAACATTTGACATAGTTTAGTTGTAAATTTGGATTACCATAGTCCATAGTTTATCATAATCTTTAACATATCAGTATAAATAAGAACGTTCAGATGTTTAATTATTTTTTAAATCAGTAGTAAATAGGCTACACAGCCTATATACCATAACTTACTGCTAAGAAAGTGCCCACAAAACAGTAGTGCTACATTTAAATAACACTTAATATACAATATTTAATGGCTACTGTCCTAAATGTGATATGAATACAAAAATGTGAAATGAATATGAAACTTATTTTACACCAGCTTTATTGGAAATAGGCTATGTTACAATGCCTTTTAAAAACAAACTGGCCTTATATCAACACAAACAGTGCAAAAATATTTTTTACGCTCTTAGATTGTTATTGTGTTTTTTGTGTGTTTCTTTGTAATAAGTGACTGGATTTATAATCTTATTATAGTGTCATAATCTTATGTCTGTTATTCTTACAATAAGTCTTTTGCGTACAAAGCAGACATAGGCTTCCAAAGGCCGTGTTACTGCAATGTCATTAAAATAAAGAACAGACTTCCTGTGTAACTACACTTAAATGCACATACCTAATTCTGGCTCTTCCAGGTAATGGTAATGTTTTACCATGGAATTGTTATAAAGTTAAAAAGTCTGTATATACATTATATAAAAATGTTCCAAAAAGAGAGCAAATGACATGTTAAAGTGGAGAGATGTTTTACTAGCACATGGATGACTTTAAACTAAACCTTGCACATGAAATGCTGCATAATTCAACTTCACATTCAGACAGCAAGTGGGATTAGTATAAGTAAGGTACTGACTACTTTACCTACAGCAATACTTACGAATACCGTTACGAAAAAAGGAAGAAAAAAAACTCTAACAAAACATCAGAATGTCATTTTCCTCTGGGGACAGCTGTATTTGCTGAATTCTGACAAGCCTTTACTCAAAGAGCATTTTAACAGCATGTAGCACAAATGGAGCTTTGTTAGCCATCCTCTTACAGCAAGCCACACACCAGGAAGGTATAACACTTAGACTACCTCTTTTAACAATGAACCGAATCAGATGCACAATTTGTACGATAATAGTTGTAGCTCTACTTCTTGTTGTTGTTGTTGTTGTTGTTTTTGTGGGTTTTTTTTTAAACAGTTGCATTTGGATATTGTAACAACAGCCACATATAAAGACACTGTTTCCATAAACAGATCCTCATGAATTAAGCTTCCCATTCTCTAACTGCACACAAGTGTTTTGCCCTTCTTTTCCTCCTAATATATTTTTAATCTGCAACGAAATTGAAATGCAGAGTTGGTTACATATAACCGAGATTAGTCATGGGCGTAGACAATAGTAGTGCTGCATATGCCAGGTGCTAAGACAAGACTCCATCTGCCAGCTCCCACTGCAGGCCCAGACACATATTAATGTGGGAAAACGTCTGGGACACCCTCATTCAGACAAGCAGGCCTCAGACTCGACATCCATTTCTGGGGCATATTTACATCAGTCATTAAAGACATGGCATATGTGTAATATCTGTATGATATGTAATTTTTTGTTTAGTATCATTGAGAAGGCTAAATAGCAATGCTGAAGAAAGGTGAACACAGGTCTTTTAATGACATTAAGCCTAAGGCACTTCACTTTGAACTTGAATGTGTTTTTGCGCATCTTATAACCCAATACAACACTGTTTCATTTTATATACATTAATATATTTTCAGTGTAACATTCTTATAGGTGGTTTGTACACACCATATAAAAGCAACACAATCTGTAATGCAAGTAATGTATTTGAAAATCTTGCTGCAAAGCTGGTATTTCACACTCAAATAACACAACTACTCTAGACAATGTAGTAGGCAAGTAACGTGCTGTGTTGCTTCTCACTCATATCAATTCACAGCATCCCCTTTCTCACAAGATCATGTTCACGACAAGGTTAAAACATCTTTGTTCATATAGAATGGGTGGTGGATTAAAACAAAACACAACCCATGTATCCTGATGAAATTGTGGATCTATTACAAAGCTCATCATGACAACGAAATAGAGTATTTAAAGCACATGTGCTCATCCATTCAAGGTCATGGACAAATGCAGTGTCACTGTGATCTTAAAACATCTGATTGCTTTTTACACGGTAGCTTCCCATAATGCAGGATCTACTCTGATCTATTTGATCTATGTAAACAGTATGCCATACTCCAAAACAGCAAGTATAGTAATGCAATTAAAGGCCATGTCTGTCAGGACAGATAAAGCTGAGGAAGATCTTTGGATACCCAAGACTTCCTTTACATTACAGCAAGAAAATGTGACGATAGCATAGAAATAGCCAGAGATGCAAACTGTCATTTTGCTGTAATACTAGTGCACTAACATTAATCATCATACTGGGTTGAGTTTTGCAATTTCTTACTCATTTGAAAGTGTCTTGGTTAGTTTAGTAACCTTGCATCTCTTATATCTCTACAGCCATTGACATAGTCCTTTATAGTATACCAGAGCATTTTAAAATGTAACAAGCAACCTTATATATAACTACATAGAAAACTGTCCAGTGTTAGAACTTTCAGTATGTCATTAACATCTATAACGTTCATGTTGTTTGCCACATAGGCCAATAAGGTTGATTGTGATATCTCTACTGACTGCAAAATCATCAGTTCTTCATATATGATGTTAATTTATCAGTTCTTTAATTTATCTGTATTTCATTTAATAAGTCACTGACCTCAGCCAGTCAGGTTAGTGGTCTACACTGGTTCACTTGTCAACACTTTTTTTCCTCCAAAATAACCCAGAAGAAGCAACAACAACAGTTGAACATAGTATTAAAATAGAACTCCAGCACACACAGGACACACACACACACACACACACACACACACACGTTGGGTTTGACTTATGCTTTTCCATAATCTCTATATGGACGCACATACGAGCGATTGACCGCCAGGCCACGTGACCCAGGAGCAGCCCAATCATCTAAAAGAACTCGCTTAACCCTTTTGTCACCGTCTAAAATCCACATGAGCATGGTCTATGGTGGAATGTGTGCCACACACCCTGCATAACACAGCTGTACTTCTTCATCACCCAAATATCTTACTCATATTATACTGAGAATTATTCTGCAAGGTTGCCAGATTGTCTGTAACCTACCCAATACGATGTAAAACCGGTCCCAAATGAGCGTAACCCTTCGGTGATCAACGACTGTACATCCAAATTAAAGTATATCGAGATCCAGTTCCAAGTGAGGAAAAATAGCCTCAAAAGGTAGGAAATAGATCTATCTGGCAACGTGGGTCTTCAAGCGCAACCATCCACAGCGAATGCCGAGCTTCTAACACGGGAGCTATAGGAGGCAGCCACCTGCATTTACGCACCGTTCAATACAAAAAACACATTTCCCTCACATGGATTGCCTCAGATGATGACTCAGACACGCGGAAAAAGTGACCCGATTGTCCCGGTGTCGCCTACCGTCTCCTCCGCGATGCTGCTTTAGCGAGCACCGACGTTCTCCCGTGCACATCGCCGGAGCTCAGCGCCTCGTTCTCCGGTTTCCTTCCCCTTCTTTTCCTCCCGCTTCCAAGAGCATCCGAATCGTCGATTCGGCCCGAAGTGGTGGGAATTAGTTTCTACATTCGGTTCTCTAGCTTTATGATATCGCATAAAACTCATACAGCTAGATAACCAAAGAGAAAAACTAATCCATGGCTCTTAAAGGCACCGCCGCGTGCCGGATATGCAGCTTCTGTTGTGGTCACATGGAGCTGTCGCGTTCGTTCGCGTGCAGCGCCGACACACACGCACACACACACACACACACACACACACACACAGCGCGCGCCCTCACACAGCATATACACACGGGCATAGAATAAAACGCTCTTCACAAATCCGTTAGATGTTCCATTACACACCCACATACTGCTTTTACACGTTTTATGTTAAACGTTTACCTTAATGCAGTACAGCCAGGTGTATGCGTGTGTGTGTGTGTGTGTGTGTGTGTGTGTGTGTGTGTGTGTGTGTGTGTGTGTGTGTGTGTGTGTGTGT
>JAQQZR010000007.1:9660568-9696386 GCA_030068235.1 Notoglanidium macrostoma
CCCCCCCCCCCCCCCCCCCCCCCAAAATAAAATCTTCTTGATGGTTATGGTTTTATTTCATAGGACTTACTCAGATTAACTGTGAAGTCTCATATTTTCAGCATGTAAAAATGGTTTTGTTTTGACTTTTGGAGAACTGAATTAACAAACATCTGTAGTGGGCCTGCCTATAAATACATGTAAATAAATAAATAAATAAATAAATAGATGTAACCAGGTTAGTCTTTAGATATTTCTTTCTTTATTTCTTTCTTTTTTAAATAGGCCTAGAGCCTGTAAACGTCATTGATTGGTAATATTTAGCGACAGCAAGGAAAAAATCGAACCTCTGGTAAATAGCCCATTATCACCTACTCTTCGCTGATCAGTGAGCAGACTAGGTTAGGATGTTTGGAGATGTACTCACCCTCAGTGCGCTTTCAGCATCAGCAAGCTGCAGCTCCGGCAGAATAGACGCGCTCTGAGCTTTAATTGGCGCTTCTGCAACATGTTATGGAAATGAGCACTCACATCAAGTCTTAAAGACTTATCCCGAATAAAAGAGGAGACAGGGGGGCAAATAAATTCCATCTATTTACCCCTGAAGCTCTCATCGGTCAAGTTCAAGCGCATAGCTCCAGTCTCTTAGTGCCGGGGTTGCCGGATTGGGAGAGTTTCAACCCAACGGCGCTATTTGCGCCTGAAAACTGGGCGCTCATGCTTTACACTTGCATGTACACGTCTAATGTTATTCCACTTTGAAACCGTTCAAATCAAACATTTGAAGCCCCCAATTCTATATTCAGTGTTTATTTTTTTCAGGTTATCTATATTTATACCGTTGGAAAGTCATTACTACAAACCCGTACGTATAAACAAAGAACTTTTTAAACAAAGATATTAGGGAACATTGCAAATGAGTTTTTTATAGGTTTGTTAGTTTGTTTAAACGTGCATGATTCGTGAAAACACGAATGTATCACGAATGACCTTTTGACTTTTCTTATATTTCCCTAAACAGTAAACCTTATTCAATTAATGGATTTAAGACTTATGTTTAAATCAGGACGTTTATCTTTAATAAAATAGTCATAATTTGGGGGTAAATATAATAATTGTTTTTATACTTTTTGTTTTTGAAACTTCATTATAAAACTTTATCATGGTCTCACAGAAAAAAAATGTCTGGTTAGAAACCTTTAAAAGAACAGATTAGGAACCAGTTAGAGAACAGATTAGGAAGGTGGGCTGTGGCTGAACCTCTGGAGGAATCTTTAAAGGTTCTATGTAGAACCATAACAGTGTGTTTCTCTATAATTAAAGGTTTCAAATAAAGTACCTTTAAGAAAGCTAAGAGCTCGTGATTAGTCAATGAACCTTTTGAAAAATCTTCTTCATTAGTATAAATTGTATAAATATAAAAAAAATCGTATAACGTATAGATGATCACAAGCTTGTTATATTATCTTGCAATAGTGTAATACATTGAACGTGTAACATGTAATACTTTTTTTTTCTTCAACATAGCCTACACTAGCCAGTTGACTCATCTTGTGTTTGTCCTCATGGTGTGATCAAATTCCAAGACTCCCAAATCATACATAAATCAAGACATATGTTTTTACACTTGGCAAACAGCTGGAATGAATATACATCACGAGCACACATTTTGTTCATTTTCTCAGCATTGTTTACAAGTCTGTAATTTGCTGATTTGGCAACCACAAACCTCATCATCTTCAAACCCCATGAATAAACTAACGCAGCTTTCCACCAAGAGAGGGATGTTGGATGTGTGGGAACGAGTAGGCGTGTCCTAATTTGCATATATTCAAATAAAGCGTGACTAATATGCATAACCATTGAACAATAGATGCTGACTCCCACCAGCGCCTCTGACTGAATCTTTCTCCTTAGAGGCCGAGCTTACAGCTATGAAAGAAAGGGCTGTGAGAAAAGTGAGGCCCGTGTGAGGTTTCATTTGTACACTGTATAATGTGTTTTGTTCTCGTTGCTCGCGGGTGGCCATGAATGTGGTTTGCAGAACATGTTACCATCTAAAGAAGTTTTATTTGAAGTGAATCTGCAAAAAAGGGGACAACATTTAAAGGAGTAAGTGGACCAAAGGAAATGTACTAACATATGTTAAAGCTTAGCACGTGAAACTGTAGCAGTAGATCCAGTTTCCTCCTAGTATCCAAATGAAAACAATTTATCACAGTAAACAGTGATTTGGTATAATCCAATGTTGCAGTTTATTTCTATGTGCATGATTTAGCTGAAAGAGATGGATGAGAAAGGATGACATCATTCTAAAAAGAGCAAACATGTCTGAATATTGTTCAAAAGCATCTGGAGGAAAAATCTCTGGAAGAAAGTTTTGACAGATAAATCAGAAGGGGATGCGTGTGGCTACACCGGGAATCACAATGCAAACCAAAAACCTTCGACGGAGGAAATCAAATTACAAGGCATGGAGGTGAAGACAGCAGGGTTTGCTCCTACTTTGCTGTTCAAGAGCCTTGTGTATCAGAATGAGTTGAATTTTAAAGCTTGAAAGATGTACAGAATATATAATGTAGAGTACAGAATAAAATATTATCTGGCAAAAAGCTGAAAGTGAGACAAAGCACATTCTTTGAATGTTGCCTTTGAACTTTGCCACATGACATCCTGAAAAAGACATGTGAAAAATAAAACGTCATATTCTCCAATGTGAAAAATGTACGTGCACATGTGAAACATAGTCAAGTAAAAATAAATAAATGGTGTGAGAAAATCATGTCATCCACGACATGAAAATTCATGAGAAAAATTTATATGATTTATATGATTATTCATTTTCTATAAGGGTGTTTAATCTATAATTTAAATATATAAATGACAGCATTACATCAAGATATGAAGATTAATTTATAGCTCTCTTTCAGTTGAAATATCATCGTCATGATTTAGAACATTCCTTTTCCTTCATGCTGTCTATTTTAAACATTGGCTGCAATATGGAACAATTATGATTGATTATGAATTCATTTCTGTAAATATGAATTAATTATAATTTAAACCTAACAATATATGGGAATACAGTATAACCTTTGTATATTTCTTTGACTTCTATAATAAATTTACAAGGTTTGGTTTCCCTTGCTGATAAAAAATAAATAAATTATAGAAATTATAACAAAGACACATCATCCTTTCAAACCCAAACCATATCCTCCAAACAAATGCAGACACATGCGAGATTCTGATTTCAGTAAAGCTGTGCACGCTGGCAGACTTACAGGGGGGTTACTTTTCTGTGCATCAGTGAAGGAAAACAGCCCCGGTTTGAGCTAGCACATAAATGCACGGAAACAAAGAGCTCACTGCAAAGCTGCTGTTTTCTTTTATGCAGCCAAACAGGCTATTTCCTATTCAGGGTAGAATAAAGGGCACCGCATTTCTGCACATTTCAGTATTACATTAGGATTGTGCTCATAATATGTTTGAGAGTCAGAAATAGTGGTTTACAGTCACTTTCCACAGCATCAAATAAAGCTTTTGCTGTGGACTTCCTACATCATTTTGTGTAATTTCTCAGTGATTACAGGGCACCATTGAAAGATGAGAGTGTGGAGCTAATGCAATATTTGTAACCAAATTATCCATGTTCAAAATGGAAGATTGTTGGTGCAAAAATTACTATTTTTATTTCTACTCTGAAATTAGATAATTCCAACATTGTCATTTCTCTTATATACTGTATGTACTGTATATATTTATGACTCTTTCATTTTATTTCATTTATCCATTTGTCAGATATTTTAATTCAATACAACATACAACTAATATGTTAGTAATGCAAGTAATGAAAATATGCAAATATGAGTAACGCAAGGTTACATTCCTGCCATCTGACAAGAAACAAGTAAAATATACTACCCATATGTAGGTGCAAAAAGGACAGAGAAAGCCACGGTTAAATATAACAGTTGTAAGCGCTAGTTTTCAGGAGCACTACAAGCTCTAGTCATGTGGCTATGAGTTAAACTTACAAGTTGCACTCAGATTCACGCAAGAAAGTGCGTAAGAAGTCCATAGGTGCAAACAGTGAAAGCAGGGGTTAAAATATAATTTCCTATCTCCTCTTTGATGAGATAGAAAAGATGTAGAAGTGTAACTTAGTGATGATGGTGAATTGCTGCTGTCCATGTTGAGGAGTGCAGATAAAGCAGTGATGAAGTGAATGTGAAAACATCTACCTACTGCAAAATGAACCAACACGTAGCAACAAATAAAGTACATTTAGAAATAGAGTTCTGTAAAAGCACAGTATTGAACCTTCCTCATTTTAGTGATCCTAATTAATGTAAAGACAGGTGGGAGGAGGGGTGAGGGGGGGCATTTATTTTTTTTCCTGGCATGGTTTGGCTCCACTTACAGTAGGAGAAAGTGTATGCAAGTCAATGCAAAGTTTTTCTGACTGATAATCTTTATCCTATGGTGAAATATTTCTATCCTGGTGGGCGTGGTCTGTTCCAGGATGACTCCGCCCACCTCCACAGGGCATGAGGGCTCAATGAATGGTTTGAT
This sequence comes from Notoglanidium macrostoma, assembly GCA_030068235.1. Classification (NCBI taxonomy): domain Eukaryota; kingdom Metazoa; phylum Chordata; class Actinopteri; order Siluriformes; family Auchenoglanididae; genus Notoglanidium; species Notoglanidium macrostoma. Next base: position 9,665,123 of record JAQQZR010000007.1, read on the forward strand.
GAAGATGAAAATGATGTAAATCATATGCTATGGCTATCAGTCACCAGATCATAACCCAATTGGTAGATTTTGGAGTAAATCAATCATTAATGTGAAAATAAACAAACATGCAATATCCTGGTAGTATAAGTCTGCACACTTCATAATGGGGCATGTGACTGGTTAATTCTGAGCAATAAGATTAAAACTTATGTTCAAAAGTAATCATCACATGTCTGTCCTCAGCGAAATGACAGTGATTCACCCAAATAAAGAGCAGCTGTTTCTGTAGGATTTCCTTGACATCTTCTTGGTTTCATCTGCTTACTGAAGTTGTAGTCCACAACTGGTGCTGCTTCTCTTCAGCTGGGTAGTAAAAATAGAGGAAATTATGGATAGCGCTATACCAATCTATACTGGCACAAAACCTGTAGGCCTCTGTTAGACAGCTGAAGATAAAGATAAATTTCACCTCTAGCACGATAATGACCCAACGCACAAATTGAGTTCAACAATTTGGCTTCAGAAGATGATCACCATTTGGCACTGACTCAGTCAGAGCCCACATCTAAACCCTTTCAATACCTGTGGCATATTTTTACTTTTTCCTTGAACTTTTCTACTTGTTTTGCACTTGATTTTTGTTGGTTGCTATATCACATTATAGGTGGAAAAAAATCTGACATGATTTATATTGCTTTCATTTTTCCAACAGTTATTTTAAAAGGGAAAGGGTAGTCGTTTTGTATCCGCTGTATGTGTAAGTCCATGTTTCATAAAAATTAATTATTAGTGATGGCGACTTGGCATATATATGTCCGTATTACTAGGCTGAGACAACTTCCCCAGCTGTGCCCCTCATGACAGTGAGGCTACTAAATACCATAAATATAAATATGACCTGTTTTGAACTTCTTATGTTAAAGAAATACTTGGGACTGAAATACATTAAATGTTTTAATTGAAATATTTGAGATGTACTTGTACTGCAATGTCAATGTCATATAAATCAGTGCAGCTAAATGTCACAGTTATACTGATTAAAGGCAGAGGCTCAGCTAGTTACCATCTATGAGATGATGAGTGCGATAGCATTGACAATGGTGATGTTAGCATGAAATATGAAGCTTTGAAAACTTCTCTTTGATCTAAGTGTACAAATCAGGCAAGAAGAGATCCGAACAGACTGAAGGTCTAAAGGGCTGCTGCATCACTCTTCTCAGGTAAAGACCAGCACAACAATCAATGGGTAGTCAAATAGAATTGTGGGAACTGTAAGAAACCATAGTGAAAAAATAACAACCAACTCGTCAGTTAAAGATGTTTATGCCAAAAAAAAGTTAAATTAAGTTCATCTTTTGTACAACTGAAGATCACACAGACTATTGACTTATAAATGTTGATATGCAAGTTTTTCGGGTGGATTTTTCTTTAAAGTAAAGCGGTAGTGGTAGTATTTTGGTCATCCTAAAGGTTTTCTTAGAAATTTAAATCCAAAATAAAACCCATATTCATACAGAATTATAGAAATAACCCATGTAGATTACCTGGATCACCTGTACAGGCAGGTAGCTAACAGCAGAGGGGAAACCAACGCACTTCTTAACTCGAAAGTCGCTTTAAGACTTACATTTTAATAATAGTTTAAATAATTGAAAATAGCCAACGGTATAACCAAAGACACTCCTTTTAGAAAAAATAACACGCTAGTAGTTACTTGAGCACTGTATACCTATTTTTGTCCACCAGTATTTTCTTCGCTCAGCGAAATGAGCTAATCAAATCGTGTATGTGTGCCTGCGGACCAATCAGTTTTCAGCACAGTGATTGATTCTGACCAATAGGATTCTATATCTTGTGCAAATCCCGCCCTCTAGCTCTGGGTCACAAATGTCATTCAAACCTCATTCAGCTGTTTCAAGTACTCAAGTGCCAGCAGTGCGGTAGCTGTTCAATGCTGCCTGGGACCACGCAAACTAATAAAATTCATTAATCCACGATGGTGAGTGCATTTATAACGAATAATTTTTCTGACGCGATTTTTCTCCTTTTATACTTTTGAAATGTAGTTACATTAGCCTATGTTAGCTGCACAGATGCTATGCTAGCTAGCAGACGTTTAGCTGCTAGTTATTTAGTTAGCTAGATAACGTAAGTCAAATAAACATAAAATGAACAATATGAACAAAATTATTTATAGCATGGAAATAAACCTTTTGGTTGTTTTTCCAAAGTTTCTTCGAGATAAACAGCCGCAGCGCAGTTAACACGTTTAGACAAGCTAGATGAAAGCCTCAGTAGCTGAGGCTAAATCTTCCCTGCTGCCTTCATAAGTTCACTACATGGGCTATTAAAGTAACGGCTGATGCACACTAGGTAGTGCACTATTGTTCTAATGAGGAGCCATTTGGGATGCAGACGCTGCTGTTTGACTTATCAGCGCTGACAGTTATCAAATCTGATAGTTCACACATGCATTCAATAAAGTTGTATAAGCATTTCACAATTAAAAAAAAAAAAAAAAAAAAAAAAAAGATTAAGCCGAAAGCTTAAAAGTATCCAAACCATAGTTATGACCTTTATTTAATTTTTGAACTAGTTAGAAGAATTAGTGTTGGCTTTTCTATTACTGGTAACACAGATTTATCAAGACCTAATGAGCACCTGTCTCCTGTCATGTCAGCTTTACTGTCATGTTTTCAATGCACAAAAACAATATAATTCGTGTTTGACATTTTGTTTCCTCTCGGGTAGGCACTGATGGGAGTTCAGCTGGTGGTCAGCTTGCTGGCAGTCAGCATAATGCAGAAAATGGCCCCGCATTGCTCTTTTGCACGGTGGCTCCTATGCAATGGCAGGTGAGTGTCACAGCATTACAGGTGAATCTCATTTGGTAAGTTCCCGCTGTTGCTGACAGTTGTTTCTTTCAGTCTCTTGAGGTTCAAGCATCCTTCAGAAGGAGAACTTTGTGCACTAGCAGGAAAGCAGATGCTCAGCAAGCCCAGCAGGAGAGACAGGTGAGAGCTGGAGGGTTTATGTTTGTGCTGTACTTTCTGTCTGTCAGTCTTGCCCTCTCTAACCTGAGCTGTTTTCAGGAGGCAGAATGGCCACGGGGAGCCCAAGCCACTCACCGTTCCGAAGGACATTGATTTACACCTGGAGAGCACCCCTGTCAATGTTATAGATGCTCTGGGTAAGCTTGTATTGGATTTTGTATGCATAAGCATAAATAATCATGTTTGCTTGCAATGATTTCCATTATTACAAATTAATTTATTCAGAAAAAGCTGTTCACTGGCACCCTAGGCTCAGCGCTCTGTTTAAGATTTCTGTTTACATGCACAGTACAAAATCTGAACCAAAGTGACATTTGGTATCAACATCATTATAATAAAAGGCTCTTGATATGTTGGAGAGCGTGAAATGGACCTAATGTTAGTTCACGAAATTAGCTATGTTTTCTATTGCATGTTATCACAAAGAGCAAAGCAAGAAATATTTCCGTCCCTAATGATTTTGTTTAGAAATGTCTGTTGGACTTGGTAATGTAATAAAAAAAAAAAAATAAAAATAAATAACACGCACACAAACAAACATGGTCCTGGTTTTTGTTTTTAAAAAAAAAAATGCATTCCGACTCCAAAGCAGATGAGCATGATGTATGCAAACAGTTTGCTCGGTCACATTTTAAATAGTTGTTTTTATGCGCAATCAGTTAAACACTTGATGAAACAAAAATACTTTTTAATGTCAAATCAACTACAATCTGTTATGATGAGTGACAGTAGAGTTAGACAGTGTGGTAGAAGCACTGTTGATGGTTTATTAATGGATTACACTATCATGGTTTATTGTGATCCTGGTGTCGTATTTCTTAGCCCAGTACCTTCTTTCGCTTCCCACATTCATCACACTGGTTTTGTGTGTGTCCAGTCCTACGGTTCTTTGTGGAGTACCAATGGTTGATCGACTTTGCCGTCTATGCAGCAGGCATCTACCTCTTCACTGAGGGCTACTACTTTGTGGTGGATGCCAGTAAAGAGGTCAACATCGGGGCCATCTGGTGTGTCCTGATGGTGTTCTTCTGCCTGTATCCTTAAACCTTTTCCTGTCAGCCATGCTTCAGCTAGAGTAACACTGGGGCTTTGATAGTCCAACAGTTTTGCTCTAATGGCAGGTGGTGGTGTAATGTGTCCTAGAACTAGTTGCAACTCCTTCAGATAACTATAATGAGTTTAAAATTTATAGACTTGTTAAAATCCATCTTCTGATTTTGACTCCAGGCTTTTTCTCATTCTGGGTGCTGTTACCTTCTTGTCTCTCTTATATCCTTGACTCAGGTTCCCAGGAGGACTCTGCATGTGCTGATGAGCCACTACTTCCGCTCAGACGAAGGCGGAGAGCGCTCTGTGTGCCTGGCGTTTGGCTTCCTCTCTCTGCTCATGGCCATGTTAGTTCTAGTGGTGAGGGAGGACTATCTGGAGTTTGGCCTTGAGTCTGGTACAGTGTCAGTTTTATTTATTTAAAATCAAGCAGGCCTTTACTTTGCCATCAGCCTTAAAAGTCCGTTTCTGCCATTTCAGGTTTCACCAGTGTGTTTGATAACTTTGAAGCCTTTGCCAAACAACAAGGATTTGAGTGGTCGTAAGTTGTTCAACTTTTTAATGTCTCTGTAATACACACAATGACAGTATTTACTGTATCTGAAGTTTGTTTTTTTTTAATTTTTTATTAGCATTCCTTTCACTAAACTGGGAGTGAAGTTGGGTTTGGCTTTCATTTGTGCCTTCTTGGGAGCTCTGCTTGCCTTCCCTGGACTTCGCCTGGCTCAAACTCACTTAGACGCTGTACAGATGAACGCTAATAGGCCAATTATTCAGTAAGAACATTTGCAGTATATTTTTGAGAAAACAATTTTATTACAGGCCACATCATGATTTAAAAAATATGTACATGCAGTGTATATGTATAACATAATATGAGCGAAGTGTATAAATAATGTGGTTGCTTTTTTCCACAGAATCCTTCTGCACACCAGTTTTTTGTCCCCATTGGTTATTATTGTGTTGTGGATCAAGCCTCTTGCTCGCGACTTCTTAGGAAACGCTCCTATGGGAAAGACTTCAGTCACGTTGTAAGTGTGTTTGGGGTAACATCACATGATGTTTAGAATACAGAGAAACCAGTAGACCGGCCCAAATTCCGCTCTGAGCAGCGTGGTTAGATTTTTTAATAAATTTTTTCCCCACAGTTCATTATTGCATATGTACTTGACACGGAGAAATAATCACAGAAAAGTCACTGTATGTGGATTGCATGCTTTCCCTATATTTTATTTTATAAGAACACTTATGCTTTTAGTGTGGGTTTTTTTTTGTTTTTTGTTTTGATTTTGGCAGCAAAATAGAAAAAAGCAGTGCATAATGGCATCTGCTCAAATCTTCGTGGTCAGTCATTTCAGTGAAGTACCAGCACGTCAAATGTACAAATCTCAGTCCAAGGCAATGCTGAAAATTGCCAACTGCGAGACTAATTAAATGTTATAAAAGGAGAGATTTATTTATCTTTGTTTGCATTAGCTAGATCAGAGCTGTTAAAATTCACAAATAAGTATGCATCTACGTATTACACCGTTACTTGTACACTGACTGGAATTAACTAATAAATCATCAAAGCATAAACACAGAAGAATTACCTGACGTTATTAACAGATAAAGTGTTAGAATAAATTCATTACTAATTGGTACTGGGCTCACTGGACAAATCAGCAAAGTTGGAACTGATCACAATTCAGCAATGACATTTTGGCATTAAGATGGATACCATTCAGTTTAATGCACAACATGAAAAAAAGCTTTAGTGGACTTTCTACAAGATTATATGCAGCTATAAATGGAGAAAATTATGATGACATTGTTTAGTTAATAAGACTGAAGAATGGAGGTAAGAGTCACTCCTCTTCACACTGGGTCATATCACACCACACCACTATTGTTTATTTTCATATAACAGCATACCCATAATTGTTTTCTTTTTGATGTGATGGTGAACTTGGTGCACTCCTAAATTTTTACACAATTATGCTAATGTCATGATGTGCAGTCTCAAATCAAAGTTTTAATAAAACTCTTATACTTTTTTTGTTGTTGTTGTCCGGTTTATACTGGCTGTTCTTGGGTTCAGCATAAAACTTAACCAATGTCAGACACAAAACAGATGCCTGATGCTTTCTCTGCACCACACAGATCTGATCCACCCACACTGTACCAACATAATGTCCTCTTTCAGCCAGGCACTGTTGTGTAACACGTGTTGATTCAGTATCACACCCACCTCAGTGCTTTAATTCTGGTGTGGGTTTGTGTTCTTCAGGCTTTCCAGTTCTGCCTTCGACTCAATACGCCTGTGGATGATCATAGGCTTGTGTGCGCTGAGGCTGCTGCTCACCCGCCACCACCTGCAGGCTTACCTGAACCTCGCCCCCAAATGGGTGGAGCAGATGAAGAAGGAGGCGGGTCGTATTGCTGCTATTGACATCCAGAGAAAGGCATGAATGAGCCGTTCTAAACTTACTGTACATATTGTACAGGAAATCTGATTTTAGTTTACACTAAAAGATGAGTGCAACGCCTTTATGATTCAGATTTACGGGTCTCTTTACTGGAGAATCTAGCAGTATCTAGTTCCCGTTTCTGTAGAAGTTTCTGCTTGATATTTTTCCCTCGTTTGAGTCCATTCTGTTTTTTGATTGGCTGTTAAATATGCCTGAGGCCCTTCACAAATAACAATGTAGGCAGTGATGTAGGAATACCCTGGAATTCAGAACTTTTCTACTTTTCATGTTATACCAGAGGTTGTGCAAGTTTAAGCTTTCTATTCTTGGTATTTGATTGCTTACTAATGTATGTGAATGCAGCCTAAATCAGATTTAAAAATGGCTAATCAGGCAGGTTTTCCAGAAAAATGTACAGGTCTGTTTTAATAAGTGCTTTTAGTCATTATTCATACATTTTCATCATTCAAACATTATTCATACATCCATCTACTTCTGTTTCCACAGGTGACCCGTGTGTACTGCTACCTGACTGTAGTAACGCTGCAGTACCTCATCCCAGTTCTGCTTGTGCTGTTCTCAACCCTGGCCCTCAAGGCTCTAGGTAGAGTTTCACTTATTATCACACATTCCTTTCCTCAGCCGGTGTTGTAACTAAAGGATGCGTTATTTCTGTTAGATTCAGGATTGCACCAGACTAATGCGTTTAGGGGAGAAGGGCACTCTAGTGTATAGATTTCTCTCAAAATGGTGTCTTGCTCTCAGGGCTGGGCAATTTCGCATGATGTCAGTGTAGCGATAAATTACATCGCAGAACAGTTGTCCGAGAGTTTTTCGTCAATATTGTGTCTACTTCGTGACCGTGACTATCTTTCTGTTTCATAAAACGGAGACCGCTGCGCTGATGAAAACAACCAGTGACGTCAAGCTGTAATGTGTATACTACACAGTAATAAGTAATGATCTCCAGCAAGTGATTTCACTCTCCATATTTTAAATGGTGGAGCAAGTTAGCTTGTCTCATCAGTGTGGTTAGAAGCATGACATTAAAATACTGGATAAACGCATTTGTTTAGGATTTAAGTGGTGTTAGTAAAAATGACCGCATTGTAGTGTGTGACCTCAAATAAGCGAAACAAAATATTGTGATTTGTCATGTATTTTGAAACATTCACACATTGTGATATAATCTTATCAACATATCTTCTACCTCTACTCAGCCCTCCTACCAGTTAGATCCATGATGATCCAAAAAAAAGCCTAAATGGCCTAACCAAAACAAAATTCAAATCGGATCACATCAGAAGCTACCAAAATTCTACCATACAACAACACTGATGCGATTGCAGTTGTTTTAGTCTCTATGGGGACACTTAACAGTATTTAATATTATAAATAATTTTACAGTATATAACGGAGTACATTGCTTACATGTGCAGCATGCAAGGGTTGTAGAACAAGGGGAGAAAAAGGAAAGCTTAAACAGCCAGCTTTGTTTTCTCGAAACAAAGAACAGCTGCTCAAAATCGAGGGTACAAGGTGGGCCTATTTCAACTACAATTTGCCCCTGATGTACTGTTAAGCTCTTTGAAAATGCTGCAATCCTGGCTAAATGTTTATTGCCCATACACTCACATGCGTACTTGCCCAGCAACTGCTTTAGCCCAGGCCTAGACTCCCTTCTATAGGTATAAAACAGCCCCCGGAGTCCTTGCTGACTTAAGCATCAAGGGTATTTGTGTGTGATGACAATACTGGCATGCATATATGAATGTGTTGGACCGAAATGGGTCAGATTGTTACATGGCTAAGCTTTAGCTTTTGCTTTAGCTGGTCTGTTCTCACTGGAGAATATTTTGGGCTGTTTAAATATTAAAGAAAGCTTGTTACCCCTTTTGCTTTAGCTCATGAGGAACTCAACCATTAGCCTGCATGTGAGTTCTGTGTAAATGTATTCAGTGTGTCTGTACCCCAACGTACTTGGTAATTAAAGGCCAGTTCCAACTGGTCTTACTGGATTTATTGTTCACACACACACACACACGACCATACAGAGTACGACATGCAGTGAAATACTCTTCATGACTCCAGTGACCTAAACAAAATTGACATAAAAGCAGAATTTAGTTACAGGGGAATTAAAAAAAAGACTATGTGTGTGGGATAAAGTGCAGATAGAGTGCAGTTATATATGAAATGTAATGCTGTGCAACACTGAGCAACATTTATTACAAATAATAAATATTTATACTGTAAATATGGGATATGCCATGTGTATTGAAAGGAATGTTAGGTGTGTGGGTGTTGGGCAAAGAAATCCATTATCTATTCTTTATACATTGACCTTTAAATGCAAACGCACAACATTAGCACTAATGAGCCTCAAGTCACTCCTGCTGCTTGAAGTTTGTCTCTTGTGCATGTGTAGCGACCACTACTGTTGTCATTTGTTGGCACCTACAGTCCTGCATTTTCTTTTTAGTTTTGAGGTAAAACTGTAGTAGTTATATAGGGCTTCTAAAGCTAACTAGTTAAGGACGAATTGAAGAATGCACTAATCGGTGCTTTGATTCACATGTTATGCTAGGCTTCTTATTAGCTTTGTGGGAGGTTAGCTATGTACACTCACCTGAAGCGAAGCACCATTGATGTGCTACTTCCTTTCAGGCTTTTCTTTTCTTTTAATATTTCTATACACGTTTAGTGAGCGGTCATATAAGTCAGAATAAGATTAAACCACTGTTATAAATTGTTCTTCCATTTTTCTGTCAAATAAAGAAGGAATTTAATTGCAGGTAGAAACTGAAGTTTGATTAGTTCAAGCTCATTTTTGAAATCTCAATTCAAGTGTTTGTGTCGGTGGAATTGGGTGGGCTGAGTTGCGCACATATACAGGGAATGAATGGTTCTCTGGTTCTTTATCACTTGCTAGTGAGAACGCAAGGTGTGACGTCATGCGTTACCTTGTGGTGTCTCGTAAGGTTCTGTATTGTATCTGCTCCATAAGCTCCTATTCAACACCATAATCATGACCGTGTGGACATGCACGTGACAGGAGAGATTCTCTGACGTCTGTCCGTCTCTGATTGGCTACCTCTCCCTAGGTGACTACTCATGGGGGCTGGGCTCTGAGACTCCAGGTGTGACACCGGCACCAGTTCTTCCCACCGCTCCTCCCCCTTTACCCAGATCAGAAGATGAGGACGATATAGAGGACATGGAGGAGGACATCCAGGTCACCGTAGCCCACCTGGCCGAGGTCTTTTCCGCACTACGTTCCGTCCTCACCCCTGTCTTCTTCAGAGGGATCTTTGCCTTCCTCACCTGGTGGGTGGCGGCCTGTCAGCTCATCAGCAGCCTGTTCGGCATCTACTTTCACCAGTATCTCATGCTGAGCTGAGCTGAGCTGAGCTGAGGAACGCCCCCTGTGTGCAGGCTGTGTGCACTGCGAGAAGCTAATCGAGCTCCTGAGGAGACCACTTGAGCTCCACCAACACCAACAGGCGTATTTATGCCTCTGAGGGTTTGATATTGACTGGAGACCGTGATGTGTTTGGTCTCAAAGACAAAGAGAATGCTTTAGTATTGATTTTGAAGCATTTTTATTGAAAAAGATGAATTTGTTCGCTACACAAGATCTTCAATCAAATGGAGAATGTGCAGAAGGAAAGTTGTATGAAAAATGTTCTTGTTGAATATGCTGTTATTACAAATTGAATCAGTAACCTTGAAGAACTTGTGCTGTTATTCAACAGTTAGTTATAATTTATGAGATGTAATACTAAGTGCCTGGTAACTCAGGGATTTGAAATCACACTATTTCCTCTACCAGCACTATACTAATATGAACTGTTTATTTTGATATTGTGGCTTTAAACCCGGAGGCACAAAATAGCAGGTTACAGTTTTGCTCCTGTTTCCATCAACTTGAGTGCTGATATATTCAAGGTTCTGGTACTTGAGCTGTATTTTATCTAGTTTTGCTGATAAGCTCCTAAATCACACTAAAATAACGATCCAATCAAGGTTTAGTTCAATTTTTTTTTTGTCCCCCCAAGTAGTTCTAATTTATTTATTAAACCATAGTCCTACTGAATTCTAATTCAGTATAAGGTGATTTGTCACAGTTTGAACAGTTTTTAAAATGAAATGCATGGTGTGACAGAATTGTTTGAGAGGTTTTTTTTAATTAAAATTCAGAATGCCTCAAAAGTGCTTGCAGTTTAGCATTGCTTGCTTTTTTCCCCTAAACAAAATTTCAAATGAGAAAAAGATATTGCTTTCATGCACCGTTTATATCCTATAGTCCATAATAGTATTTGGAAATTCCCAGTCAGGATTTACTTCCTGTAGGCTTTTATGAGACCGCTATACTATAAAACTAAAACTCCAAAATCAGGCAAAACATAATCTTACATAAGCTCTGTGAAATGAAGCAGGTATGATGACGGCTTCACAGTTCTAACAATTTCCTAATATCACTGCTGTTGCATGGTGTAGCAGAGCAGCAGAAACGATTCGTTCTGTGTTCTTTAAAGAATAGTCCAGCACTTTACCCTAATCTCCTGTATCTGTGGTGTATGTGTATGATTATACTAGGAAAAATGATGGACAGTTATGATGAAAGTCTATGACCAGTCTAAAAAGACTGGTACTATAGTTACATTACAAATCTATTGCTTCAGTCTGTTATATCATACCACACAAATATTTTCATCCTAATAAGCACAGAAAGACAATGTGACCTGTTCCGTACACAACAAACCTTCCACAAGCACACGTGAAGCCCACAGAGACTCAATGCGATTACACTTCACACGTCTGACCACTGCTCGGTCTCCCACGGTTTCAGAAGCAGAGTAACGGGCAGGAATTAGGCCGTTGTAACTCCTCAGCATCTCCACCTCGCGCTCGTTCAGCAGCTCGAGGGGCTCCAGAGGTCATGTCTGGGCTCCTCCCAAGGGGTCAAGGGCTGGTCTGTGTGGCCCGTCAGCTCAATAGGCCTCAGTCTGGTCCCTATAGCAACAGCCATGGCCTCCTCGCAGATGCTCATAATGAATGTGATTATACACGTACGTCAACCCTATCGCCCTCCACTTCATCACACCATTCACTCTTCCTAGACGTGTCAACAGCCGCCCTGATGTGGAAAAGATGTTCATGCCGACTGGGGGTCTGTACGGATGCATATTGACACAACTGGGAACACATGGAGATGTATGTAAATTGTGACTGGGGCGTGTAGGATGTAGTGCCCTTTTAAGGGAGATTCTACCTATTAAAATTTTGCTCTTAAATGAGTACAAGTGTTGAAATAACAACCTTGAGATTTTTAGTGTAGAATTAGGAAAGTGTGTTTAAAAAAAAGCTTTCATACTTACAGCATGAGGACATTAATGTCATTCTAATGATTTATTTCCAAATTCTTTTTTTCCAATGAATTTTTACTTTCAATCTATAATTTGGTTCTACTTCAGTCAGTATCATCAGTCAGTATCAGAATAGTATCTATAAACAGTTGAGAACGTAATTTTCTTCTTCCCATTATTTTTAGAGATTTTGGCAACTTCCTGTTCAACATTGTGACTTGTGAAATATTCTGCTAAAATGCCCATTTTTTATGATCTGTAATGGATGCCTCATGGAAAAGGGTGTTTATGAAATGTTAATAATAATAATAATTTTTCAAGGTAAAGTGTGCATATAGTGAGCTGAAACAGGCAAAAACACTGTATTTTAAATACTTTAAATAAGATTCTAATATTCAGTATTATTATTATTATCATGCACACAGGTTGTTGTGAAGGACACTTTACATGTGTTTAAAATGTTTTTTACACTTACTTTACATATATGTAATATCAGTGGGACTGAAATCGAATCATGGAGTCACTTTTAAACAGCATCTATTGCTAATGTTTGCGTATATCTGTGTAACAATTTCAGTAAGAGTACATTATGTTCGTCAGCTCAGGTGGTCTACACAATCTCACAGGCCATTGTATCAAGTAACTCTACCATAAATATGGAAATGATGGGCAATGGCTTGCTCTATTGTGATCCTAGCTAATTAATACCTAGTCATTATAGTGTTTAAATGGGCCTAAATGATTCCCGGTGAGACACAACTAGCTAATGAGCATCCCAGCCATCTGACCCGCCACTGTGTACATTCCAGCATGATTAAAACATCATCACATGAATCATGTCATTGTTCAGACAAACGCCCTGCAGGCCTGGACCAGGCAGACAAAGCAGACGGCTACACTGCCATGTTGCAGTATTACTATGGCCTGAACTCCTATTAACACACAATTAGAGAATAATAACAAGGATTATTAGAGTATTAGCATGTAATCTTTACACATGCATCCCAACTCCACATGATTGTGTAAATACTTATTAGGTATTAGGTGATTCCATGACTGGGTGGTGCCATTTGAGTCTCTGATATTCTATTTGTAAATGTGTATATAATTAAAGGTAAAAGACATCTTAAACATGGGGAAAGCTTCCTTCACAACAATGTAGATAAATCTTTTAGGTAAATAATTTAAAACATTTATAAAACCTATTTATAGAAAACAACATATTGGCGTGTCCCAGCCAACCATAGCTACATTTGACTATCTATCCGTTATCTATACCGCTTCTCCATTAACTGTCACAGGGAAGCTGGAACCAATCCCAGCTGACTTTGGGTAAGAGGCAGGGTGTAACCTGGGAAGGTCACCAGTCTATCACAGGGCTAATACAGAGACAAGCAGCCAATCACACTCACATTCACACCTGTGGGCAATTTAGAGTAGCTAATTGATCTAATTTGCTTGTGTTTGGACTGTGGGATGAAACTTGAGCACCCAGAGGAAACCCACGAAGGCACGGGGAGAAAATGCAAACTCAGAATGGCTCCAGTAACTGTAGGTAAGTGCATCATCATGCCACCCACTTATATACTACCATTTTATACTTAAATATCTCTATCAATTTTGCAATCTGAGTCTATTTAAGAACACTGAAACTCCCTTTTCCATGTTAAGGAGAAATGAACCCACAAAATTCATTCAACACTGTTACCTGATCTCATTCACCCTTATGAAATATTTGGAATATTCCACATGTTCAACAGGAAGTTACATCAGGTGAATTTCCTGAAGCTCTTGAGAAGAAGAAAAGTAAGTTATTTCTTTTCAGCCGTTTATTTGCAGTAATATTATGATATTAACAGGTGAGGTCAACACTTACAGACATGATAGAGTGACAGTATATTAGTAAAGTAAAAAAAAGTATAAATTTAAGTAAATCATTTATATGTCCTCCTTCCATTGGCTTCGATGCTAGTTGACCACTTTTTGTGTATTTGCTAATTCTGTGCTAAAAACTGAACCTGTTACTCATATAAAAGCAGAATGCTACTTTGTAAAAATGAGAGATTGTTGCTTTTGAGATTGAGAACATTTCGGAATGGTAAAACGCATGTTTTCAAGTTCAAGTGCAAACCTGAAGAATCAAAATTCAGACAGCAATCATGTGGATAGTGTGTAGCATTCCTTTTTTGGGGGGTTCTTTAGACAAGGTGTGTCATAGGTATTAGTTGGTCTATAGTGATCAGAATCAAATGAATGATTACTCACAACATGATTAATGTTAATGAAAATACATGTGCTTCCCACACTCGTGTAAATACTGAAATGAGTCACACACCAAATGTAGAAACAAAGTTTCTTTCTTTCATTTTTTTTCAACAAAATTGAAACAATCAACACAAGGACGTGATCCAACAACTGAGCCACGTGCTCAGTGACTGATATGTGCTGCCCTCTTGTGGTAAATTCAGTGAACAACCTGAACAGTGATTTTTTTTTTATTTAAAATCTGGTCCTTAAACTTTCATAGACTGAAACAACCCTATATATATATATACTGTAAATCCATATAAATGGTGCAGGATGAGCAATAATGAGAAAAAATATTAAAACTACTATCGTTATGCAAAGTGTAACTTCTTAAAACAGTAGGAAAAGAATTTAATGCTAAAAGAAAGAATAGCCTTGGTTGCAGGATATTGAATTTCAGTCCATTTATGTTCATTTTTTTGCTAAATATATGTACAATGATTTTTTTAAAAACTTATATGAAAATATATGTATGAGACATTTCTGGACTACAATAATGTAACTTTATGCCCTGTATTTCATCATAAAGCTGTGTAGATACCAGTGTGTGATGGATATCATATTTCAATTATTTTTAATATTTTCTTGGCTATTCAATAAAAGAGACAGAAACCCAGCCATAACACAACTAAATACTAAGTACATAAACTGCAGCACAGTTTGATTAAAAAAAAAATGTTTACAGGAGTCTCTGAAAGCTTTCCAGGCAAGAGCAGCTTTAGAAAGTCTAGGACATCCTATTCAAATTATTCAAAGCCTAAATCAGAAATCTGGGGAGAAAAAAAAACCCACACACACCATGGCTACTGAGAGCATTTAATGTAAGAAGCTGTAATATTTTAGGGCTCTGTTATGAAGCAACTCTCACTACTTTACAGTAATTTCTTATAAACCAGTGAACAGATTGGTCCATAAATGGCCTTGATCAATTTTTCATATCAAAAGACAAAATGTTTAGAACAATCAGATTCAAGTTACCGTTCTGAATGGAAACTGGAAACACTGTTTCGTTAACATTGTACTTTAGAAGTATTTTTCTTATCAAAGCTGGTTTTGCACAGTTTACCACACCAACTAATAAAGACCGGTCGTGGACACAGTGCCGTTATCTCTGCCAGCCTTCACCGACCTCCATTCGCTTCAAATCTTCCTCATTCTCGTCCCTGTCCATGGCAACAAATGGCCCTGGAGGCGGCCGGTTCATCCCATCAGGACCACCAACTGGTGAATGATGGGAAGAAGGTGTGGCCGGGGACAGAGTGTGGTCAGGAGAGGTGCGCTCTGATTTGATGTTCAGGTTAAGGCAGGAGAGAGGTGGGGATGAGGGGGAGGAGCCTTGGGAAGAGTAAGAACAGCCTCCGCCTGTAGACATCCTATACACAGAGCCACAAATCCAACATAAACACTGATTATAGATGTATATCCAGACTTTTCTGCTCAGCATTCTAGTGAAAATCTTAGTATCTCACCCTGCATGGATTACAGACGGCTGTGGCTCCTGCTGTGTGAGAGGCTGCCAGGTGTTTGCAGAGCTGCGCTGAAAACCCACTGTGTATCCTGGGTGGCAAAACTCTTCACAGAGAGACAGTATACCATTACTGATCCATAGAATTTAGAAGGTATGAACACTGATTTGAAGAGAACTGGGTGTTTACCTGAAGTCCCATAATTCCAGGGCTTTCCCATGGGCACCATGTGGCCTCCAGAGTGCATGGTCTGATACAGTGCTCTCTGATATGCAAAGAAAACAAATACATTTGGAGTACTTTAGAAATGAGTAATGATATGTCAAGTGTATTTAGTAACTTTAATAAGGCATCACTCTTTTAATACCTGCTAATGACTAAAAGGTTGGATCTACTGTAGCTTTAAGGGTACAAAGCTGCTTTAGATTTGCACTCTAGCTACAAGGTTAATGGAGCTAACAAGTAAGGGCTGCAGTTTAGCATCACACATGACTGCATGTCTAAATTATTACACATTAGACTGAGAAAGCACTGCTTGCCTCACTACTACTCAGTAATAAACTTTTCCAGCCCTTTTTAGTGAGTCAAATCATTTGCTTCAGCTCACTACTAAGAATCGATTCTTCTGGTGAACTGACAGTTCTTGATATTTTTACCTAACTATTGTTGTTTTATGATATCTTACTCCACCATGCAATTAACAAAATAATATTTCTTGGCTGTCTTGTTGGCAATGGAGTTTATAAAACCTATATAAATGTATTTAAAATCAGAAGGGTCATTCTAATGTCCATTAATTCATTTGAATTAAATAATTGAGTCAAATGCACACCACTCAAGGTCTTAAAAAGAGGACTCAATGGAACTGTTTTGATTAAATGACTCTGCATAGGTTACACCATTGCGTACATCTACTTTTAGATTTTTTTTTTAATGGCTCAGACAGTATACGCAAGTCAGCTCTCATTTATTCAAGTCACAAATGTAGACAGTTTATCAGATGTAAACGTCTTTTACTTGTTGGCAACATG
Organism: Notoglanidium macrostoma; assembly: GCA_030068235.1. NCBI lineage: Eukaryota > Metazoa > Chordata > Actinopteri > Siluriformes > Auchenoglanididae > Notoglanidium > Notoglanidium macrostoma. Next base: position 9,681,828 of record JAQQZR010000007.1, read on the forward strand.
AGACTATCTATAACAACTAAATTACAAAGGGAAGAAACCAAACATGTCTTACATTTATAGATTTACACATGGTACATTTATGCAAAAGTATTTATTACATTTTAATTAAAAAAACTTTCATTTTAATTAAAGACTAAATGATGGGGCATGATACCAAAGTTACTTCCCTGAAGTTGATTAATTTCCAATAACAGCATTCCCTGAATTCTTTTATTTTTTTTATACAACAACAATTTCCCAACTATTCCAATCTTTTATTAAAGAATGATGCATCATAATTCTAACTGTTTGTTTAAAGTTGCATTTCATGTTGTGAAACATCCATAAGACAAGATAACACGTTTTACATTCAATTCATAGGAGCTATAAACAGTCATTCCCTCTCCAGCCTCTTTTTTTTTTTTTTTAATTACTACATTGTTACAGTGAAACCAGAAAGCATAAACTCCTCTGTCCTGAAGAGTCAGACTCCTTCCATAAATAAGAAGAATTATCTCATTGCAGAAAACGTCACCATATTAATTATATGTCTTTGTTTACTTACAATACTGCTTATTATTAGGCTTAGATATGGTTGAGTTCCCACCCCAGCTGATATTATAGAAACAATGACATATTAGAATGAACACATTGATATAAATCTTTTGTTTGAATTACAGCCGGCTCTACTGTCAGAGCTGTTGTTTTAGTTTAACTTCAACACCTTCTGACCAGTCAGATTCAAACATTTAACAGCACTGTGGCATAAATTGGAATAAATGGCTGCATGACAGAAATCCAGAAATATCACACAAAAACCCTAAAGATTCTAAATGTTTTCTGTTTTCATGTTTTAACCTTACCACATTGGTCAGATTGCTGCGTGCTCCACCCACTCCAGGGTGGACCTCCCCACGGCGCCCATCATTGGTCAAACTCAGCGGAGGCGGAGTCTTCATATCCAGTGCTCGGCTCAGGTTGCCATGTGAAAACACTGAGTAGCCGAAGCCTTCGCCCACGCGCAGACATACGAGAAGTGAAAACAAGATGTGGGTGAATTTCTTTTTCACCCCTATCCACCCACCATCTCAACTCTCACACTCTCTCTTGCTGAAAGGAGAAGTCATTGTAACAGCTGACCTTTTTTCTTTCAGTCACATCTGTATATATGGTGGTACCAGCAAGAAGTGTCAAATGCACCCTATACACATTCAACCTGCACTACAGAGTTAAGAGAAAGAAAAAGTTTAAAAAAGTAAACTCACATCTAGAGCTCGCTGTACAGGTTAAACTGAAGTCCAAGCTAGCTACCTTCCAAACATAGCACCTCAGCAAACACTGAGAGGTGGGCTCTGACCACATGGTTTGCTCTGTGGATGTGTGTGCTTTACTACTAATAGCAGTGGAGGGGTTTACGTGGAGGCTGCTTCAAGATGTCCAGCAGGTGCAAATTTCTGCATAAAAACCACAGCCTCTGCCTTCAACTACTGTTTCACATGTGATTTCGTGAGTGTGTGTGCGTGAGTGTGAAGAGGTGCTGTTTCATAGCTGTACTTCCTGTGTGAAAAGTGCAAAAATGTTGGAGTTTATAAGCCTTATTACCTCACTAATGTAATATATAAGTGTTTATGAAAGTATGTCAGTATTCATATAAGTTCTACAGACAGTTATTATTAACAGGTTCATTATCATTAACATTAATAGAGACAAAAGATATAAAGGCTGATATTTTATCAGTTGAGCGGGGACATGTATGTTAGGGGACGAAATATGTTAGGGGACATTGCATTTAGTCATCAGTGAAGTACAGGACAGATTGCAGAGATGCCCCAGAACATCACCTGACATAAATTCAAGTGAAAACTTATACAGGTTCTGTAAGTAGCTATTTATGACTGAATATCACCATAGTGCTTCTAGGCATGCGGATGTATTATGTTTTCCCAGAACCCCTTGTAAGAGACACTTCCTGATTACCTAAATAGTTATCAGTTGATTTCTAGTGATGAATCTTGAAATTTTGGAACTGAAAAACTGCATTTGTGAGAGGAAGGTATTTAATAAACGTTCTCTCTTCACCTGAATGTGTGCCCATGAGAGCGGAGTGTGTGTTGGCTCCAGTAGGACCAGCAGATCCAGGCCTGGAGCTCAGAGCTTTGAAGGATGAAGGTCTGTTTGCTCCAAGATTTGTGTTCGATGGGTAACCATTCTCACAACCAATGCCCATTAGCATCTGGGCCTCTGAAGGAAGGATAGGGGGAGCCTGTGAAGGAAGAACAGAGTGTCTAACACTTGCTTAAGATCTAATAATATCTTAAACTGGATGATTCTTTTTTCTTGAAAACTTCCATCCATAGAATAAATTTGGCAAAACATAATAATAATAATAATAATAATAATAATAATAATAATAATAATAATAATAATATATGCTCTAATGCATTATGGCAATTCATACAGGGATACACTGAGACCTATAATCAACAGAGCACTAAAATGGCCAAAATACAGCCAATGTATACTGAAATATATGCCAGAATGCATTCTGGAATAATGTCTTTGTGGATTATATGGACATGGAAAATTCTATTTAATTAACTGTTGGTTAGTACAGCAAATATGTGTCTAAAAAGAAGCTTTGGTTTAGGAAAATGTTGATAAAATTATCATACTGACATAGTAACGTTGCCTGGAGATGGAAAGATCCATGCCCTCATTCAGCAGATACTTCTCCTGGCTGGTCTGGATGCTGTCCTCATGATCAAGCTCAGCAGCTCCCTCCAGGCCCAGCCCTTTCCTACGTAAAGTCTTCAGCCATCAGTCAACAGAAAGCAGAGAAAAAAATAGGAAAAAATGTTTCAATTACAAATTACATGAGCAAAGATCATCGCAATGTTGTATTGTGATTTAAATTTCTTCTATAACACACAATATAGTACATGAATTGCCATAACAGATGTAAGCTCATGTGTACTGGGAATCTGTGAAGGTTTCAGTCTTCCAGGCCAGGTGAAATGTCAGTTTTATTTGTTATTCGATGTGAATGATTTAGGAACAAATGCACCTACACTATGAGTACGACTATGAGTCATGTATAGCTGTCCATGCGTGTAATCAGTATGTACATATCCAGATTAAAAACCTATGGGTTAACTTTGAATACTCTTGGAATCTAGTCTTGAAATTTACAGTATAATAAATATTAAATAGATTTTCCTTCATTCATAGTAATTCTCTTAGATATATAGATAATTCATTAGTGATTAGATTTAATGTTAGATTTATTTAAGTTCTTTAATGTATCATACCACAGTACTGTTAAGCTTTCGAATCTCAGGTGTTCTATTTATAGCTTTTATAACATAACAGGAACTAACTTGTTTCACAGACGTTCCACAATATTAAATGTAACTCTAAACATATATGACATGTCATAGTTTAATAAAGTTTTAGTGATTGTTAGCAGTATGAGTGGAATAAAACACTCCGGGATGTGCTGTTATAGGAAAATTATCAAGCCTTTGTGTTGCATTTCTTATCTATCATAAATACCTTGTTTGATGGCACAAATGAGATTTTGAACTTATAATGAAAACCTTTTATATACATCATGATAATACTTATGGGCTACACAAGTACATTTTTTTCTGTTGGCTTTCAGCCAAGGATATTATTGTGTATATTGTACTCAACATATCTATGGGTGTATTTACAAAGGGAAAGACTCCACGCAGGCTGTGTGTGTACCTCCAGGATGTCATTGTTGGTGCGGCTCTCGTGAGGCTCGCTGTACTCAGTGTATTTGAGGAGAACTTTGTCCATGTCGGTGCTGGCGTACTGGAAGAGACGATTGGTGCTGTTGAAGATGATGAGAGCAATTTCACAGTCACACAGCACGCTCAGCTCGTAGGCCTTTTTCATCAGGCCAAACTTACGCTTGGTAAACGTCACCTAAAGAAACCACAGACAGGGTCACAGGGCTTTTCGGTTTTACCTCCGACTTAACACCGCCGCTGAGAAGAATATGTACAAGCTCTTGCGGCTCAGCTTTCAACTTTAAGTGAATAATGTAGAGAATCTAAATTTCCCTAAAGGTTAACGCTCAAAATCTTAATCTTGATCTTATTTAACGTCATGATAAAAAATAGACTACCCATAAGAGACTCTTCAGTTTAGTGCAAATGTTTGCAAAACTTTAGAACAAAGACAAAGAAATGTAATTTATACCAACAAGCCATTTTGTGTGTTTATCAGATTACTCAGATGTTCCTTTATTGTCATAAATTCTAAATATGTATGTTCGAAATATTACTAGTATAGGAGAATAAATATGTATTCCATGGAGGTGTAAACTTTTGCCTTGGATTATGTGTCATCTTTTATGTGTTTTTGTTCTCAGTGTACAAAAATTATAGCACAGGGCCATCAACCATGATAATCAGTAAAACAATCATACCTGACGGTTTCGTTGGTCAAGAATCCGTGAGATCTGTATTTTCTTTCGCCCCATGATGTTCTTTTCCAGAGGATGGTTCTGTAAAAATATCAAAGTGTAGGTCAAATTTTTTCAGTGTCCTCTTTGATGCTCTAGTAAATCCAGTAAATTTTTAAGTTGGGCTGAGTTTCCCAAAATCAATATTAGATCAATATTAAATGACAATGCATGCATCACATTCTATCTGTCCTATGATGCTTTTGGAAAAATTGACCCTGAACATTTTCAATAATCTTTTATTTGAGTATAACAAAAAAATATTATTTAACAAATATGGAAATACAGTATTACTCAATCCCATATATCTTGATTATTCAGTCCCTTATGTCTTATGTCAGGCACATAATACTACTTGTACGTTTTGTAACATATTGTATGGGAAATGGTCCCACTGCCCACTGCCCGGTATAGGCAAATGTTTATGTACACCCCTGAGAGAGAAACAGGGCTAAAGGTAGTGCAAACTAACGCCCCCAAAGTCTGAGCTATCCCAATGTGGGTTTTAGCATTTCCACTGGGCATGGGTTAAATATATGCCATATCCATTTAAAGGAGTTCAGCAGACAAGGCTGCAGCCACCGTTAAAATAACAGCACGTCTCAGTGCGGGTTTAGCTCCTGTCCACCCCCTGCTCTCCCATGAGCAAACTGTACACAAACAGTGGATGCAAAAGGGTAAAAGTGTAAGTTTGTGCACTGAGACTGCAACCAGCAAAAGGCCTACAGAGAGAAAGAGAGAGAGAGTGAGAGAGAGCGAGAACTGAGAGAGAGAGAGAGAGAGAGAGAGAGAGAGAGAGAGAGAGAGAGAACTGAGAGAGAAAGATGTCTCAGAAATTGCATCATGCAGAAATTGTATATATAGTTTCTCTACACAGACTTCTTCTAACACTTCTTAGCTTCCTAAACTGGTTCTATTTGGAACCCACTCTGTTACAGGACCCTCAGTTGTAAGATTCTTTATAAACTCTTTAAAGGTTCCCTTATAGGAACAACCATAGAATCCTTTCCAGATTTAAGCTTTTTTTCTTTAACTGTGTAAATGCAGTGCTTGTTTATATAGAAAGTCCACTGTAATGAACTGGAGCAATTTATAATTTGGTGTTTGAACCCTTGTGGGGCACGTTGGTGCAGAAGGTGTTTGCTGCCTCACAGCTCTAGAATCCAAAGTTTGATTCTAAGCTCAGGTGAGAAATAAGGCATGTTGTGTGGGTTCTCCAGTTTCTTCCCACCTCCCAAAAACATGCATGTAGGTGGACTGGTTACAAAGGAGTGAACAAGTGTGTGAATGTGTGGGTGCATGGTGCCTCGTGATGTACCTATATCCCATACAGTCTCATGCCCTCTGTTCTTGGCATAGGCTCTGAACCCACCATTACTCTGAACAAGATAAACTGGTTACTGATGATGACTGAATAAATGAATGAATGTTTCAAGCCTAGTTAATGATGTATTTGTGCAATAATCTAGTATATTTGCGATTATTGTCCACAAATAAACAGTGAAATACACTGTATATGTGATCCTTTAAGGGTTCTTCAGCTTGTCCCTCTGAAGGGCTTCTAAATTGTGTCTGCAGAACCTACAGCAGAGGGTTTCTCTGGCAGCGAAAGAAAACGTTGCAGGTTGAACGCTTTTAAAAAGCTAGTACCATTAACCATAGAAAAAAACACATTTTTTTCTAAAATCATACAATCATAATTGTGGTTAATGGCTGACCTAATATTTCCTATCTAAGTGTCTCTAAGCTCACCTTGCACTAAAATCTAAAACACGGATTGTTTAGCTAAGAACCTTAGAATCTTTAAAGGTTCCAAGTACTGTAGGACCATACAACTGAGTGTTTCCATCATCAAGGGCCCAAGTACAAACCACATATAATTCAATAATTAATTATGTGAACAACCAAAATATACATATATATGGGACCAACATATTTTTTTTCATTTATATATATATATATATATGCAAAAATATTTTGTTTATTTTATGTATGTTGGTCCTATTTTTTTTTCAATGTGTGTATTATTAGTTGACTTGTTTTTCTCTCTGCACAGAGGCTGTTATGTAGTTAAAAGAATCTATCTGCTATTGCAAAAAAATCTCTGAGCCATCCACCACTGCTTTCCTCCGGCCTCTCATATTAAACATGTTTGACCTTGCCTATTTTTAGTACTTCTAGCCCAATGGTGAGCGGATACAGTGCTGCGGTTCCCATGACCCAGCAATGCCCGCTTCCCTCTCGCCCACTCCTGGCACCCAGGAGCTCAAGGAATCCAGAGGAATCCATATCTTGTGCCATTTTTACCTTATAAAGCAGATGCTGGCCTACACTGTGTAGAGCATAAATGTTAGCACCTATTCATTTCGCAGGTGACTGTGTGTTCACGCCGGACAGTTAGTGTGTACAGATATGAATAGAAATGCAGGGAAGTGGTCTTTCTGACAAGAGATCTCTATCAGAAACCTCCACATCTGTTGCTTTAAATCCTAGTTCCTCATATTTGCTAATGCATCATCAAAAAGGTACGTTACTAATCAGGTCTATACATCAGTGCAGCACTATGTATGTATATATATCGGTGAGCCAGGATTAAAATCATGTAGCACATTTTGAAATCCTATATAGTTGTCTTAGCAAAGATAAATTGTGAAAGGAGATGGTTTTTCTTTTCAAACATTTTAGCAAAGAATTATATTTTGAATTTGGGGAAATAAAGTCACTAAGATGTAAAGAATGTTAGTTTGGCTGATTGAAAATTTCATTAAACAATGTAATTCTACAACATGATAATGTAGCATGTTAATATTAATAGCCTATTTTGTACTACTACAGGTACACTTGTTTAACTTCTTTCGCTCGGTTCTTAGCAAGAACACTTAACGGTTCTATATAGAGCCGCACAGCGGTGTTATCTATGAGAGGTCAAGCCTCTTTAAAATTAAGGGAACTTAACAAGCCTTAAATATTCCAATAATTCCAGTGATTAAATATTTCAAGTGTACATCAACAGGCGAAACTTTAGTTTGAATTAAAATGAAACTTTTAATAGAAGTTGTGTAAACTGTTTAAGTTTTGAACGACCTTCTTTAACGACTTTAAAAGACTCACTTTCATGAAAGTAGTGTGAGCGCCATTGCAGAAGTCTGAACAACAATCTCCCTACATCTCTAAGGCTATATTTGAGGCTTTATCACCCAGTTATTCAACTCTTGCACCTTTTTATTCGCCTCCGCTTCGTAGCCTTTAGCAGCACTGCTTCCTTTGAAGCCTTCCCAAAGGTCAGACAGTGGAAAAGAAGATGCGCAAACATAGAGGAGTTTCAGCACTGCAGCATTTCTCTCCCATAGGGGCCGGAGCAGACTAATTACTAGGACTGTCATAGGAATAACATTGCCTTAGTATAAACAAAAAAACAGTTTCATCATGGCCTCTCCTGCAGCTCCTGCAGCGCATAATCTAAACTAGCGGAGAAAGCATTTTACATAAAAAGCTAAATTATTGGCTAGGCTGCAGCCACTAATCAATAATAAATAGTTGTACTATAATGGTCTACACAGTGGAAGGTTTTGTCCTAAATAATATTAACTAATTTTCTAGTTTGTTCATGCGTATAGTTAAAAAAAAAAGGCCAAAATTGAGGTCAAAATTAATTTGACTAATGCTGTGTAAAACTGTTGCTTTTCTAACGTAGTAAATATGAGTTATAGATCATTTGAATCTGTCATTCGAAATCATGACAGACAAAAACTAATTTCAGGTATCAAATGTTCAACTCCTCAGAGACATACATGAGATGAGAAACTAAAGTTTGCCTGAAATAGCAAGCTAGACTCCTATTTGCATATGAAATTCATACATTGACAATGCTGGTGCAGAGATATGACTGAGAGGAGGATGAGATAAATACCTCATAATGTTTATGGGAACCATGGCGCACTAAATAATATTTTTTGACAAACATGCATAAATGTTTGCTTTGGTAGGATAAAAACAGAACAGGGCCTTATCTGTTTCCTAAGGTGTCTTTATTTTGACTGGCACAAGTTTCTTTAATTATTTTTATGTTCTTTATGCAATTACTGTAATGATTATTTGCACATATCATACCCTTAAACACCCAAGAGCTGTTAGTGTGTCCAGACTGACGTTCCCCACTCTTGCAACTATATACACTATGTGACCAAAAGTTTGTGGACATCTGACTATCACACTTATGTGGTTCTTCCCCAACCTCCTGCCACAATGTGTCTATACGTGTATATAATGTCTATGTGCATTGTAACATTAAGATTTTGCTTCACTGGAACCAAGGGGCCCAATCCTGATCCAGCATGATAATGCCCTTGTGCTCAGAGTGAACGCCATGTAAATTTGGGTTAGCAAATTTGCAAAGTACTCGAGTGTCCTGCACAACCCCACTGAACACCTTTGGGATAAACTGGAACTCTGACTGCAGACCAGGCCTCCTCAGCCAGCATCAGTGCCTGAACCTCAGTAATGCTCTTGTGACTGAATGGACAAAAATCCCCACAGTCACACTCCAAAATCCAGTGTAAAGCCTTCCCAGAAGAGTGGAGGCTATTATAACAGCAAAAGGGGGCCAAATCTGTGTAAATGCCCATGGTTTTGGAATTTACACGTATGAGTGTGATGGTCAGTTGTTCACATACACTTTAATATGGGGTTCAGTGTGATTTTCCCAAGCAGACAGATTAATGATACAATGTTGTGGAGAACTACACTCAATAGAAGAAATGATCAGATAATAAAAAGGGCATTTGTATTCATGATGTCTAGCAATACAACACTGACCAAACCATGACAGTTTGCACAGTAGCTATGGTCTGCAGTCATTTAGACAATCTATGCCAATGTTACATGATGAGACAATGTGTGAGACATTTTGCATTAATTGTCATCAGCGCTTTACAATGGAATATGATATATAATAAAGACAAAAAACTGAAATTAAAGCCAAAAATGTGTATATATATATATATATACTATTATAACTACTATTCTTAACTTTTTTACAACCTGAATTTCAACCTGACTTTTTATTTACAACCTGAATTTTTATTTCAAATACTGGTCATTATTTTCTTTATCATTAACAACCATAAAACCCGTCTCTAACTGGTGGAACAGAAACTCTGCATCAAGTTGTTTTCCAGTCTGGAAGGTGGCAACATTCCTTTCACAACCACGGCCCCAAAATAAGTAGCTTAAAAGCATGTCAAGAATAAGACATTACAAAATCCGAGCTCCATTCATATGGACAGAATTCTGAGTATCAGTTGAGTATAAATAGTTTCCATAGTGAGTCTGAGATATAAAGTCACAAACAAAGGTCATGTGCTGCCTATCCTGCTACTGAACAAACATGGAATCAGTCAAATCATGAAACTTTAATTAAGATTTAAATCTCACCTGATGCTGAAATGTTGAACAGTACAGGGGAATCAGAAGCTGTGTCTTCGCGATGCTTTACTTCACTTCATTCTCCAGCTGTTCATACACTAGCATCTGCTTTGAAGAGTAATTAGCATAGCTCCGCCCACCCTACGCGCCATTGGTTGAAAGCGACTTCACTCATGCACCACTTCATTTCACTCTCTTTCACTCTTTCTTCTGAGAAGACACGAGAAGCTGGTGCTGGTTGTCAAAGTTGTATAACGTCCAGATTTTCTTTTCCTAAATCATTCTCAAACATTCTAAACACACAGATGGTGCTTAAAAATGTTTTTTTTAATTAGTGTTAGAGAAGAAAAAGAAATCACCTGTTACTTTTTATCATTTATGTTGATATATATTTAGGGTTTTGTAATTACAGTGTTTTAAAAGAACTACATTTGGGAAAATATAATATCACATCTAGCAGGGAAAAGGACAATAGTGTATTTAGAATTGGAAATGAGATGATCAAGCAAACAAGGGGCCAACTGAGTATCCAGCAACTGAGTAAGTTTAGGTCCAAACACACATGGATTGCACATCTTAAAAGGATACGGTATATAAAAATTCTTCAACACAACAGGAACTGAAAATAGGGCTTGGAAAACTATGTTATAGAAGATTGTGGTAAGATGGAAATGTCAGTAGGACATTAGCTCATTCACACATTAAAAATGATGCTGTTTGGTTGCTGAACTAATCTGTTTTGATTCCTTATACTCAATTAAAATAGACGAGGAGAAACTGAAAATGAAATGTGGCTAAACTATGAATATGAAAAGGTTTTTATTTGCAATATAATATATTTGAAATAGACAATACTAAAGACAATATAGCAAAAAAATATGACTTCACTGTTTTAATATTTTATATGAAAGGGTGACAAGGGTATTATTCATTAAGCTCTCTTCTTTCTCTCTTACATACACACAGTGATGAGGGCTCTCTCTGGGGAAATGGGGTTACATGTCATCTGATGCAAGAAGAAGCAACCTCCTGCTAAATATCCCAGAGCAACAGGCCAGCGCTGCACATCTGGATTCCCTTCAGTCCAGTAGAGAATTAACACTAGAGGAACCTAACCTGTAACAGCTTCATGGGGGAACGCGTGGCTGGAAGATAAAACAAAACAGCATTGCACAAGAGCCAAGCCAAGACCGATACACTCAAATGTTTGCATACCCTAGAAGGTGTAAAGCACATCAACCATGAAATCATCCAAGTCAGCAAAATACACTGAGCCTATAAAAGCCAACAGGTCATTTACTCTATGAACCATACTGTAATTGTTCCTTAATGGTCTACCGATAGATTAAACTTCTGCATTGACACTTTATAACCATTTGTTTGGCACTACACAAAGAAATTACAGTTATGCCAGGCCTCACACTGAGTGAGGGGACCTTTGGAAAATGCACATTTTTTTGTTTTCCTGAAACTTCTCACTTCTGCTTTTGACAACATCAGTGGCTTTGATGTTTTTGAGCATGTGGTGGGCCTGTTGAATTCAGAAATAGCTTCTCTGGCCAGTGTGCATATGTTCGAGCGATTCTTCGTTGTGTATACTTTTTTTTAGTATCAGGCCTGTCTTGCTCCGAACAGTGCAAAGGTAGTCTGCAAGTTCCCATCACCGAGGTGAAGCATTAAAACTTGCTGACTTATGCAAGCTAAGTTTCTCAGAAATATTGAAGACTTGGTTTATTCTAAATCGTAGTCTGGCTTTGCTGATTTACTGTGGTTGCCTCACAACATTTATAGGCAAGGCACTCAAGGAAAAAAAAAAGGGAACTGCAAAGTTCATACTGTATAAAGTGTGTTTATCAAACATATAACTGCAAACTTTACATATCCAGAAATATACTTTAGACTTTGGAATGTATTTTTATTTAAAATGTCAGTGTAGCCAAAGCAAAAATTTACATCACGTGCATTTCTCCCTTTAGAGTCTGTTGTTAGGGTAACCAGGACTTTTCATTGGAATTAAATTGCCTATGATCATAATAATACAGATGCTCAGACATAACATGGTAACTTGTGATAAAATGTAATATATACTATGCAAAGTAAAATGCAATATATTTTATTACAAAAATAACAACTTTTTATAGTTGCTACAATGTGACAGGAAATAACTTGTCTCAGAGATATTTAATATGTATATGTTTATATATTTAGATATTTACACAATAAATAGATAAAACATGACATCACCTTAATTTTTTTTTTATTGTAATTGATGGAAATTGCTTTGGTGATTTGTGAAGATGAAACAATTCAAGCAAGAAATCAAGAAAGAAGGCAAGAATGCATGCATGCAAGCATAGAAGCAAGAAAGCATGCATGCATGCAAACAAGAAAGCAAGAAAGCGTGAAAGAAATTAAGAATGAAAAAACACAATAAATCTTTCTCTTGCTGCATGTGGGTGGTCATTGGAGGATTGTACATAGCAGATAGTGAACTAGTAGATTTGCATTGACTCTGTTTTGGTACTTATATGTCTACTTATATCCTACACAGCACATAAGACAAAAGACTGTGGATGATACTTAGCCTTTTCTTTGATGTATTAAAGATACATATAAATGCTTGCACTTATTATTATTACATGGAAACAACAAATGAAATGCATCAGCTTGTTGTTCTTTATTATTATTTAGACTCCACATCTTGGCCAATATCATGACACCAACTTGCCAAACAAGTAATTCTCATTCTATCCTTATCAGACAATTCTTCACAATTGGTTCTGATACAAGTTTGAAAAAAATGTACACCTTATGGCCAAAAGTTGATGGACACCTGACTATCACATCCATACATGGTTCTTCCTAAAACTGTTGCCACAATGTTGGAAGCACACAATTATATACACAATTATTTATTTGTATGCTATAGCATTACAATGTACACTGAAAAACTGACTGTGTGCCAGGTCTCCTCACTCGACATCAGTTCCTGACCTCACTAATGCTCTTGGGGCTCCAAGATCTCACACTCCAAAATCTAGTGGAAAGCCTTCCCAGAAAGGAGGAGGGGAGAACAATCTACAAAGGGGGAATATATCTACAAGATATAAAATATTATTATATTATATTATATTATATTATATTATATTATAATAAATTTGTGCTAATCACAAAATTTGCACATGTAATTTTGCCTTATGGAAGTTGGATAATTACAAGTTGAGTACAATCTCACCACAATATCCTAATCATGTGATCTCGTATTTTTCTATAAGCCCAAGTTCAGAGTCTCAGAGTTCCACTACACCGGGCTCAAACAGCAGACGGTAAGGATTTGTGGTTATTTTGCATGTCAGCTGTCCACTTCTTCTTTCACTAAGTTCATTCTTCTCTCCCGCCGTGCATTTTTATTTGGACCAGAGCCACTTGAACACACCACGAACTCCTAACTCGCACTAACTGTCAAGGAGGACTTGAAGGCAGCATAAATAAGTTACGACTTGATGTACGACTTGTGATGTTCGAGGGGCATTTCCAAGAAGGAAAATCAGTAGTTTACACCACTCAAACGCAGCATGAATGAACTTCTTATTCTTGCCCTGGCTAGGGTTTTTTTTTTTGTTTATTTGTTTGGTTCTTTAACACTGTTTTCAACTTTAGTATGCACCTGCCGGGGTAATAACCCCGCTTGTGAATGCCATGCTGGTTTCCAGCTACGTCTGAAACTACACTTAGTAAAGAGTTGGTCGAAATAAAAGGGTACAGTAGTTTGTGTACAGTGTGTGATCCAGTGTGTGTTTCAGTGCAGTGGTGAGGGGTTTAGGTAGCAGTAGTGACGCCTTTGTTACTTTTGTTCGACCCGGTGATTAGCTGAGCTGTTTGGGGGGAATGCGACTGAAAAGTTCATTGTTTCAGGGTCTTTTTTTTTTTAAATCTGGGGATTTGAAGGAGGCATCGCATAGGCTACTCAGTGTGAGCTGTGAGAGAGAAAGCGCATTCCCGAAGAGGATAAACACGGGGCGAAAACAACCCACGGACTTTTCCCGACACCTTGAAGAACTCTCTTCCTCTCCATTTTGTTCCAGACAGCAGGGCGGTAAACGCTCCGGGCCATGAGCTACAGCCAGCGTGCTCTCCTCGTCCTGGCGCTGCTGGGGGTTTTGTCGGCGATCATGTCGCTGATGTCGGTGAGTTTGATTTTCCAGCTGAATGCCGGGGTGAAGGAGTCTGGGTCCGCGGTGCCGGGGGAGATGTGGGCCGTGTTAAAGCCGCTCTGTGCCGTGCTGTCTGCGCTCTCTCTCACCCTCAACTCCAGCTCGGCCATCATCTGCCTGCTGCACTCGCACTTCACCACCGAGATGTGGAGAGAATACACACACAGGTACAGGTGTACGCGCACACACGGGTTTCGGACACGACCTGCGCCCTTCACCAAGGTTCATAATGTTTCAGATCTAGCCTGTCTACACTGATGTCACATCATTAATCACAGCACAAAGTCTTCTACAGAGTTAACGAGCCACTGATAAATTTCACTGCAGGATTAAACTTTGCACCCTGGAAACCCCACTATGCAAACTATTTACATCTATAGGCAAACACAACAAGGCCACTGAGCTACTGAAATTACATTTAAAAATAAAAGAAATATAAATTATACATAC
>JAQQZR010000007.1:9696486-9707243 GCA_030068235.1 Notoglanidium macrostoma
TATATATATACACATTTATAGACAGTAACTCTGTGGTGTTTTGTGTCTGCCTACAGGTGTTTGCCTTTATCCGTTGAAAAATAATTTAAGGTACAGTACTGTGGAAAAGTCTTAGGCACATGCAAAGCAATGCTTAATGACTTAAACAAAAAATAAAATGAAATGTGCAGTAATAAATGAACGAAGTCAGTATTTGGTGTGATGAGCCTTTGCTTTCTTTAACAATAATCCCAGGTACAATGTGTGCAGTTTTATAAAGAAATTAGCTGTTAAGTGTTACTGAGCCTCTTGGAGAATCGGCCACAGTTTTTTTGTTTTTGTTTTTTCTCTGGAGACTTTGACTGTCACACTTGCTTGTGTGAAAACCCAGGAGCCTTCATTATGATATTTTTGTCTGGAAAGTTGTCTTTTACATAACATATTGCTTTCTTTACTGATATACAAACATTTTTTAAATCAAATAATTTTTTGGAAAAGTAATGTTTGGGAATCTAAAATGCTTATGTACGTACTCAATAATGCAAAATTCATAAAATAAATATCAATAAAAACATTTTTGATAAAAAAAAAAAAAAAAAAAAAAAAAAAAACCAGTGCCTAAGACTTTTGCACAATGTTGTGCACAGTTTGTCCTGAAGAAGCACAGATGTGCTTTAAAGCTATTTAGAAATATACTTTCCCAGGTAAAAGGTACATACTAAAGATACAAAAGATGCACCCTTGGTGGCACCATTACATCAACAGAAACAACAAGAACAAAAAATACACTTTGACACCTTTATTACTGAGAATAGATCATTCAAAGACAACAGATAAATTTATTTTAACCATGAGGTTTAGTGTGTCGAGTTTCACAAATGTTACTTCATTAGCAACAGACCAAACGCTCAAACTAGAGGATGTGAAAATGTTGAGGTCATATTGATTTTACTTTTCTGTTCATCTTTTGGATTGTTCAATAGTTTCAGGATGATTTATTTTTAACCTCCATTTTAATAATTGTATAATTGTTTAATACAGGTAATATAATTTGCACTGTATTCTGTGCACTTGACCTTGGTTTCTCCTCCCTCAGGGCTGAATGGTTCCTATCAGACAGCAGGGTCATTCGGCATGTCGCTATCGGCTTGTTTTGTGTTGGGATTTCTTTTTACCTGGGTGGTAAGTGCCATCAGTGCTAAAGCTAAAGCTCTTCAACAATAATTTTCCAAGTCACATCAACTGAAATCAGTCATTTGGTCATCTTTTAATGCTACAATTACATGTATAGCCTACAAAGAAATGTTTAAATCAGTTAAAAACAAAAGTGGATTTACGCAACATATCAGATCAGTTTAAAGTGACCTGTTGTAATGCAATAGCACAGTACAGTTTAAAGCTACTTGAATATATTTACATACGACTGAGAATAATCCTTTCCTTCACACACTTGATGAAGCACTGTAATGGAGAACCTGGCAGAGCATTCACATTCACTCTTCTCAATGCTCTGTCAAGTTGCCAAAGTAGCAATTCAAGAGTCAGAGACAGAGCGAGGTACACCTTTGGAATGGAGTCCATTCAATATACTCGTAACTGGACTTCATATCCCAGAATTCTGCTTCTCACAAGTGTCTCTCATTATCCCGGGATCCACAGTTCGTTTCCTGCAGAAACCAAATAAATTCACATATTAGCAAAGCGCATAGTATAAATACATAGTGTTTTTGTAAAACAGCTCCTTGTTTGGTCGGCTAATCATATTTCCTCTGTAAATTTACAGCATTGTCCATTTACATGCTGCTGGTCTTTGAGATTGAGACGGGAATAGCCAGCGTGTGTGTGCTCTCCTCTGGTGTACTGGTGCTGCTGGTTTTAGTGGCTCATACGCTGGTCCGGGCTGCATGCACATCCAGGCACTTTCACAACCAACACATTAATACCATGTACCAGAACGAACCTGAGAGCAACGCTGGCATCTGCACAGTAGAATCAGAGCTTAGCCTCAGAGAAAAGACCATAAGACAACGCAGTGAAGACAGCATGGACCACCTATTCTCCTACACAGAGCCCAAGCAACAATACTCGAGTGAAAGAGAGGCTTATGGTGGGAGTGGACGCATGCACAGGACCCTGTCTACTGAATCCAGCCTGCTCCAGACACACAGAGAGCCCTGGAACGGCGTCAACCATGAGATGAGAACTGTGCTGACTCGCAAAGCCACAGGCAAAGACTCCACATTAGTGTGAGTGGCTTTCAGACAAAATTGTTCCTTTTACTATTTTTGCTACAGACTTGCCACTGTTCACATCACCACAACGTCTCATGTTTCTGCCTGGCGTGACACACTAGATGTGATAAGAGTCTTGTCAGTTATGGTGAATTGAGCCATGTGCATTAAAAGCTACACTATTCAAGATCTATTGAAGCTGTAAGACACTACTGAAGCATTAAGAACGGAGACATAACATATAAAAACACTGTAGCTTCATCCTGCAATTACAAAATTGTGTAAATATTGATAATGGATAATGTTTGTGCTTTTGTAGGTCTTCTCACTTTTTACATTAACTCTCCTTTTCTGTCTCCGCAATTGATAAATAATTCAACAATTACATGTAAAGTGTACTGATAAAGTGTATCTGGATCTAAAATGTTCTTATCTTAGAAGAAATAACTGTTGATTTATCTTGAAAGACTACATCTTATTAGGATTTGTACCTGTCTTTGTAGACTATATTTTTTTATGATGTAAATGTATCAATCAATAGTGCAAAACATTACTGATGAAAATTAAACACTACAGAAATACTTCATGTTCAGTGCTTTTCATAATGGATGAAAATTGTGTGTTTTAGAAGCAGCAAGTGGACAGAGTGAGAAAAATCATAATAATCTTTTTTTTTTTTTTTTTTAATAATTCAAAAAGTATTAATTTGTTATTATGCTGTGGCTCCCTGAATCGAAATAAAAAAAAATAAAAATAAATCCTACCCATTTAAATGAAATGATTTGGGTTTTTCAAGCCTAAATATAATAGCACTAATATAACTAGGATTCTGGGGCCTTTTCACAAAAACCTAACAGTATATTTTTGATAAGTCCTTTTAAAAAAAAGCTTGTCTAATGTTTTACATTTACATCATTTGGCAGACCCCCTTATCCAGAGCGACTTACATATATCACATTTATACAACTGAGCAGTTGAGGGTTAAGGGCCCATCAGCGATAGCTTGACAGTGCTGGGATTTGAACTCATGACCTTCCAATCACTAGTCCAACATCTTAACCACTCAGCTACCACTGCCCTAATTATGTTCTTAATAAGTACAGTTAACATATGTTAAATTGTGTAATGTTAGCCAAGTCAAACAAACTTTGATCAATTTTGTTTCATATCAATGAACTCAAAACATTCTCCATTTGCAGTGACAGAATGCAAAAGTGCCATTTCAGTGCATATTTCCAGCCGGAAAATCAAAGTTAGACGAGCAGACTGGCCAAAAGTTTACTAATGAGAGATCGGGAAGGGAGCGGGGCTTCTAGGACATCAGTTAATATCGAAGAGATCTTTTGCCATATTTTTGCATAATAACTCATAGCAGTGTACCCCGATTGTAAAATGCATAATGCAATGCAAAATCTGTAAACATCAGAATTGGAAGGTTAAAGTTGCTTAAAGTTGTGATTTCATTTTTGAGAGCCACAAAGAAACTGAACAGATCAACTCAACACTGACAAAACTAATTCAGGAAACACTTCTCTATCTGTAGCAACACGGCAAGCCCCACCCTTCCTTTTAGCTCACAAACTCCTTGATTCCGGTAATAAATGAAATGAATACACGGGCATAAATTTGATTGCACAGTTTCTAAAACTTACTTTTATTTAAAAACAAAACAAAACAATGGGACTAATTCACCACTGGTCTAACTCTGTATCACACACATACTATAGGCTTACTTTTCATTTAATGGAATTAAAGTGATTTCTTAGGAGGCAGCACTAACCTTGCTTATAGATTTCCATGCGTCATGATGATGCGGAAGAGTCGTGTGGTGGAGAGTCACTGTGATTAAGTACAGGTTTCACACCACTTAAAGAAGCATGCATTGGTCAAAAAAGAAAATTATGCAACTCTAAAGGTCATTGCTTGTCAAAAAGGACAAAAAGAAACATAAGAAGCAGTGTGAAAGCTAATAATACTGGTACAGAATGACTGAACATGGCACACAGCATAATAATTGGCAAAGTGGAACACTAACAAAATAATAAAACCTTTGATGAATAAAAGCAAGCAAATACCTATGAAACATTAGTCTGGGGTGGGTCATGGTGAAATGGTACAGTTATGCGAATTAAAAAAAAAAAAGCACAGCGAACACATTCTACCTGCGTCCTTGAGAAGCGCCGATTTGTTCCTTCGTCGCGATGGCTTGCTTCAGAAGTCCGTCTATATTTTTAAAATAGAAGCTGCTGTTGGCCATGCTTTTCACTGCGCTGTGAATAAAACACCAGGAAAATTACATTACACACAATGTGTTGGTTTTACCTGGGTATATTGTCTTTATGTGATTAAACTCTTACCTGCAGGCATATTCCACAGTATAAATTGCTCCTTGGCTCTGTTCTTCCCAGCTCTGCATGTCTGTCTGGAGAGAATTAAGTGACACAAACTGTTGAAGATAAGACCAAGAGTGCAGAGGTAGTCTGTATGCCTGGAGTCCAGCACAGGCTACTGGAGTTCCCTGATGATTAGATTTGCATTACGGGAACAGTGCAGATTAGTGTGTGGTTGGTGGAGATGATGGCGATCAGTAACTCTTTGCTCGCTCATGCAAACGCAACTCAGTCAGGACTTTCACACTGGTGGTGAGACGGCCAAACCTGTTCAACTCAAATAACCAGCAGTCGTGATGTGAGCTGGAGAGCCGTATCAAGTGCAAGGCAATCACTACCTTCTGGTGGTCTTAAAAGTACTAAAAGGGGAATGGTTCAGCTGGATCAACTGTCTGAGCTAGAAATAAATCAGGCCCAGTCTCATTTCTTCATACCATTCTGTGGTTGGTTTTTTTTTGTATTTTTATTGATCTGCAGTTGATCTTGGTTCCAAAAAAGTCCAAAATATTTCACATTATGACATTTGATAACAGCAAATAACCTGATGTGGATGTCAAAAATGACAACTTGGTGATTACCAACCCTGTTCCTGGAGATCCACCTTCCTGAAGACTTTAGCTCCAACTATAATTGTGCTCACCCGACCATCTCATCATTGCCTTAAAACATTCCTGATCAACTAAAGGAGGTGTGTTAGATATCGGTTGGAGACGAAACTTGCAGAAAGGTAGATCTCCAGGAACAGGGGGTCTATAGAACTCCTATTTTGATGTAGATTTATCTCAGATCTCACTGATACTCATAAGTCACTTCGTGTGGATGTTAAACTAGAAATAAAAACCACCTTACCTTGTGCTGTACCAGCTCAGGCAGTGACCTCCTCACGTGCTCCTGTAGGCGATACAGCGCTATGGACGGTTCATTAGCCAGCACGTACATGCTCTCGGTGAACTTATCCGTCACTGCCACACAAACAAACGGGTTCTTTTCTGTAAGGAACACTTACGATGCTGTATGAATAATTTACATGCCCGATATTTTTACCAGCTCAGACTATTATGTTGAACCAAAATAAGCCACTTGTATTAGCGCTAGCAGGCTAAATAATAATGTTTACAGTATTAAATCCGGAACAAACTATAAACCCATCTCTTTATATGGCACGAAGCCAGACAGAAAACACGATATATTACCTCGCTTTACTTTCATCTGCATTTCCTGATCGTCCATTTTAAACAAAACGCAGAATTTTCTGCAGTTAAAAGAAATACTGTGGCTTAATTATGTCCACACAGATTGCATCCGAATACTCATACTGCCGTACTATATAGTATGCACAAGCAGTACGCAATAACCGGTAGCGTGTCTGAATGCTCAGTGGGCATTTAATAGTAGTCGAACAGTACCCGGATGATGTACCGCACTCGTAGTATGCAAACGTGCCACACTACACTACACTATGCGAGCTCGTAATTCAGCTGGAGTCTCCGAATAAGCGAAGAAGAATTTCTCCACGAGAAATGGTAGACTCGAGCGATGCTGGTTGCTGTAGGGTCCAAGTGGCGTCTCTGGCGATGTACAAGAAAAAAAACTGTTTAAATATTTGTTCCCATGGTAGATGTGGGTATAAGGTCAAAGAACAGGTAATATGGCGGCGTATTAAGCCCGAATTGTGTCTTTACTACTCGCTCGCATACTCATAGTATGTACTACAGTAACGGTCGGATAGTAGGTACTTAACCAACGTTAGTACATACTGAGTATTCGGATGCAGTAGCTGTTCTGTCATGGGTTGTGCGATGACGTAGAGTGCACCGGAAATTTCGCTCGACCTCCAACATCAATCATAACAAATAGTTCCTACGTGTTGGGGAAAGCGCTTTCACCGCAGTCTAAACTTCGCCAAATCTAAAAATGAATTAATGTTTGTTACTTTTAAACAAAACGTATCACTAATGTGATGTATGACTGCTTTTTACGTCTCAAAATCGATGCGCTTTGAAATACCGAGGTGTGATTTAGTTTCACTTTTGTTAGCTAGTAAATCAGGAAATAAACAGAAATTGCTTTAAGAAGTGCTGGTACAGGCGCTACGGTTCTGGTAAGATAATACTACTCGTTCATTTTTATTATGTTCACGTTTGAATAAGTTTTTGAAAAGGTTTTTATTGCTTCCAGTTTTCTCTGTGATACGGATGACAGTTTTGTAACTAGTCGAGTAACGATCGACAGGATTTGATTTTGTATACTTTCTCCATTTGAAGCAGGTCCGTGATGGAGAATATAAGTGACGAGAGCGCGCTTCACCACTCCACCACCCTCACTAACAAACAGCGCGGGAACGAGCTCACAGTCCGACCCGCCACTCTGGACAGTAAGAGCTGCTCCCAGCCCAAATCCACAATACAAAATCCCTAAGGGAAAAGTCACACACATCACAATATTCAATCATTTCTTCATTCATTTTCAGAAAGCGCTTTATCCTGTTGATCTGAAGCTTATCACAGGAATGCTGGTCACTAAGCAGGGACACACCCTGGTGGGACACAAGTCCATTGTGCACACACCTAGGAGCAATATAGCACAGACAGTCTCCCCCCCCAAACACACTTTTTTACCCCTGTTTTGCCAGCTCGAGGGCCAGTACGGACCCGATGCCTAATATCAAACCAGTTTTTGCATTCATACAGCCAAAGAACCAGCTCTCAGGCAGGAAAACCACTTTCATCACTGGTTGGGGGAGGGATTATCATGACCAACAAGACAAAGGTTTGCAAAGCGAACCAGATTTGAACCAGCACTAGCACCAGCCCAGAACTAGCACCTAGTTCATGTTGGTGGCAGGGTTGTTTTACTGGTCCTTTGTTTGGAAGTTGGAGGAAACCAGAGAACCCAGAAAAAACTGAACATGCAGAAACCCGAGCACGGGATCAAACCAGAGACCATGGAGCTATGAGGCAGCTATGCCACCCACACATTGTTTTAGACAATGTTATGTTTCACATATCTTTCACACTGTAAATACGTTCAGTATGTTTATCATTTTGCACATGTGGTTTTTCCAATCGTTCATTTTCACGTGTTAATTTTTCCACATGATTACATGTTATTCATAAGATTTAGTGTGCATAGTAATGTTTTTCCCAGATGTGATCATATTACTGATATACGTTTTACACATGTGAACAGCGTATGATCTTTTGTAAAAATGTATGTGAAAAATGAATGTGAAGGGATGATTCATCAACAGTCTAATGACATAAATGTCATGTAGAAATGCAAATGTGAAGGAAGAAAAATTGGATCAGGGGACAGTAAAGTGGAATAAGTGTTGTATTGTAAATATATAGCCAACGATTTTAAAAGTAAGATGAAAAGAGATATCTGCTGGTGCTGAGGGATATGCAGACATCAGGATAGCTTAGTGGTTGAAGTCTTTAAGGTCAAGGATTTTTACTTGTTTTACAGCAAGAAAATCGTCCTGAATACCACAGTATGATCCCATATTTTAAACTGCACCATGACTATCTTCCACCATTGGATGGGCTTTCACACTGTATGAAATAAATTACAGATTTTAACTTCCTTCCTTTAGATTTGTCAATTCATCAACTGGCTGCTCATGGGGAAGTCTCCAGAGTAAAAATGCATCTTGCCAGTGGTAAGCAGTGCTGTCTATTGGTGGCATTTCTATATACACTGACAAACAGACAGTAATGTATTTTAATATTAAGGATAAGACATGCTTGTTTTGTTTTTTAGGCAGTGCCCTACTGAATAGTCAGGACGAACGGGGATTTACACCACTTATGTGGGCAGCAGCTTTTGGAGAGATTGAAATGGTTCAGTTTCTATTAGAGAAGGTAAGAAAGGATGCACGACGAGTAGACTAACAGTCTCATGTATTGGAAATGTTACACATCTGTTTGTCTCTTAAATCAGGGCGCTGATCCGAAAAACTTTGCACGGGAGCGTGAGAGTGCATTATCCTTAGCTAGTGCTGGGGGGTACGCAGACATCGTCGACATGCTTTTAAAACATGACGTTGATGTCGATTCCTATGATTGGGTGAGTAGAAAATAAAATGCATCAAAGTGTATCACTGAATCTCCACATGTATGACCAGATCACTTCCTATTCATTTTTGACACAGAATGGAGGAACTCCTCTTCTTTATGCAGTTCGTGGCAATCACATAAAATGTGTACAAGCTCTATTAAGTAAGTTTGTAATTATGTTCATCATTTTTAAAACCATATGAATACTTTTTATAACCATTTTTTCCACTCAACGCCATCGTCTTTCAAATTTTTTTTCTTTGTCGTTTGTGTGCGTTTCTTGTATTAACCCTGTCATGGGTTGCTTGTAGTGATTTTTTTTTTTTTTTTGGAAAAAAATCTGGAAAAAACAAAACCACAGTCTAGAACTGTAAAGTACAATCTACACACAGCCTGAACATGGTCAAAGAGTTACAATCCACACACAGTCTAAATGCTGCCGACTGGCCTCTTCTGCATGACTCCCCCGGCCTTTTAACCACCGCATGCTGAGGAACAAGTCAAGCACAGGTTTGCTCAATTACTCCCTGCAAAGGATATAGCAGAGGGTGTACCTGGGAAGAATAGCAGAGAAAAACAAACGAAACACACACCCACCACAGCCGTATCTATTCATGAGCAGTATTTGTGAATCAGAACCGAAAATGTGATTCAATTTAAAGTCAAATCGACTTCGCCTTTTATTTACACTCCCACCTGAGCACACACACACACACACACACACACACACACACAATATTGATTATATTGAGATATACAGTAGATAAAACTGAAAAGCAAACGTTATCCTGATATCAAATCTAGAGATGGCCAGAGGCACAGCACTGTTAAATAATGAAAAAAAAAAGAAAATAGGAGTTAGGAATAATAATTTTTCATTATTATGATCATTTTATTTTATTCACATGACAAGCACAACTGTGTGTATTTAGGACAAGGAGCCGACATTACATTCGAAGCAGACTCCGGATACAGTCCAGTGGCTCTTGCCATTGCTCTTGGCTACAAAAAAAGTAAGTCATTTCATAAGCAATCCATTTATATACTTTTTGCAATAGGTTAATTTATAAATACAAATGTTGCTGCCAATTAATAGACGGATTGCCTGATTGCTGTCTGACCAGCAATTTTCTTTTAAATCATTTTCAGTGCAAAAGCTGCTTGAGGATCACATACTGCACCTGCTTCGATGATCACACACAACCACATTTAAGTCACAATTTTCTTTTTGTATGCCACCCTTTGTTTACCTTTGTAATAAAATATCACTATAAACTTGTGTTAGTCAAAGCCATATATGTAAAAAAATACTTATTGGTGAGCAGATAAATACACTTGATCCCCAACATATAAAATTAATACCAAAGGGAAAAAAGCAGTCCATCTGTGCTCAAAGAAAGAGTGTAAGAGATTCAGGTGATCTGTCCATCACAGTGAGCTGCTGCTTGTTTTGCATTCTGGTTCTCTCATTTGTTCTCTTTTCCAAACATCAAGAAGTTCGTTCTCCCAGGACATCCAAAGAGTAAACTATTATTCTTCCAAAAAAGTCCGTACTGTTTTCAAGTACTATTTTAAGCTTGTGCACCAGTGGGGCATTCTGAATGGGAAAGCTGTGGGTGAGGAGTCAAGGCCATAATATCAGCATGGGACGAGTGACAGATGTGCATTTTCTGGCAATGAACCAACATCAGCAACTGGGCAAAATTCTACTTCATCATTAGCACTGCTTAATTGAAATAGTGACAAATGTTTGTTTATATATATATATATATATATATATATATATATATATATACACATACACACACACACACACACACTACCGGTCAAAAGTTTGGGGTCACCTACTCTTTTTCTTTATTTTTTTTGCTTTCTACATTGTAAAACATTACTGAATACATCAAAACTATGAAGCAACACGTATGACATGTACTGAATTATGTGGTAAACAAAAAAGTGTAAAAAAAAAAAAAAACCAAAAACAAAATATATTTCATATTTCAGATTCTTCAAAGTAGGCAACATTTAGCGTGATGATGCAATCGGCATTATCTTAACCAGTTTCATGAAGTCGTCACCTGGAATGCTTTTCAGTGAAC
>JAQQZR010000007.1:9707343-9721197 GCA_030068235.1 Notoglanidium macrostoma
TTTTTATCATTTACTATTTACTGTTGCTCTCAAATGCATTAAGAAGGAAAGAAATTCCACTAATAACCTTTTATGTCCACAACCTCTTAACTAAGTAAAGAGAAACAACAGTCCATCATTATCCAGTCTCTTTTAAAGTAATGAAAATAAAGAAAAACATTGAATTAGAAGGTGTTTCCAAACTTTTGACTGGTAGTGTATATATATATAAGCATATGGTTCAAGGAACATTTCAAATTTTTTTAAGCTATATGTAGGTATCAGGTAATGAATGTCTCTTCCATCCCAAAAAAAGGAAGAGACACATGTCAGGGATAAATAATGTAAACAGTAAACAATATTTGACCAATCTACTTCTTTAAATTAGGCACTGGAACGCTCATCAACATGAAGCCCAGAGGAACAATTTGGAACTGACATTCAACAACTGAAATGGACTCATGAAATGTTGTCACCCAAGTACATGAATAGATCTCAAACTTTTTTTAAAGGATATTTGCAGAGAGTTGTTGTCTTCTGGATAGAAGTCCATAATGTGTTCCAGGTTCCCATCTTTCATACAGCCTGGGACAGAAACAGTGACGTGAGACCAAAAAAAAAGAAAAAAACCTAAACGTTAAATATGACAGGAAAGCAGAACTGTGGTTCTGTATGTACAGAGTCCTGCATAGTTTGACTTTTCTTTTGAAATCACACCTGATTCAGGATGTACAACACCTCCGAACACAGAAATAAGGTTGTGGTGGTGTACAGTACAGGCATATGATTACAGGGGGTCCTAGGTTATGTACATCTCGATATACGACGTTCGAGTTTATGACGCTCACGCGCGGTGGAAAAATACGCAGTAGCGTATCGCATGAGTGATGGAGTTCAGTGACGAACATTATATTAAAACACATATTTATGTCCTTTTTCTGTGGCTTAGTTGTGTTTTTATGTTCTAGATTATGATTTTACAACTGTGTTAGGATAGGTAAGTGACTAGGCTAGGGTGTGTTTCGACTTGCACCAAAATTCGGGTTACATCGCTGTTGTAGGAACAGAACTGTGTCGTAAAACGAGGACCCCCTTGTATAAGGAAATCTCCATGCTATGCACTGTGATTTACCTGTATCTAATGTTACAAGATCACAAATCAGAGACGTTATAAATGTTGTACTGCAGCACAGGATTGTTACTGAAAGTGTTGGTTGTCTACAGCGGCAGCTCTGATCGCAGTGCTGGCTCCAGGTCAAAGCACAGGTTCAGATTAATGTTCATGTTCTAACACAGTACCTGTTCCATGGCAACAACTCATTCACATTTCATAAGTTCTTGTATGGTGAATGCACCACATAAGTTGATATTAGTTGTAACTGTTAGAAAAGTTTTATAATTAGAAGTTGTTTGTTTAGCATTTTTGGAAGGAGTCTCCAGTGTCAGTGATTTATAAAGCTGTGACTGAGTTTTCAGACATGGTGTAGTCTTTGCACTTTCTCTGAAACTTGACAACTGGCATTTTTTGTCTTTTTATCTTCAAGAGAGAGAAATTGTTTTCATTGGCAGACTGCTGTGGTGTGATACTTCAGGACATATTGCCTGGTTATGTTGTATTCCTTACTTAATGTCCCACTCAAGGACCCATTATTATGGACCAAAAACCATGATATTGGGTAGTTTGGTTGCCACACCGATTTGTTCACAGCAGTGTCATCATGAGTTAGAACACTAAGTACCATGAAGCTTTAGGATTGCTTTAAATTATGAGTGTGTTGTTATACATTTAGGGGATTCTGACAGAAACCTTCTAACTTGCAAGATTTTCCTGAGAATCCTCCCTGGAACTGCAGTTTGAGCTCAGACATTCTGACAGGCGCAGGAAACTCCAGGAGGACCCACTGACACTCTCCCTGTGGAACGGAAAAGGAAATTACAAGAACATAAAAACACTTCTCTGATTTGTGTTCTGAAGATCAGCACCTATTTTTCTTGTGTTGTGAGTAATGACCATGTATGTAACTCAGTCTTGGATCAGTGCATTTGAATTTAATTTAATCAGACATAAGAAGAAAAGCCAGCAGATTTCCCAGTACTTATTTGTTCCTTTAGGAATAGCCTCAAGCCACATTACAAACATCTTATCACTGTATATGCTATGACAAGAATGTATGGCACTTTACTACATTTAACACTAATGTGCAGTTCAAGAGAAGCTTTAGAGTAGGTTCAGAGAAACTAAACAATCATAATCCATGGAAAGACAAGAGCCTATTAAAGGACAAATCCACCCTTGATGATTGAAAGCATATTAATCTTTATGCCATGTGATCTTCAGAGGCATTGTGGATTTATATTGTAATGAAATTGAGTTGACTTTTTTTATTTATTTATTTAAACCTTCTTTATCGACAAGTCCATTTCCACTTTGGTGCACAGTTTCCTACATTACCCAAAACATTATTTGTTTATTTGCTGAAAATGGGAACTAATCTCTAATTAAAGAGAGTGATGCAGCAGTGCTTTAATAATTTTGTCTGCCCAGCTTTCTCACATTCTCATCTGTACATTTTGCTCAAACAAATCAGCTAACAAAACTTCAAATTTCAGAATCGTTAAACACCACAAATGTTAAAAATATAAATATATTTGGCATGTTTCAAGGTGGCGCTTTCCTTTAAAAGTACCAAATTGTCATGTGAAACTTTGTTTTAATGAAAACAACAAACAAATGGCTCCACAAACCTAAAACAATGTACAGCTCATCAATACAAACAATACACTATAAAATCCATGTTATAAAATAAAACGTGATTTCGAAAAACAAATAAATTAACTGGGTTTTTTCAGTCCTCCGTTACCTGGTCAGAATTCCAGCAGGTTTCCTCACTGCAATCAAACATGAACTTCTTACCAAACTGCTTGACATCTCTGTTTAAAACGGAGCTAACCCTGTCAATCACAAAACACTATATTTCAGACATAATTCTCAACAAGAGTGCTAGAAACACGCATTACTTTACTAGAAGGTTGATAATGACTGAACCACGTCCTTACCTGCTCTGTGTGTTACTACATATCAAAGATACAGCCATGTTGAAGTCACGCAACAACTTCCAACTGCCGAAAAGCAGGGTGGCTATTTTTACGACATTATAGGAATTTTAACTAGCCGCTAGATAGCAGTATCGCGCCTTTGTTTACGTAAATTGGACTGAATTTAAAAAAAAAAAATTTACTATGGTGGTGGAAATCACAACCCATAATGATCGAAGTTATTAGAAGCCTATTTATTATTACGTTTTATACTTATTAGCATATTTAACGCGTGACTTCAATTAAAAGGATTCCTTTTAAAATGACAAACCTCATTAACTGAACACCAAGTATAACTAATGTCAAATAAAATCTAATGACCATTTGAATTAAAATATGTTCTGTCAGTGGAAAAGTTCATAAATAAAAGCTCTATGCCTCCAGTACACAGTCAAAATAACATTTTTACATTTATTCTTGTTTAGCATCCACTTTATCCTGGTCAGAGTCAAGGTGGAGCCCGGTGGGGAGGCCACTCCCAGGAATATTGGCAGTATTTACCCTTGATGGGACACATATCCATCACAGGACACCATGAACACACAGACTCAAACCTACAGGCAATTTAGTGTAGCCAGTCCACCTACCAACATGTTTTTAGGGTGTTGTAAAAAAATGGAGAACATGGAGGAAGCCCTTACAGGCATGGGCAGGAAAAGCAAAACTCCACACAGACAGTATCTTGAGCTCTGTATCAAAAGAGGATCCCTGGAGCTGTGAGTTGGCAATGCCCTATAAACTAGGGTATCGCTTTGCCTAGTCACAAGTTTGCATATAAGACCTAGTAGGAATCAAAGAGTGAAACCTGTAAGATACAGGTTCTCAGCTCAGTTATGATGTCCAGCCTAAAAACATTATTATCCGGTCATATATGTGATTGCTAAATTGCTGGAAAGGTTTGCTTTTAAATAAAACTTTGTGCATTGCAAATGCCAAATAAGGCTACTAGAGTGGGTGGCGTTTGTGCAGAGCCCACAATCTGTGGCTACATTTAAATTACATATTTACTAATCTGCTCTAATCTGATAGTCAGTAGGTACTGTATGAATCACTGTGGCTTCATGGACTTTGTATTTGTAACAGTTAGGGCTCATTTCTGGGTGTATTTTTAGGTTGCTACTCTAAATTGGAGTGGAGAGTGACAAGCAGACATGGTGGAGGAGTGCACTTGTCTAAGGATGGCATTCATTAGTGATAAGCCTAAATCCTGTTCCCAAATTTTTTTGATCTCATGCAGAGGAGTGCTTTTCAGCCATGATGTGAGATTGTATATATTAGTTTCTGGTCAATGGAGTATCAAAAATCTGTCAGCAGAGTTATCATCAGAAGCACTTGGAAAACAGAGTACATAAAGTAAAAATGATGTAAATAAAGTTTGGCTTGTACATATCTAAAAGGTGCTGAACCATTTTCAGCACAATTAGTGTGTATATTGTTGCTAGAGTTTAAGAACCTCAGTGCCACTGCTGGGTTGAGAAACTGCCCACCAATCAGGAATCTCCAGCAGACAGCAGGCATGTGGTTAGCAAGTGACACCAATGAAGATGAAACAAAGTCATCCAGTGAGACAAAAAAAAACATCTACTGAACAGCAGTTCTGCGGTTGAATATGCCTTGTTGATTAGACAAGTCAGAGGGGAAAAACCAGACAGGTTCAAGTTGATAGAAAGGCTATGGTAACTTAAATAACCACGCTTTACAACTGTGATAAGCAGAAAAGCATCTCAGACTGCACAACACACCAAAGTTAGGGGCAGGTGAGCTATAGGTGGCACAGCCTCACTGAAAGGTTGTTGCTTTTTTTACCCTAAAAGTAAAAGGTAAAACCACTGTAGTTTTGCTTACTGTAGAAGGCTTCCTTACATTGCACATTATTCGATTAACTTGGCAATTAGTTGATTCAGGTTTTTTTTAGCAGGAAAATGTAATTGCAATATTGCAGCCCTCCAGGACTGCAGTCTCACAAAGCATTAGTTCCTAACTGCTATTGAAGTAATGCTACACTGCCCATTATCGTGTGCTTCCCTCCTTTAATACACTCAATGTACTCAACTTATCAGCTCATTATCAAACTTTGCCAGAGTTTAGAGCTGGTGTGTTGGAGAAGTTAAATTATGCAGTGCAGCACTAGTTTGAATGGGAAACAAGGTGCCCTATGGGTGGTTGAGCATCTGTTGTTTTGAACACTGTTGTGCGTTTAAGTTTGTTTTCTGAGCTCTGTATTTCACACAAACATTGACATCAGTTATGTTGTTCAGTTGTTGAATTATCATGAACGAGAATCAAAACCCCAGATCACAGAGGCCATAATAGTAATTAAGGGACATCACACATTAGTGCAGTCATAGTTTTGAAATTTTCAGACATTATCACTTTTGTCTTAGAATAGCCAGTGAACAAAATGGGCTTACTACAAAAATCATAAAGCAATTCAAAATATTTCGCTTTAATGCTGTAAAAGTAGGAAACTGTGATGCTACGGCTGTCTTATTTGCATGTAATATGGGCTGTGATATTGGAACTCAGAAAGTGAAAGTGAAATCCAAGATTTTTCCCCCCCAGAACTTTAAAAGTGGAAAAAATTTAAGGAAAAAAAGAACCACATCAGATAGCGTGCTGGTGACAACTTGTAAGAGTTTAGCCCGGTTTGTTTTCAGGAAGATTGAACTGTCTGGCTAGCATATCCCATAAACCATGCTGACAGAGCAGCTTCCATCTCCACTGACCAGCTGGAAAATTACACTGGTTTGTGTGAAGCAGAGCAGCACTATACACTAGGACCATATGGCTTCTTCTATTACATTCTTTCTTTACTTGAATTTATTCAAAACGAATGTTTCTCTTGCTATAAGATTTTCTTATTCGATTATGGTGTACAACGTTCTTATTTTGTTGTTTCCGGAGCGGTTTCATGATCTGTCTTACAAAAGCACAGCAACCTGGCATGTCACATGCGCATGCCCTTGGCACTGAAAAGTTCTGCTTCATTTTGAATGAGCTTTCTAATTAAGGCATTAAGAAGCAAAGTGTTTGCACAACATGCTTGGCTGGCTCCATTACAGAGCACAATCAGTTGTAATTTATTCGTTTACAACAGCAAGAAACAGATTTTAGGCCTCTTTTTCCCCTGAGCTTATTGTTGCAGAGTAGACATTCATTAGGCTCTTTACTAGAATGAAGGGAATAGTGGATGTGTTAGCCTGTGCACTAAATTACCAAGAGCAACGGATGTGGAAGAGAGATTGACAGAAAGACGAAGCATACCTATGGTGTTGTAATTGCTTACAGTTGTAGCATGGGTGCCTTTAGTCTTTCTGCTAGTGGTACTGATCATGTGTAGTTTGAAATTAGACATTAACCGTGTCTGGTGTGTAGTTATCAAAATATTTTGTGGAAGGAGTTTGTTTTTTAAATTATTGGACGTAAAAGACCTCTGCTTGCCCCTGAATGCTGGAAGCCCATTAATTTTTGATCCAGTAGTATCTTAAACATGAGCCTCAGGGGTTGAGACTGCAGCTAAGTAAATGGCTGACCAGTGCATCTCAATCCTGTTAATGGGTTCCCATTTCAAGAGATCTTTGTCATCATGATGTGCTATGGAGTATGGACCCCTCTGGCTATTGGTTCTACAACGTTAAAGGTAGATGCATTAGCAGGGTTTATGAAGTGTGACTGGTCCTACTTAGAAGTGCACCAGTGTGACTTACAAACTGCCAAAAAGGCAACTTCCTAAAGGAGCTGCTTGGACTAGAATCTGTTATGTCAAAAAATAGCCTTTCTAAACCTGAAGATAGACGTTAACAAACTAAACCCTTGGTATATGAGAGGACATTTGTAGACATTCTGTATTTTATTGGCACTGAACTTTCCAGTATGACTAAGGGATGAGTTATAAAACTTTGCAGCTATATAATTGCATACACCTTAAATTTTAATTGAGTATTATTTTTAGTATTAGTCTGATTAAGAAATCATTCACCTTTCATAATGAAAAATATTACTGAACACACAAAATACTGAACAAGAGGAAAACAAATAGAGAGATATTTTTGTATTTTAGTTTTCATGGCCATCCATTCCTCATTGTCTGCATGTCCTATTGTGTAGCGTTATCTTTTCTGCCCTGAGTTTTGGAAATATGAAGCTTTCCTCCACTGGAAAGTTTAAGGACAGAGGATTTTGGCGTTTAGTGATTTCTTTGTAACAAACTACAATTTTTTGGCTTAGAAGCTTCAGATGAAAATGAGCAAATAACACACTGTTTGGAGCTGCTGTAGTAAATGTTAAAAGGAGCTGGCTTGTTGTGCAGACAATGTTATATATAACTATACATGGATAAACAGTATGTACTGATCTTTAATAAATAAGCAATTGTAAATATTGGCAAATTGTAGTTATATAAGTGGAATAAAATTCTATATAATTCAGGATACACTATGGGGTGGCGACAGTAACTCCACTTCATATTGGCCTGCATAACACCACCATGTTGTTGATTATTTTCCTATAAAAGCATGCCCCATTGTGTTTTATTCCTTACTTATTGCAACACTCAAAAGTGGTAGAATGACTTGGCTTGCACTAAATCTAAATATCAATTACAATATGCCTATGTAAAGCATTTTTGATCCCTGTTACAGCTTGTAACTTTCATTTTCTATATAGGAATGAAACATACTGATATGCCACATAGTGACGTGCTATACTTTTAACATTGTTAGCTGATTGCGTCCTGATGTGGCACTGCAAATGTATAAATATATATATCAATATTCAGTATTATCCATGAAAGCTAAAATACAAATATATATATACTCTCTGTCTGCACCTCAGGGTGCCTTTATATCTCTGGAGGACAGTATCTTTTTGTTTATATATATATACGGTATATATTTGTATTTTAGCTTTCATGGCCATCTATCGAGGCCTTTGTCTCATTGTCCAGGTTTGTAGCTGTCTTTTTATTCGCCTGAGTTTTAGTGAAAGAAAGATTGCTTGTCCAAGGTTGGCTACTAAATAAATGAAAGACAGATTAGAACATTTTCAAGTCTCCAGCTGTTTAGATACCTGTCTTGGTTTAACCCAGTTAATTGCATTTACAGCTATTATGACAAAATAGCAGCCCTAATTAGGAGGATTGAATCTCATTAGCGCTCACTTACACTGACTGCGACAGCAGGGGCACTGTCAGTGAGGTGCTCTGGATGTGTTCCTCACTGTGGGCATTTTGTTATGCTGAATTAGAGGTTAGACCATAGTGTTACAGCCGTACAGTATAGACACCACTGTAATTGGGGTCTTTCAGAGCCCAGTAGTGTGTGTGTGTGTGTGTGTGTGTGTGTGTCTGTGTGTCTGTGTGTGTCTGTGTGTGTGTGTTTGGCTGGTTGGTTGGTGAGGCGGTTGTAGGGACGACATCATAGCTGCAGTGCATTCAGTTTCTTCCTCAATATTGTCCACTGTAAGTAATTTCCCTCTCAATATAACTGCTGATTTCACCCAATTAACTGTTCAATAACCATTCAAACTCAGATTCACTTTAAGTGTAATTTCCTGACTCACCCTTACATAAAGGGAGCTAGCAGAGACTCAGAGCACCTCCTCATGCATGGAACACAAAGCATACAGACATTCAACGCCACTTAGAGTACAGTACATTTGCATGGCTGTGGGCTCTCAAACAATATAAAGCTTAGCATTCTCTGTTACTGTACTGACACACTGTAGAGACAGACTTTATTCTCCTGCCTCTCTGAACTCTGACAATCAGTATACATAGTAGTTAAAACTTAAGGAAAAGGCTTACAGTCTGTCCGCTTTGGATTGTATATTGTATATTTGGTACCCACCAAATACCCTATTATTGATTAAATCTATGGGTGCACATCATTGCATGCTCTCCCATGTTTGTGTAAACCTCCTATTCATGTGTAAATCGGTCTTGCTATATGAC
Source organism: Notoglanidium macrostoma (assembly GCA_030068235.1). Classification (NCBI taxonomy): domain Eukaryota; kingdom Metazoa; phylum Chordata; class Actinopteri; order Siluriformes; family Auchenoglanididae; genus Notoglanidium; species Notoglanidium macrostoma. The sequence continues at coordinate 9,716,369 of JAQQZR010000007.1, forward strand.
ATGTTGAGGATTGGTTGGCATGAGTTTTAATAACGTGTACTTTTGAGACCATGTCCCTGTGTTAACCTAGCCATTTAAACTGCTGCTGACATTTGAAATAAACTGGATGGATCATTGGCATGGAAATGTCACTGCCTCGAGAACTAGAATATGAAGGGAAGAGAATGATCAGTACATCCACCCCTTAATCTCTCTTTCTCTCTCTCTCTCTATCTCTCTCTCTCTCTCTCTCAATCTCTCTTCTGAATGTGAGAGAAGCCATACTGTTCCCATTCTCTGTCTTTGTAATTAATTTTAGAAGTCTCTCTGTCTGCGCCTCAGGGTGCCTTTATATCTCTGGAGGACAGTATCTTTTTGTTCTCTTCCGCATACAAGTACAGCTTTAAAGCATCTTCATTGCATTTTCACAATAAGGGAGGTTTATTTGTATCTTACTAATACCAGCCCTTTATAAAATATTTCTGTAAAGGTTTGCAGTTATTGAGGTAATTTTGAACGCTTTTGGTAGGAACTCAAGGCAAATGGATTTATATTATATAAGTAGAACTGATGATTCCTCCTGGCTGAGTGATGAACTGTCTTCAGTAGTATAAAATAATTCTAGTCTAAACTCTCAAGACATTCAAAATTGCAAACAGTGAGAGAAACTATGAAAGGATCAGGCTATGAGGTTTTTAATCTGTCTAAAGGCAGGTTTTGCACACTCTTTGGAAAAAAAAAAACCATTTTTTAACAGTTGAACCATTGCTTGATGCTGGGGTTGTTTTGCCTTTTTTGGTTTACCAATATTTAACTCTCATTTGGAAAAGTGACTGTACTATTAAAACTCATTTAAGATACATAAAGGCTTCTGTTATAATTTAAATGAGTTTTATAGATACATTATGGATGTAACTAAATACAAATATATTGTTTGAATTGAACAGATAATATGTTTAAAATTTTTAGAAACACATATGAAAAATAGGTTTACTTTTTTTTTTTTCCGGGAAAAAAAAGTTTTATTTTTTTATATCAATGATACATTTTATCTGAGTTTATGATTATGTGAGTTCAGGAGTTTGTAATACAGAAGCCCTAAGAGGCCATGAATTTATACTTTTTTTATTTGGCCCATTTTCTTGTTATTATTTTTGTTATATTTGTCATTATCACAACATAACGAAACATTGTTTTCCCGTGATAACAGCATAATTTAACCGTAATCCTGACAGTCATCGTCCGGTATCCATGGAGTCACCCTGAGCCTCATAGCTGGTCAGCGATGTAGTTCACAATGGAATCAGGCTCCCTTTGATTGCACCTATAATAAACCTTTAGTCTTGCTAACTGCCTTTTTGAATGACACAATAACACTTTTTAAATGACACACTAATGTGAACATTGCCTGTAACAGAAATTGAAAAGAAATGTAATGGGCTGATCAGTATATGTCTGCTCTTCTGACATTGCTGCACAGAATGATAGTCAATGACTCTGCAATGTTTTCATGAAAACCGAGTTTCGTTAGAGATCTTGAGAAAATTATGTTGTTATCAGAGGAAAACTGGGTTTTGTTATGTCATGATAATGACATAATTAACCCGAGATCACAAGAAAATGGGCTGAATAAAATGTGTAAATCCACTGCCTTTTAGGGCTTCCGTATTATAATGACGTTTTTATGATATATTTATTTTCTCAAAACAGCAAACTGGATGGTCAGTGATGTAGATTTAACTGACTTATATGCTTATATTGATTAATCTAAAATAAATACTATATTAACTCATTTAACTTGATATTAATTATGCCTGACCATGTTGACATGATGTAATATGCTGCACTTTGGGTGGAGTTCCAAGAAGAAGTCCCGAACAGGAATTCCGTGTCACACGCTGTTCTTTCTTTTCTTTTTCCTAGTTGGAGGTTGGAAATTCCCAATTTAGTTGAATGCAACATACGTCCAAAATACAGGTACAGATAAAGTCATTGCGCTACACCCCTAAGGTAAACTAATCTCAGTTACATACATATTAAAGGTAAAAACATGTACCCATAAACTAAGATAATTGAGGCAAGGATTCTTTTAGATGGTGGTCCTGTTTATCTGTATAATATGGCTGTGTTTGAGCCGGATTTCATCTGGAAATGTTGCTTAGGTACAGTAATTTAGGCTCTGAATGTCTAAAGATATGGGTTTAAGATTAAACACTAGAAGTCCAATTCTTTATGTATTTCTCTTGTGTAGGGAAACAGTTTTAATGTAGTAATGCTTTAAAGGCTGATATTGGGTTAAAAGTCATTATCTCTGCCTTTATTTGTGGATACGCAGTGAGAAAAGTGTCTATAGTTAGTTCTGTTTACACACACACAGACACCCACACACACACCCACACACACACAAACACATACACACGCACAATCTTTAGTGCACTACAATGAGTCAGCTATGACTACATTTTTCCACCGAGAAGTTTAAGAGTCTATCTGCAAGAATATCCACTGTAAAGAAGAGTACTATCTTTGTAATGAGATGTTAGTTATCTGACAGACATTTCTTATTTTTCCTAAAAGGAAAGCAATCACAATCTATTTACATATGTCATTGCTAATTTCAGTTATAACATTTATAGACTCTGCACAATAGCACCTCCATGATTTGAAAAGAGATGTTTTATACTTGAACACATGAAACAATAGGTTGTCTAAATGAAAATTACTTTGTGAAATAAATGTTCACTGTAGAGAAGTTTGATCATCTCTATATGAAGCACCATATGGACATATGTAAATCCCCATGCTTGCAAGTGAACGCTTTGTATTTCACAGGCACATGTTGGATGGATATACAGTAGCTGCATCACCACATATTGCTCTGGAAGAGCCTTGAATCAGCTCCCCTCTTCAAACAATTCAGTGTCTCAACTTCCTTGGTGCACTGTGTGCAAATTAAGCTGAGGTCAGGGCTGTAAATGCCATGCATTTGGGCTTTTCTGTGACAGGGATAACTATGGCTTTCTGGGTAATGGGTCAGGCACAGAAAGGAGATATGCTTCAAGCAGAAGGCTCTAATTAATGGATGAGCCCAACTCTCTGGCTTTTGATATGGCAGACTGTCTTTTGCTTCAGAGAGACACAATTTAGACCAAACACAAGCTGCTGAGGTGCAAAGGCTGTGTCTATCTCTCTGTCATTAAAGAGCTAAATAAATCCCCTGAGACCATGTGATCTCTCATCTCAGAGATCCTTTTTGATTAGTTAGAAACAAAACTGCACTCCCAGCTAGCAAAAGCTTGGATGAAAGTCTTACAAACTCGTATTTGTCTTCTCTGTTAACTGCAAGTGTTTAAAAAATCTGCCAATGAAAATAATAAATAAATACATTGTAAAAGATAAGGTTACATTGCAAGTTAGGTTTTCTGATCCACAGAGCTTTATATTTTATAGCAAAGACAGGGTTGCTGTAAAAAATGGTAATTAGACTAAGTGTTTGTTTTTGCCCTAGTAGTATTGCAGTTTATCTGGATTTATTTTGACTGCAGTTCCTTCTAATATCACATAAAACATATCATAGGTTAGTTTCCCAGGCTTTCAGCCAGCAATAATCATTAAAGCTGATATAATAGACTTATCTTCATGTCTTTGGTAGTTAACATATCGAGGCCATTTTATGTATTCAGAATGGTGAAAACAAGGCAGAAATTTTCCTCCAGCTTTAGGGCACCTCTCTGCCTTCCACTCTCCAGCATGCTAGCAGGGTTGGGTTTTTTTTTGGTTAATGAATATTCATCCTAAAGTAATTTCCCTCTTTGTTTTTACATTTGCTTCATTATTCCATCTCCTAGCTCAATGAGTCATGATCAAGTGATTTATTTTCTCTCTGTCTGTGCTGTGAGAGTATTCTTGATGTTTTGCATGGAGACAATATCAATTAGAGTTTAGTGTTGTCTGATTGCAGAAGAGAAAATTGTGCTCCAAACAAAATACTCAGGTTAATAAAGCAATCAAAATGAGTTGCAGGCAAAAAAAAAAAAATCACTGCCTTGGCTTTGAAATAGTGAAGTGATTCTAGATTGTATTCAAGTGTGGGTAGCAGAAAGCCCTCAAGAGGTACTAGACTGGCAAAGATGCCTTTTATACAATTTCTTTGCTCCTGAAATAAATCTGGATATTTGGTCTATATTACAAAATCCAGATAGAGAAAAGGGAAGTTGTGTCAAGTGATTGCTTCTCTGTGCCCTGACAAAGCTGACTGTAGTGCTACCACACTAGAGGTAACCCAACAAACATGCCTATCCTACCCTTCTAAAAACCGACAAGCTCTTTAGCTTGCCAGGCTGTGGATGAGAGCCCTAACACTATACTCACCATTCTCTGAATATTCACACTTGCTCTTATCTGTAGTGGACATGTAATCATTCTTATTGTATATGTATGCTTCCCACTTACATATGTATCATTGGGAATTACAAATTATTTATTTAATGAACTGATTAGTTTTAGGGTCTTTGTGTGTACATTTCAATATAGCTATCAAGGTACGTATAAAGTCAAATTCAGTCAGAATACACTATTATTATATAGTAACTAGTAACTCTTGGTGTGGTTATTCATCTCTCATTTGAAGCTTATATATACATCCATTATCTATACCGCTTTATCCATCTGGGTTGCGGGGAAGCTGGAGCCAATCCCAGCATCTTTGGGCGAGAGGCGGGGTACACCCTGGGCAGGTCGCCAGTCAAACAAACAAACAACCAACCACACACGCTCGCATTTACACCTATGGGCAATTTTGAGTAGCCAGTTGACCTAATCTGCATGTCTTTGGACTGTGGGAGGAAACC
>JAQQZR010000007.1:9721297-9739908 GCA_030068235.1 Notoglanidium macrostoma
ACTGTATATATGAACCAATATATATTAACCATTGTATATGAACCAATATGTTTCAAATCCAGTATGCATGAACCAAAACCATTATATGGTCTAGCAAACCAGTATGATTCAAAGCCAGTGCATCTGCAATGAAGCCCATTAGTTTCCCAATAAATTGAGCTATATGCACACAGTAGGTATGAATTATTTCCTGAATGGCACCTCATAGTATCGTACTATCTCACACAAAAAAAAATCTCTCTTACAATTGCTCATACTCTCTCTCACACACAATCAAACGTATATCACACACACATCATCAAACCTCTCTTACATACTGTCATACTCTCATCACTCACACTATCAAATCAATTACACACAATATCATATCTTTCACACACCATCAAACCTCATTTAAACACAGTCATATACTCTCACACACACCATCAATCTTCTAACTGTTGAGAGTGCAAGATTAAAGTAATAGTGTGTGTGAGAGAGTGAGTGTGTGAGGGTGTGTATGAGATACTTTGGCTTAATTCATTGCTTTTGTTCATGTTGCCCCTGCTTTGAATCCCATATGACTGTAAGGATTTGGGAGGGGTCTAACAAAGGTGGAAAAATGGTGTCGGAGACTCTAAGCCAATCAGAAACTGTGAACATCAAATTTTATCTCATGCACACTCAAATCCTCTATTTAGTAGCAGAAAGAGTGCTGTGTGCTGGTGGAGAAGCTGTGTGTGCACAGGTGGAGCTGAGCATCCTTCTGGTTAGTGCTAGCTAAATTCCAGGACCTACAATTTATATTTTTGACCACCCACTGTCGCCCACTGCAGATTTAAAATCGCCCACCCCCAAGAGATTTTCTTTGGCAAGACTCAACACACAGTGTGTGTATGTGCACGCATGTGCCTGTGTGTGTGAGAATGAGAAAGAGATGCTAATGTGCATTTGGGATATGAAACAGTAGACACCATTTATAAAATAATTAAATTCTCTCTTAAAAATTGACAGTAGCACAGGCTGCCAGAGCTTACACAGTTGTCATGATAATGATAAACAAGGCATGCATGCTCACAGGATTTATGGGATGCCAGCAAGCAGACGAACCACAATTGTTGCGGTCTGTATCGCTGTGATGTGTAGGTAGATTTTTGGAGAAGTGTACATCAAGCATAGGGTACGGCAAAAGGTACGCAGCTATTCCATACCCTATGGTGTAGGTTCGAAGCCGAAGTATAAATTGGCCTTAAGCCCTAAGCTTAAATCTTAACACCAAAGCCCAAAGCTTAACAGCAAAAGCTTAGCAACACTCTTTGTATCAACTGCAGTTCAAGGCCATCTTTACCTTTTTAGGTGTATCTTTAGGCTGTCCATATGGGGCCATCCTTTGCATGAAAACTCCAACCAGAAGTAATTCATCAGGATGGATCAGGCTGGTCCAGAAAGCAGAAGGTGTCAGGATCACTAGTATCTTAGGAGTAGCATGGTTAGCTCAACAGAGAGAAAAAGAGATGTAGACAAATGTGAAACACAGATTGTTAAGTATGCTCATTGTCATCTAATGGTTATAAACAGTGTATATTGTGTGCTGAGTGCAAGCAGGAACTCTAGCAAGACTAGCTATGACAACATAACTAAAAGGGAGAGCCAGAAGGTAACTCAGACATAAAGGCACCCTGGGACAAAAAAAGGTCAGGTACAGCGGTGCAAGATATGTCCTTTATAGTAGTATTTTATAATCAATGAAAATTTGATTGGGAGCCAAGGCTGTGTGGATAAGATGGGGTGATATGCTCATATCTTCTGGTAAGGACTCTCCCTGCTGCATTCTAGACTAACTGGAGCTTGCTTATGCACCTACTGGAACATCCAGACATCCAGATATGCATTAGAATAATCTAACTTAGAGGTAACAAAGTCATGAACTAGTTTTTCTGAATTGTGCAGTGACATTGTCTTATCTTAACAATATTTCAGAGATGAAAGAAGGCTGTCCTAGTAATATATTATCTACATGAGCTTCAAATGAAAGACTGGAGTCAATAATTAAACCACAGTATTTCACTTGTGCACATGGTGAAACAGAAAGGCCAGCCAGTGTTTTTATGTAATCAGACAGCTTACTTCTAACTGCATGTGGTCCTAGCACATGTATTCCTTGTCAGAATTAAGTAGAAGGAAGTAACTATGTCCTTTACACAATCCTCAATTTTATTAATCCTCTATACCTCAGTAGAATTCTAGATTATTGCAGCATTTCACTGAAAATAACAAAGAAATTCCTTTGTTCATCCTGTAACCGAACAGATATAATTCTATAACTAATGAAATATGCGAATTACAAGTTTGTTTTGTTTGAAAGGGCATGAATTGTACATTAATATGATATAAAATATGTATTAGTAACATCTACAAATATTGGTAACACGTTACAATATGGGTGCACAACTAAGCATATATTAATGTGTGAACTAATGCTTACTTGATGATTAATTAATACATGAGCTAATACTAAGTGCAACATGAAAAAATGAGGAGTACACATTAACACATAATAGTCATATGTACCCAGCCATTAATAAATGTAATTGTTAAGCATTAATAAACATGTTACTGGTTTTGTGAATTCATAGAATTAATATAATTAGTTTCAGTATTAATTACAATTACAATCATTTGCACTATGAAGGTTCTATTTGGTGACACTGCAGCCCCAATTATAGGTTGTAAGTTAAATTCATGACTAACTTCTCAACAGATTTAAAATGTTCAAATATCACCTGTTTTTCTTAATGATGATGCAGTAGTCTCTTTTCAGATAAAGTGTTCTTAATGACTAGGTAAAATAAACATTATTATTGTTATTATAATTATAATTATAATAATAATAATTATTATTATTTTTATTATTATTATTATTATAAAGTAAAAACATGTGTAGAAGTAAATATGTCTTAAATTACTTAAAATTGATCATGTCAGCCAATCTCTGGGAGACAGAATTCTGGCTGGGTTGTAGGGGATCAAATACTTATTTCTCTCAATGACATGAAAATCAATTTATAACTTTTATGTAATGTGTTTTTTCTGGATTTTTGGTTGATATTTTGTCTCTCTCCAGTAAAGTGAAACTACCATAAAATTTAGAGACTGTTCTTTTCTTTGTAAATGAGCTTATAAATTCAGCTGGGGATCAAATAATTATTTCCCACACTGTATAAAGCCCACATTGTTCTCCAAATGCCACCTGTACATTCAGCAGTTCAGTGGCCATAAGCTGCTGTACACTACATCGTCACACTGCATTGGGATGGGGCCAGAGCATATTACATCAGATATCACCTTTGCTAATTTATGCTCTAGCTTTAGCCCTGCAATTATGCAGTCATGTCATTGCCCATTCAGCCTTATGAAGGCTGTAATGCAGGAGTTGGGGGATTGCTAAGGCATCCAGAATTTTTCCCTAAAGAAACTACGCAGCTCTCATCCTCACTAACCCTCTCTAGAAACTGGATGTGCACCTCTAATTCGGTAGTCTTCTCCATCAGAGAGCTAAATAATATACATATACCACAAATAAAGCTATTCCTAATGATGGAGGAAGAATCGTTAAACATCCTGCACCGAATACACTGAACAAGCTGAATGTCTGCCATGATGATGTTTTATATTGATTAAAAATTTGTTTAGATTAGTTTCAATTCAATTCAATTCAATTCAATTTTATTTGTATAGCGCTTTTAACAACAGTTAACAGTTTCAGCATAGCCAATATGGATGGCCTCCTGATGCTATCTTTAGATGGCAGAAAGTGCTCTTCAAGAAAAATTGTAAATGTGTCAAGAAGGGAAATGTGAAAAAAACAGCAAATTAATATGTATATGAGAGAGAGTGCAATAGTATATCAGACAGGTTTGATAGAGTGACTATGATAGTGTGAGATACAGTGTGTGTGAGAGAGATTTTGTGAGTGTGTGCATGTGTGTGTGTGAGAGAGAGAGAGCATGCATGTGTGTGCATGTGTTTGTTATCATGGTACATGATAACCAAATACTCAAGCGTTTCTCTTTCAGAATGTGAATGTGAGAGAATCTTTCAGCCTAGATGTGCCCTGGTAAGGCAGTTTAGTCTACTTATTATTTGTATTTACTTACTGTTTTTTACATGAATGTGTCTGTTTGAATGTACATTTTCTTGCACATACTAAAATCATTTATCTTTGACTCCTTCTGAGTTGTGCTTAAAGGTTACATTTTATTCATACACACTTTGGTGTGTTGGATGATAGTTAATGGTGGAAGGTGGGACCCTGTTGATTCCTTCAAAATTTGCACAATCTCCAACATCTTGGTGCAGTATTTAACACAGTCTACTGGTATTGTTTTGAAGGACTATGTGAACAATGATAGTCTCTTGCAGTTGGGAGAACATAAGAGTCCAACCCTCACATGGCAGTCTTGCAATTCTACATAAAGGGAACATGCAGTAACAAAAATATACATGCAGTAAAAACAGTGATAGACTTTCATCCCAGTCTCCTTTATATTGACAAACTGATGTACTAAAAAATCTGTTTCAGTAAAAATAATTTTTTAATTAATTTAATTCATTTAAAAAATGTAATTAATTTAAATAAATTTTTATTAGAGTTTTGTTCATTATTTCTGTAATATTTAGCATTTGTTTTGAAGTTAATATAAACAGTGTATTCACTATATCTATATATCCTTGTAGTTCACATTATATGTTTCCCTGGAGAACTCTGGCAACTGTGGTATAATTCTGGATAACTAATTATCATTCTCTGCTTTTGTAGTTAACCAGACTTATCCAATTTAAGACAATTTAAACAAAAAACACACATAACATATATATAAAAATCCACACTAATTATTCTGGATTTTATGTACAAATTTAGCTGAAATCAATTTTTTTAGTAGGTGATCACTTCTGAGTTAAAGAGGAGGTTAAGAATGAGAAGTTACATGACATGTGACAAGTGTGCAAGCCTTCTGAATAATCTTTCCTCTATGTTTTAAAGGGTGAGAATTTGCAATTAGACAGAGCATTTTTGGCAGCCCCTGAGAATCACTGTGGCTGCAAACGTTATCATTGTGGTGAGAACAAATAACTGAAGCTAAAACTGTTTCACAATAAATGCAAATTAAATTTTCATTGGTAAAAGTAATTACATCCCTTCATAATACTGTGTACTTTTGTATGTCATATTTAAAGTGTTTGTGTTTTTGTGTGTGTGTGTGTATATACAACCATGTATACAGTGAGAAGTGCAGTGTGTGTAGATGGAAAGAGGGGTGTAATGAGACCAGGACAAACTTTGATGGAGCACAGTGCTTTGGGAGTCTGTTACACCACAAGCTGCACACACACATTCGACTCTGCCACTGGGTTCTACATCATAAAAGCAACCAGTATTAACTGCACCGCACAGTGCCAGCCAGTGAGTACTCATACAGATATACACAGTAACAGCCACATGAACACAGAGAAATGCACAGGAAAAAAATCTCATAGAATCATGACATTCAACAATGTCTTCATTTACACACATATTAAAGAGGGCCAGAGAAATATATTCAAAAGTTTTATATGTGAATTATATCTAGTATGTATCTAATTTAGGACAGTACAGTGGTGCAGTAGTTAGCACTGTCAACTAACTGCAAGAAGGTTCCGGGTTTGAACATGCTGACCAACTGGGGCCATGTTCAAGTAGAGTTTGCAAGTTCTCCCTGTGCCTGTATGGGTTTTCTCCAGGCACTCCAATTTCCTCCCACATCCCAAAGACATGCATATTAGGTCAACTGGCTTCTCTAAATTGCCCATGGGTCTGAATGTGAGCGTGAATAGCTGTTCGTAACTTTGTTAGCCCTGTGATAGATTGGCGACCTGCCCATGGTATACCCCTGGACACCCCAATGTCAGAATTGAGACATAAGCCATAGAAATAATGGATGGAAGGATGGGTGGATGGATATAATTCAGAAATACCAATGTAGTCATTGTTATAGTCAATTTTTTCCAAATATATACCATTTATATCCATCCATCTATTATCTATACCGCTTTATCCATCTGGGTCACGGGGAAGCTGGAGCCAATCCCAGCATCTTCGTGTGAGAGACAAACAAACACGCACTCTCGCATTCACACCTATGGGCAATTTAGAGTAGCCAGTTGACCTAAACTGCATGTCTTTGGACTGTGGGAGGAAACCGGAGCACCTTGAGGAAACAAATGCATGCACGGGGAGAACATGCAAACTCCACACAGAAAGGCACGCTGGGTGAGCCAGGGATCGAACCCAGGACCTTCTTGCTGTGAGGCGACAGTGCTAACCACTGCACCACCGTGCCGCCCCGAAGCTTATATATATAGTCATTGGAAAAAGAAAGTATAACCTCCTTTAATTCTATATTTTTTATTCATCAGGGCCTAAATGACAATTGTGTGGTCCTCATCAACTTTAATAAACAAACAAATAACCTAAAAAAAAAAAAAAAACCACCACAGATTTCAATATATGGTCTTTGTTTTTTGATAAAGTAAACCAACATTCAGAAACAATGTGGGGAAAAAATAAATGCAGCCTATAATTCAGTAACATGTAGAACTCGCCTCACAGTACTTGAGTGAACATTTGTTTGATTATGATCCATCATGTCTGTTTCAAGCAAAAGGTGCAGGCTCTTTATTAGTACCCAGAATAATGAAAATTATAGCATTCTCTAGCATTTCAGCACATTTAGTATAGTTTTTTTATTTTGTTTCTATATGACAGCATGGTGTAATGATTTTATAATCCCCAAAATCCTATGATGCCGAGAAGAGGATGGGTTCCCTTTTGATCCTAGTTCCATTTCTTCCTTATGTTGTCTCAGGGAGTTTTCCTTGCCAGTGTCATCTCTGGCTTGCTCATTTATGATCTCAATTTAAATCCAGATTTCCGTAAAGCTGCTTTATAACAATATCTATGGCTTAAAGTGCTATAGAAAATAAATTTAAATTTTAATTATTTGAAGGTTAAGGGATTTTATTCAATTACTCTTGACTCTGACGATTGTAGGGCTTATTGCAGAATCTGTACAACAGGGCTGCCACTGCCTCAGGGAAGACCATCCCAGGCTGCAAAGTATAGCATTTCAGGAATTAATTTACTGCATATAGAATATTTTGTTAAGTTCTTGTTGTTATCATATGCACCACAATTATATATTATTAGCATGGACAATATGTGTTGAGTAGACGTGGGTTCAAAATGGGTATGGCTGACATTGTCCTCATGGTGGCAATAGCCCCTAACTCAATGGCTCAAAACTCAAAATTTAATGGCAGCTTTTCTATTTCAGTCTTTATGATAATGGATGGTAGTCTAGGGTGACTAAAGTTTAAAAATCAAAGAAAAATATTTTTTATGTTCAAGTCAGTTGTCATCTGCCAGTTTTTAAATTTATTAGTGTATTTTTACAACCCTGGAAATTGTTTGTTGGTGTGTGTGTGTGTGTGTGTGTGTGTGTGTGTGTGTGTGTGTGTGTGTGTGTGTGTGTGTGTGTGTATGTGTTTGAGTGTGTGTAAGATATAACCCAATCCCAAGACACTCTTTGATCTTAACATCATATCAGCCCACAGCTATAGAGAGGAATTGAATTTATAGTGCAGCCTCCATCAGTTCGCGTATTTCAGGTTGACATACTCAAGTCTGAATTGGGTTTCCATTTGTATCAGTACCATGATCTGATCTTCACCTGTATTAAATTCTCTCTGCATTGCACCCATGGTTGTCTCAATGCTTTCTTGGTGATTACTGGATTTGAGATCAGTTTCATCTTTCATTACTTTATGTTTTTTATAGACTTGAGATTGGTAGGCCCGTTTCAACATAATGGCTTCCTGGCTCTGCTGGAAATGATGGAATGGAGAATGGTGACCAAATTGATACCAATCATCGAAAATGTCTTCCATTCCCTCTGTGACATGCTGGCAAAATTGAAGATCTGCTATAGGCAAATACAATCATGGTATAGCAAGACATGCTACAGGATGCCTTCTACTGTCTATCTGTCTACATAATTCTACACCCCTACTCATACTACCTGTTTAACACCTTGCCAACATTAGCAGAATTGGCACAATGAGATCATTAGATTGTGTTTGTTTTGTTTTTTTCTTGTGAGATCTTGTCACATATCTGTATGTGAGAATATCACTACTGTGAGAGTGTTATTTGAGACATTTCCTTTAATTACTGTTCTCCTGCTATGACTACAGATGAAACAATAATAATAGCAAAAAGGTTTCACAGCAGCGTGTGTATTGTAATCATTATATTTGTTTTTGTACCTTTGTTTGTTTAAATGATTTGCATTATTTCCACCAGGCTGTCCTTGCTGATTAGATTAGATTTTTTTCAATGAAGATTGTAAGACATATTTGCTTTAGTTCTATTAGTGAATGTTCTATGCTTCAACATTCAAAAGTGCAATAATATTTTCTCTGGACCATTCACCAGTTTGTTAACTTACTTGGACTAGTACTAGGTGGCTCTCCTCTCATACCCTTATGAGAGAACTGAATGCTTAATTAACCACATGTTTAATCAACCCTAATGTCCTAGTGGATTTGCAACCACATCGTTACAATATATTTATCAACATAATACCCATTATTATTCTTACTAATTGGTTCCCTACATCTGTGTAATGATCAGTTACAATAGTAGCTGCCTTGTGGTGCCAGAAGGTACCATACTATACTTGATTGCCATAGGAGTGTATATATATATATATATATATATATAAAGTTCATTTTGTCTGATTTTTTTTGTCTGGGTGCTTATTATCTGTTTGAATAATAAGTATAATTATTACACTGACATTCTCTTCTCACAATGGTAAACAACTTTCTGTTTCAGATAGAGCCATACTAAATTTACACCAATGGTTTGCTGTGGTGTGGCATGTTTGTTATTTACACTAGACTGAGGACCAATTCTTTATGAGGTATGATGGTCCCTTCATTATAGAACAGTTGCGTCCTCACCTGGATCTCTTGCTGATTCACATCTTTTCTCTGTGCTCGATTGTCCCTCCATGGCTCACACATGGCTTTAACCAAGCAGAGCATCATTACCTCAGCTGGGTTTTTTCCCTGTTTACGGGTCAAATTTTCTCCTTGCATAATTCAAGCCCACTTTCACACATACAACGTAATGGCAAGTATCCAAGAGAGGATGGCCAATTGCCTTTAAGTGCTTGTGTCAGTCGTTTATGGGTCAGTAAGCAGGACTGGCCTCATGCCAGAGTATCTTCGGTCTATAGCAGTGATGTCAAGGTTGTGGATAGAATAGAATTGCAAAGCCCAAGAGTGTATGGTTACACCACACTAACAACAACAGATAAAGGATTAAGAGGTACTTGCGTTACTGCACTTAAAACTTAATATAAAACATGTATTATTTACTTTTGCAGCTAGGTAATATTTCCCAGTCCCAAATAGTCTTAGCTATAAGTTTAATGTATTTTATTGTTTTAATGTATTGATTGTTTCACAGTGTTCCGCACATTGCAAATGTTACAATATGCATCAGTTCAAGTGGCATATATGAGTAAAATCTGAGTGCTCATTTACATCTCTGTAAGCGTGCTCCTGTTTGCAGTGAGGTAATCAATACTCCTCACTGCAGAGATCAAAGTGAAGACCTTTTTGTTGCTAGACTGCACTTATTTTAGAATCTCAACATCCTGCTCCCATCTGAATTTTAATAAGGTGTACATTTCCTCAGGGAGACTTTTTGATTCTATTCATAAATCATTGGGACTGAAGATATGTTGTGAACGCTGAGAAAAAAAGTGCTAAATATTTTGCTCAGAGTAATATCTGTGGACACAGCAAACATTTTCTGTGTTCTGTTCTGTTGTCCATTTATGTGAAGTATCATTGACATTTAATCATTCGCTTTGTCATCAGCCAAAGTAATGGATCCATGGTTGAGTGTTTATGGTGCCTTGGTTAATGTACCTTGACACTGTGTTATTTTGATGGACTCTAGCCCAGTGAGTCTACATTTCTGAAGGTGCGGTCCATCATAAAAGGCACATTCCATAATCACATGCTCTGAAATGTAGTTCAAATACATCTATAGTACATCTTAGAAAGAAAACACGTTTTGTTCATTGGAGAATGAATTCTGTGTGGTGCTAATCAATTCTTTAAATCCCAGTCTAACATATTACAGCCTCTTTGAACAAAGCTTCTGATTTGTTTACACCCTCTGCACTGTAATTTTATATCTGAAACTTGTAGCTTGAAACATGTGTCTCTAATGAGCATGAATAATTAAGGTTTATGATGGCCAAATATCAATAGCTGCATTATAGGCCAGTCACATTTCAGCACCATGGACAGAGCTTCTGTAAAAGCTGCTAAGCTGCACATTAATGAGACTCCACTAATGATGGCATGGTCATTTGCGCATGCTCGCAATTGTGACTGTACGTCATCCAACATCCAATACTACTGTGGGCTATTCAACAGTAAAATGTACCCCAAGATAGAGTATTTTGCTATACACAGATGATGCACATTTGGAACACTGAAGGGTCCCCCCATCCCCGCCCATCCCCCCCTCCCCGGGAATATAAAAAATAACTTCATGCCAAAGCAAATCTGTGTGGGTGTGATTGCTAAGCTGTTTATTGTTAAGATAACAATAATAGAAACCAAAAAAATAATGCTTCACACAGTAACAATAGTCTAAGTGGCATAAAATATCATATTTTGTCATGGGATTGGCCATAAAAGCCATTAGAGATGTGGCCTCAAGTGCAGCACCATGTTAACATAATGACTGACACTGAATAACTTTGAATTTCATTTGACATTAAACAGTATAATTACTGCCATTTTGAGCACCAAATACAAGAATGACTGCAAGAGCTTTGTTTTTGTGCTTCATTAAGAAGAACCATTTTGATTAATAAAGATAATCGACTGCCATAATAGACTTGACTACATACATCTGCTTGTCATGCTGCCTCATAGCTACTGTATGTTGGTAGCTAGCTACTTAATGTGACTACTGTGTCTAAAATAAAGTTTATCTTGGCAGATAATATTCCTAACATTAGCAATATTATTTAGTTTCCTGATATAAATGTTCCCTCTTGATAATGACAAAAACAAAACAAAACACTGATGTGAAGAGCTGGTAGGCTTCTGTGCTCTAAAATGCTTTGTGGCACTCTTCAGAATAGGAAAAGGATTTGTGTACAAGATAGCAAAAGCACAAATTTAAATATTTAAAAAAATTTTTTATGTGGAATCAGCACTTCAGGTGCAAGTGCATAAAGATCACAGTTTACTTTATTTATTTATTTGTTGAAATTCTGTTTATTCTCTTCTAAGGAAACCATTCCCCATCCCCCAAAGAAAATCACAGTTAGCTGTCTATCTTCATGCAGAAGGTTGTGATAAACAGAAAAAAAATTATGAAAGATCATTCCAGACAAAATAAATACAGGAGAAAATTGGGACTTTACAGGAGTGAACCAGGAGAATTAGCATGTGCAGCTATAAATAAGTGAAAGAGACGAAGGTGGGCGTTTTTGTGTCAGATGAAATGTGTGTCAGTGGGCCATATCACTATCCTTCTGCATCTCCAGGGACATCATTATTCTGGAGTAAAGAAAGCGAGCAGGTCAACCTCTAGCCGTAGGGGATGTGCAGCTGTGGAAAATATTTATTTGTATATCAAAATAATATACAGCCAAATTCACAGCAAAAAAAATGTTCAACAACACTGCAGAGTTAACATCTACAAAATTTCATTTAATACAAATTAAGTTAGGTTACTTCCTGAGCTTGGTTTACTATATGTTTAGACTGTCAAATATCTGCTTAGAGTTTTTAAGCCTAAATATTTAAGCTATGGGTTGTGCCTGTGAAGACTGCATTTATTGTTAAAAAGGATAAACCAACATAAAGTGCTGTCCATGTTTGAAAAGCAAGCCATTTTGAAGTAGAGAAAAGCCATTGCACAGGCAATTGGCATAGCCTGTACAACAATTTGGAATGTCCTGAAAAAGAAAGAATCCACTGCTGCACTAACAACCAGCCATCGAGCAGGTTGGGCGAGGAAAACAACAGCAGTTGATGAAAGAAACATTGTGAGAGAATGTGAAGGAAAATCCAAAAAACAGCAGTCGGTGATATGACCAACAACCTCGAGAGGGCAGAGGTGTTGAAGGAGACTCATATAGCAGCAATATAGAGGCCGTACCACAATAGGAAAAACACTCATCAGCAGTAAGAATCAGAAGACAGGATTGGAATTAGCAAAGAAATACAGAGATGAACCCAAAAGTTTGCAACCAAGATTAACCTCCACCAAAGTGATGGAAAAGCCAACGTGTGGAGAAGAATGTACCTGCTCATGATTCAAAACATCTGGGCTCATCAGTCAAGCACTGTGGAGGTAGTGCCATGGCTTGGTCTTGCATGGCTGCTTCTGGAACGGGATCATTATTCTTTATAGATGATATAACTCATGATGATAGCAGCAGAAATAATTCAGAAGTTTACATACACATCTGACAATTTAAAGTGAAATTCAACCAATCTAACTTGGAGTAATGTCATCATGCAACAAGAAAATGATCCATAAAACACACTACTAACACAACAAAGGACTTCATCAGGGGGAGAAAGCAAAAGGTTTTAGACTGGCCAAGTCAATCACTAGACCTTGGCATGCATATCACCACCTGAACATGAGACTGAATGGAGAATACCCCCCCCCCAAATCACTGATTTGATGCAGTCATGGAAACCAAGTGATATACAACCAAATATTAAGTGTTATTTACTTAATATAACTTTCTGTTATTAACAGAAAGTAAATGTGTTTCTGATCTTTAGTTGACCTAAAAATTGGGTGGTGTGATATCACACGTGCTATGTTTTAACTAGATGTAAATGTAAATATCAGGAAATGAAAGCTGAAATTTTGATTTGTTGTGTCATATTGATCATTTATTCTCAACCCCAAATGTCTTCAATGTATAACAAAAATAAAAGCATTGGCCTTGCTGTTCCAGTACTGTTCAAAAGGGACTGTATTTGCTGGCACCATACATATTTTTATTTTTGAGCATTCATAAAACACATTAGGTCCAAGTAGACATAACTATAAGCCCACTAGTTTTTGGTTTATTGAGTTTTGGATTAATTCAGATGACCAGCCAAACGGTCTAATAAGCACACACACACACACACACACACACACACACACACACACACACACACACACACACACACACACACACACACACAAATAAAAATCACAGACCCCCTTTGGCTATGCACTGTATCAAGAAGTATGAGTGCAGCTCTGTCTAAAAGAAGTCACCCCTGTATACCCCTTACATCCACCATGTAAAACACTCAAAACGCCCACGGACTGCGCTACAGGGCTCGTAGATACTCCGGTGTAACAGCCTGGACGGTGTAATGGTGGATGAGGTGTTTGGACTAAAATCCGATCTGGTCTCTATGCTGGTAGAAACAGGAGGAGGGGACACTGGAGGCGCTGAGGCTCCGCGCGCGCTTTTGTTCACTTCTGTCTCCTCGCGACCGGCGGAACGCGCGCAACGCTTGTTTTTTTTTTTTCCTCCACGCGCTTCTTTCTCTCGCGCGCGGATCACTAGGAGGTTAAAGTGAAGCACGTACACATATTCTTTCGCCTTTGCAACGAACCAGAACCTGTTCACATCTTCAAAAGCTGTCTCGCTTAAAAAAAAAAAAAATTATTATTATTATTTTTACCTCAGTAACGGAACAGCGACGGAACACCTGCACTGAGGAGCAGCGGCACTGAGTCTGCCGAGCTAGGCTAGCTCAGTCGGCTAGCTCACATTCCTGTGCACTTTGAGACGTCGGAAATATCAGAAAAAAAGGTGAGAGGAATTTTTTCAACTGCCCTTAAATTATCATTATACAGCAACCGAGTCGCTACGAACAGCTAACTCCTGAGTGAAATGTGTTTAGGAGCACAGAAAGCCACGGGAGAATAAACAGTAAGATGTAAAAGACGACAAGGACTGGACAATGAAGTGCTACAGTGTTCACTGCTTAGACACGAACACTGTCAGAGTTCATGTCTATAACTGCTGTGCAGGTGAAGCATCCTGCTACTCCACTTCCTTTAGATTAGTTAAAGGTAGTTTTTGCAAGTCCTTAAATACATGCAAGGTATTAAAAATTAGGCTATGTGTTTCATTATGTTATTTTCCACGTTGTAAACATTATGTGTTCGAGTTGGACGACGTGATTTTACAGTACTTGATAGCCTGTGTATCAGGATATTTATGTGACAAAGAGCCAACTAAACAGTAAACATGCGAAAAAGAGTTCAGTTATACTTTAAATTAGCATCTACAAAAATAAATATTTTAACATGAGACAAAGGGAAAACTCGAGAGAGGGTAATTTTGGAGTTGGTTGGTGATATAATAGGACTGAGATTGCCCATGACATCGCCAGAAACTGTATTTTGCCAATTTATCATAATATCGATATATTATTGGCATATTGCAGTCCTCTGTACACTTTAAAAAGGGTTTCAAACAGTAGCATTCCTTGTTGCCGGGTGGTACTCTTATCTTTTAACTAGAAAAGTCCATGCAGTACTCTAAAAGGTAATTACAGCCCAATTATTTACCTAAAAAAACATTTTTTAAAGGTACAATGTACATATATGTTTCCTGGTGAAAGATACATATTGAAGGTGCAAAAGATGAGGGTACTACTGCAGCAACAAAGAAAGGTACAGTTTAGTTCCCTTTTTTCCAAAGAGTGTACAATAAAGCGTAACAATGTCACCTCAGGTCTCATCAATCTGACTGTTTGCTTTGTGTCTTACTGCCAGAAAATGTACTCTTCTGCCCTGTTTGAAATGACACACAAAAAGGCATTTGTAAACAACCCTAGCCTTAAAACCATGTCGCTGTCAGGCAGAGAAAAACCCCATGCAGCTCTCCAGTCACTTTATATCCTGTTTGCAATGTGCAAGCTTTTTGATGCTTTAGGTCATGTGAAGTTTGACAAGTGGAGAGCACGATCGCTTTTAAGCTCATGGCAGTGACAGTGGACCGCTAGTGGGAGAAGGAGGCGCAGTTGATCCATGATGGCTTGCTGTCGTGTCTGTCTGTGTGGTTTCGTCTTTTCCATATGACTCAGACTCAGGAGACTCGAGGGCTGATGAAAAAGGCGCACAGCACTCCCTAGCGCTTGGGCCATCAGTCTGGAACATGGCTTAATATTTGACAAAAAAGTAGTTGTATACAATAAAATCATCTGTCCACATTGTCTGCGTGCATGCATGTGTGCGTGCGTGTGTTTTCCCTTGTTATTTGTCAAAGTGCATCAGAAATAGAGAGTGGCAGCGCAGTGTGTTTATAGGAGCCCTGGGGAAATTTCAAGCAGCTGTTTGTAGCAAATTGTTTGCTGGTTCTTTCAATGTCTCTCATGTCTTCTTGCTCCTGCTCTGCTTTTTTCTTGTCTGACTAAATCTGTCCTCACCCCATGCCCATTTCCCTTTCACCCAGACACATTCATCCTCTTCTCTGTCTCATGCTCTACTATAACATGTGTTTGACCTGCTTGTACATTTTGCGGTGATATTTATCACCATGTGATCGAAGCAGTCTCTCTCAGTCATGCTCTCTCTGACGCTGTTGGCCATGTGACTCTCTCTCTGTCTCTCTCTCTCTCTGTCTCTCTCTCTTTGTCTTATCCTCTTCCTCCACTCTGGCAAGATCAAACACCTCTCAGCATCTGCATTATTCATCATTTGTTTGATAACGTGGGCATTTTGACATCACTTGAATAAATGTTGAGAGTGCCTATAAAACCACAACCACCGACCATTTATCAGGACTTGGGAAACTTGTTTTGATTCATGAGACCTCTGATTAACAACACGCCTCTGTAATCCTTGTCAGTGTCACTAGCAGTGCTTCTGTATTTAACTTCAAGTTGGTTTGGTGTTATGCTGCCAGACCTTTGTCTACAGTAGCTCATCAGCACAATTTCTCATCTGCACTAGAGCTAAACTACTTCTTCAGCATGCACAAATGCCAAAGGGCACCCTTTATCATTAAAAGTGAGGAGGAAATTGCTTTGGCAAAGCAACCCTGTGGTATTATGCTGTTTTTAGCAGGGGCCTGATTGATTCTCCCTTATTTCAGTAATGTGTTTCTGCCTGGCTGCGCAAAACTTAGCATCAACACTTGTAAGGAGAGGAATGTTGACAGGTGGAATTAAATTTGTACTTGAAAAGCATTCAAACAATCCAGTGTCTAAGATTCCAGGAGATAATGTCCTTGTCGTAAATTATCATGCAAAGAGCTTAATGGACTGAGTCTACTGTGCAGATGACTGAAATTACTCAGGAAGGCTAAGCTGGGCACGAAGTAGTGAAAATGATGCTCCTAGTGAATGCTCGCTACTAAGCCTACTTCATGTAATGTGTATCCTCGCTGCAGAACCAAAGCTGCTTCTACCGGGATTCATTAATCTAATTGTGCTTGCGTGCACTCGTTCGTCTTTTTCAGCACACTACTGAATACAATATCTCAGGTCAACTTCTCCTCAGATGTTAGAATGTTCCTTATATCTGTGTTGGATTTTCCCATAGGTATGTTAGGAAAATTACCAATCTGTGTTGGACTCCATACATACACGATCTGTATTGGATACAGTTTTTTATTTGTTTGTTTGTTTGTTTGTTTATGCTTAGCCTTATGACCCAGAATGTGTGTGCTTTTAGTCTGACCTCCTGGACTACCCACAAATCAGTCAGACTCTGTGTGGCTGTGCATCATGAATATTCATCAGACAGCAGACATGAGATAGGCTTCATTATTCAAGATAGGGTTTCCTTTTATTCAACAGCATTATAGCATTACTTATATTGCAGCATTTGTAAAAGACATTATTAATTAGGCTTGTAGATTTTGTTCGTTCTTTTGTATAATGAATTCAACCTTAACATGGAATGTATTTTTAATATTTTGAGATTGTCTGGAGTTCAATAGCAAGGAATGAAAATTGTAAACGCAGTAAGAAACAATGCCAAGCCTTTATTAAAATTACATACGTCTCAAAACTTGCCTATTAGAGAAAAGTGTTACAGCTCAGCAGATCTCTCTGATCAGGCTAGGGGTGGAGCTAATGCTGAATAGGTGACACCAGAAACAAAGAAGGCATCCAGATCCATTGTAAGGCAATATTGGGGGTGGAATTGTTCCTTGGGTACCTTTGAAATTATATGATTATTACAGATCAAGAAATGATTTAAAAGGTTATAAACAACACCATTACATAAGGAAATATTCATGGATCCTTTAACATTCAGCACTGGACAGTTCCCTCACGCGGGATTCTTTTTATGGTCTGCTTGGTCACAACTGCAACAATAAATGAGTTACATCTACGTCAGATCAGAGGAAATGCCATTTCTTCACAGATATATTGCTTCTCAGCTTGTATGGCTCATATGGGTTTCATTTATTGGTTATAATATTAAGTTGAAAAGCTGCTTATTGTCTGCGATTATCCTCTCTGCCATTTTATTGTCATCACAATGATAGGTGATGCAGAAGTATTTATTACATAAATGTTACTGCACCATTTAAAGGTGCGCTTGCTGTAAGATGACTCACAAGAAGGGTCAGAAACTGAATCACATACCCGGCAAATTACTTCTCGTGTTTCCTGCACCTCTCCATCAAGCCAAATCCTCCTAAGAGTTTCCTCATTAATCCTCTGTTCTATGTGATAGGTATTAAAAGAAACTTCCACTAATCTTATAACTATCACCCTTATCCTGGGACACAGAGAACGAGTCAGGTAAAGAATCACTAAGGCTTATAAAGGCACTGAAGGTAACACAATGTAATTCATTTCTACAAATCCTTCTGTTTTTCACAGGGGCGTATTTCAGTTTTCCTTCACAGTTTTTGCAAATGTAATATTGCAGTATGAGAGATTGGCTCCTTCTCTTGGATGTACATGGTAAGAGAAATCCTTGGGGTCTCTTCCATCCTAGTTTGATCAGGATTAGAATTTTAGCCAAATATACCTGTCATTAAAGTATGGCTGGGTGATATGGAAAAAATCTTATCATGATAATTTTTTTCATATCAGTCAATTTACATATACACTGCCTGTCCAAAAAAAAGTCACACACTATAATATTTCGTTGGACCGCCTTTAGCTTTGATTACAGAACGCATTCTCTGCGGCATCATTTCGATGAGCTTCTGCAATGTCACAACATTAACTTCCGTCCAGAGTTGCATTAATTTTTTGCCAAGATCTTGTAGAGATGATGGGACAGTCGAACCGCTGCACAAATTCTTCTCCAGCACATCACAAAGATTCTCAACGGGGTTAAGGTCTGGACTCTTTGGTGGCCAATCCATATGTGAAAATGATGTCTCATGCTCCCTGAACCACTCCTTCACAATTTGCGCCCGATGAATCCTGGCATTGTCGTCTTGGAATATGCCCGTGCCATCAGGGAAGAAGAAATTCACTGATGGAATAAC
>JAQQZR010000007.1:9740691-9750920 GCA_030068235.1 Notoglanidium macrostoma
TGGATTAAGAATGGGATGTCACTTAAGTTCATATGCGTGTAAAGGCAGGTGAGCGAATACTTTTGGCAATATAGTGTGTCTTCAGATCATCATGCCTTGTAAAATGTCTATTGCATCTAAAGGTACATGAAGAGAAAGGAACTCTCAGTTTGTAAAGGTTACATTTATTTTGAAGCAACGGAAGCTCATATATCTACATATAAATAATATATCTACACAGCAAAGCATTTGAGATGGGAGGTATGTTTGTGTAAACATGTGAATGTGTAAGTGATGCACTCCCAGCACATCTTTGACAGTAGTCTGTTTAACAATTAGCATTGAGCAGCTTGACAAAAGACTTCCGCGGGCAAATTTTCCTCCGCGGTTTGAAATTGCCTTTCCATTTTGTTTGCCACATTTAGACTTAACAGGTGGGGCTGTAACCAGTTCCCCTCTGCAATTAACTGTCGTCTTGTGCAATAAATATAGAATGTAGAGAAACCAAGTTGAAAGACAGCGAAATATTTCCACAGAGATATGAGGCTGTGATGAGTGGTAATTAGGGACTCAGCACAAGCAACAGCGGCTGAAATGTATTTGTGTTGTTGGTTATGTGGGAGTTGTTGGCCTTGAGCCAAACACTTGAATGTGTAGATATTTTAGTCTAACACACTGAAGTCCATGCTCCTTTAAAGGGCTTGTTTTTCACACCTTTTTACTATTCACTGCTATCAAACAATATTCACGCATTATATTTTACCTTATGTGTGTATACAGCTTGATGTGCATCATTCAGGTGTACATCAACATCCACCTACGCTGATTAAAATAATTAGAAGCACATGAGGACCGTTTTTTTCGTCAGGTTACAGCCAAATCCTGCTGCAGTGCGACACTTCAGGAGGATTTTTTTTCTTTGACTGTTGTGTGTCATTCTAAGCTAACCACTAACTGGTGTCATGAATGAGAATGAGAGAGGGGGACGACATTTAACAGCCATGGCATTAATCACAGTTCTAACATTCCACCAGAAGCCCTTGATAGCAGATCAAAACCTTTTACGCTAAAACTTTTACTTGTGAAATAACTGAAACAAATGGAAGCATCAGTAAAGAAACAAAATAGTGCAGCAATAAGTAAATGCAAAACACTGGACAATCATCCTGCAGCTCGCCTCTGAGCAACATTTGCAGGCACCAGTGGTCTGGTCTGTTTCAGAGCCAATGAGTATGTCTATAAGCACATTAATAATATGAGCTTTATCTCATTACTGAAGCCGCCAAATTATTTAAATAAGTATGCAAATTTTAAGCTGAGATTGATAGGTTACATCAGATTAAATAGGATTTGAGCCACCAAGAGCTGGAAGACACCCATATTCCTGCCAAAAAATAACTTATTGAGTACATATATATTATTAATTTGATATTATGCTTTTCAACAGGAGAAGCAGTAAACACCACAGACATAAACACTTGAAGAACAGCACTGTGAACTGTTAGAAATCTCTCAAATAATTACCAGTATAACAAATCCAGAAAGGTGGTTTGCATTTTACTCCACATCCTTCATCAGTGGGTTTATTGGCAGGTTGCATACATGTATGTATCAGATTAACTCTTTTAAATCAAATTACTGGCTCTCTCCTAATATATGACAACTACCAACCAGGAAGGGTACAGGCTATAGTGCTTCCTCCAAGACACTAAGCAATCCAACTGAATCTTTTCAAGTTGGCAAACACTATTCTGCTGGGAGTCCATTATCAAATTCTTTAAGTGTATGGAAACCCAGTGGGCACAATTTGGTCAAAATTATATTTTTGCTGACTATTTTGTACCCATAAATGTTCTCATAGATACTTTTTTTGTGTTCAGTTGTAGAACCCCGATGAAGTTATTGGCAGGCATCACGCTGTCCTGTAATAATGTCTCACAATTGCTCTGTGGTGTTGAGGTTGGGAAAGAGTGATCAGCTCTTGGATATTCATCCATTCATTGTCTTAACTTTGTCTGTATTCAGGACCCGGTGAAGTGGCTTTTCTCCATAGTGTGTTGAAATACTAGAACAAGATGCCATTTGTAGAGGTCGGTGGCCCCCTTTCTTGTGCCTCCTGACATTTACAGTATTATGAGATGCGCAAGACATTGACTAAGCATGGCCTTTAGTTGCAGTAACCAGCGCTTTAAATTAACACTTTTGTTAAGGTGGACTGGTGATTTTCTACATTTACATGATGTGTACATTAATCTGAATCTGGTTGTATAGCATTTATATAAATCTACTTTGTGCTTATGTCTGTTACAAAAACATTGAATAAGCACTAGATGTGCTGTGCTTCTGGCATGCTCATGATTCATTTCACATGTGATTCTTTTGTTGTTCATTGATCTTATTACATGTCAAAACAGCACTTAAAATGGTGTTTAGTATCTGAAATGCACTCATGCTGCTTGATTGCAATGGCATTCATTATCAGAACCTCAGGCCACTGTTTTAACCAATGGCTCCTTGAAATCAAAGCAGAGTCATTTTTTTGCATATTAGTCACTCAAAATCATGTGCATTTGAAGTGCCATTAGTATAACAAATTCTGTTTTAATTAGTAATGCAGTTAGGGGCCACTTGTGAGGACATCAATGTACAAACTCCAGCGACAAGAACTAATAATTTAACCTTTCTTCACCCACCTTCGCTTATGTCTGTTGAATTTTAGCCTGGCTTCATGGCAAAATGTGCCAGCCTGATTTTGTACTGATTTTGACACTTTGCACTAGTGGATAAAATGTGCTTGTGTACAGGACACTGATATGAAACGGTCATGGTAGAGCTTTGTTCTGAGCCGGATTGTTTGTTCTTGGCTGCAATGCACTAGTTTCTGTGTGTCATTATTGAGATACATACAAGGTCAGGATGAGCTACAACAGTAGATTTGTCTCTGGTTACATTGTATAGCTGTGTTCTCACCTGTCCATGCCTTTCTTTTTCCTTCACGTACCTCATCACAGCCCCACATGTATATATTGCCAGCTTTCCATCTTTAATTAGGCTGCAGGAAGTGGTGGTATCTTCAGTACTCTAACCAGGATTGTGTGTCACCGTGTTGGGAGGAGAGCTGTTCTCCCTTCATTAATTATACACTGTATATCCGAGTCTGGCAGCTCGTCTGATAAATAAATAACGGCCCAGTTATGAGCTCATAAAGCACTGGGTAGCTGAAGTCTGCACTCCACTGCTTGCTGTACTCTGTGACTTGATGGATGAACGTTTTCAGTCAACACTTATGTGAACATCTCAGTGCATGCTCATTATGAACTGTGCATGCTTATGCTGAACTGTGACACAAAGTGAGGATGGATTATGAGCTTGTTGAAAATACAAATTGGCTGTAATCTATGTAGCTACAGTTGTCTGTAGCATGGCTTCTCACGTTCTCTTTCTCATCCTCTTATTGTCTCTCTCTGGGCAGTCAGGAGAACTGTGGAAAGAACATTAACATAAATTAATAGGCTAAATTTTGAGGCATCAATAAAAATTTGAGATGCTCCCATAAGGATCTGTAACAGTTGGTGTCTCTGACAGGACGGCATTCATCACACCTGTTAGTGCTGGATTCCTTTCAGGTTGCCACAGAGTTGGAGCGAAATCATGCTCCTTAACCTCAGATGGGATGCTTATGGAACTCAAGGTGGAAGTGGAAATTTTTGTGCAAAAGATGATTAACATACTTTCTTGCGCTGATTCCTTTAATCAGCTTGAGCTTCCGGATAGATGTACTGTACCCAATCGGTGTAGTACAGGCATTTTTCAACAAGTTAGTGCTGTTTTTTTTGGTGGTTTTGGCTTTCGACCTTCAAACTTGTAGCATATAATCTTCCCTAGAAATAATGATAATATCAGACTGCTGCAATAACTGAGATGTGTATCATTTGACTGGGTGAAAACAAGTGACTCTGCGTTATCTTTAAATGCAAGGTTATGACAAATGAAGCTGATCAAGAGGATTAGGTCTGTGTGATAGTGAGGGAGAGGTGTTTAGAGCACCTCAGATAGAAATCATTTGACCTTATCTTCCGTGCTGCTAGGAGAATATCTGCTTCTCTTTATGCTGAAAGCATCTCTCTCTCTCTCTCTATCTCTCTCTGTCGGGAAGACCAGATGCTGAGGTGAAGACAGTAGCTGGCAGTCAAAGTTTGCAAAGTTTATCCATCAAGTCGCCACACTTCTCAAACATGCTGTGCAGGGCAGAGAACCAGCAGATGATAGATAGAAATCGAGAAAGAAAGTTAAAGACCAAGAGAATTTGAGAAAGCGTTAGAGAGGCAGAAAGGTAACCTGTTAGAGCATTCATCAGACTCCATTTATAGCACAATTGCCTGACGTGATACCTGATACTGCAGTCATTTCTACCATCAGTAATTCACTATCAATTTGTTCTTTCTTGCTTTCAGGTCTATTTTCTACACTATACAATAATAACATAAATACTGAGGAGGTCTCAATAGTTATACAGCATAACCAGCCATGGAACAGTATATCATCCATCGATATATTGCAATACAAATTTATTACAAATCAAATAGATGGAATTTAAAAAATTAACCTCGATTAATCACTTAGCTTTTCCTAGCTGTAATTGCTTTATTGAGACAGCAGAGGGCACAATAGCAGGAATACACGTGATGTCACAGCTCTAATGCCATAAAAACACCAACACAATACAGCTGTAATATGGTAAAGGGCTTTTGTGTGATTAGCGTTACAAAAAGATTCAACAGGAAATCAGAGCTATCTTTTTACAAACCAGTGAAAGCAAAAAAAGATAAGCAAATAGAAGTAGTTGTTTTATGTTTAAGCTTTTTCAATTTTTTTAGAATTTTGTTATTAACTTTTTCCATTTTTAATAAAAGGAATATTTTCATTAATAGAGGCTTATATTTTACTCCATCATTTACAAGTGTTTGTAAATAATTATTGTTGGTTAAATTAAACAAGACTATTTTTTTTTATTTAACAAAAGGAACATTTATGTTCATAAAGAATAGGAGAATAAATGTTGCATTTTTTGGTAGTAAATTTTGTCTTTTACTTTTCTTTTTTTTCCCAAAATATCAAGGAAAAATCGAATTGTGAACCCAATATCATGAATCGAATTGAATAGTGAATTGGGTGAATCATTAAATGACTAATCATAAGACACACCACCCCAAAAACTCTTGAATGGATGTAATTGGGATTATACTTCACAAAATAGCCCAAATTGTTGTTTTTCTGACTAATGCTCATTTACACTGACTTTTGGAGGATAGCTTCCTCTAGGCAGTGTCACAATTGTGCAATATTTTATTTTTAATAATGAATTTATTGGAGCTCTGCAGAATGTTCAAATACCTCCTTTTTTTGATAGCTCCTTGGTCTTCATGATGCATAGATGTTTGTTTAGGTGTGTTCTCCAACAAACACTTCTAGGGACAGGTGTATGTCTATTAAGATCATGTGACACTTTAATCGTGCCCAGATCAACTCTGTTCCACTGATTATCTGACTTTCTTATGGTAGCTGTTTGTATGGGGTGGGGGGATAGGGGTAAATACTTCTGTACTCACTACTCAACTGTATCGATTCCCCTCTCAGCTTCGATATTATGTACAATTTTGTGTAGATTCATGATATACAATCCCAACTACATCCATTTCAGTTCCTGGGTGACACATTACAAAATCTAAAAAGGTTCAAGGGTGGTGAATACTTATGCAAGGCACTGTACATTCTTTGTACAAAAGTTATTTTTGGTTCACTGTTTGAGTTTCTGAGTGTTTCACAGTGAAATGGCTAAGGGAGATGAATACAATTTACAATTGGTTTAAATCTTATTATCACGGAGCCCACATGTTGTGGGACCATGCAGCAGCAATAATATGAGTGGAATTGTCGGGCTTTTTAGTCATTAATAACACTGCTCCACTGAATGCGTACTGAATGTGTGCCATTTTGAGATACTCAGCTCCTTGAGTTTCATGTTAATTAGGTTAGGCTTGAAAGTGCTGGCCACTCCAATAGTGCCTGGCATCTCTTAACCCGAGGACTCTGTATTTGCCCACAATAGTATTCTATCAAGCCTGTGCCATGCAGAAATCTAGTGAGCCAGAGTGGATTTGCTGAATTTCACATGAATGAAAGCACAACAGATGCTTTGAGCCTTAACCCTGCTCATCCCCTAATCCTATCCTAAATAATTATTCAGTTATTTTAAAAGCAGTCATGTGCAATCTTCTGAATTTGCAATCATGAGACCGTTGCTGAGTCATTCTCTGAATATAGTGACAGACCTGTTCCTTAATTTATTGGTCATGACATTGTTGACAGAGTTGTAGACCTTTCAAGACTCTCCACATAACAAGTATCACTATATAACTTTATAGGTACCGAAGCAATGAAAAATGGATTACGTTTGCGAGTTCAATTCCCTGCACTGCCAAGCTGTCACTGCTGGGCCTTGAGCAAGGCCCTTGACCCTCAATTGCTCAGTTTTCTAAAGTTTTTTTTAAATCTTAATGTCACTGCACATCTGTAAGTCGCTCTGGATACTGGTGTGTGCCAAACGCCATAAATGTAAATATACTGTGTACGTTTTCATTTTTTTAAGAAAAAAAAAAACGTATTTCTTTTAATGTCACGGGCCAAACTGAGGTCTGTGAGGTCTATCAAATATGTAAATATCTGTCAGTAGGCAGATACAGTTGCAGGTTGTTTAATGAATAAAGCCGACAGATCCACCACGTGAGGCAATATCAAGGTCAGGAGCAAACAAAGAGGTCAGGCAATCAGATGCAAAAAGTCAAAACCAGAAGAGTGATGTGTGATACAGGCTTGGTAAGTGCAGGTGAGTGTACAGTAAGTGCTACTTTACAATGTGTGTGAGTCCTTAAATAGTCTCTGGCTGTGATTGTTAACAGGTATGTTAAATCAGAAGCATTTTATCAGAGCTGTCTGGTTTTCCTCTTGCTCTGTGCATGCTAAATGTTAAGATTAAGAGATGTTATACGCCGGCAGATTACGAGACACTGTAGAGCTAATGCCGATACTTGAAATGCCCTTATGAGAGTTGTCCAATTACAGCTCTTAATATTTTTTCAAGACTGAAGACCCAGTAAATGTGTTCTCTTGCTGTGCATTTACCTCATTTAAAGCGGCTCAGTGCTTGATTTATTTAATTCTGTAGGCAGTATCTTTATGAATTTATCTTCCCTGAATATATGGAAACTGCCTCATAAATTGTGCCTTTTTCAGTTTACTTTTGGTTTTTGTTTTTTTACATTTTATGAAATACTGGTGCTAAACTTAAGTCCCATTTTATTGCCCTCTATATTCAATTTTACTTTCTTACATTTAGTCAGATTAGAGATTCCTTGCACCTTTATAGCTGGTCTTAAGTTTTTATGGATATTAATTCATTCCATATTAGGGAACTAATGTCCAGTTAAGATTTATTAAAGAGCCATCTCCTTGTAATTTATATCACTGAATAATAGGGGTGAACATGTAATGTAAATGTAAAGGAGAGAACAAAATATTGATTTTGTGCTAAAATATAAAAGACAAACCAATGCAAACAAACAGATTAAAATCATGGAGTTAGTTCGTAGGCTACACAATTTGTAGTCGTGTCATTATTTTATTAGTGATTAACTGAGACATTTTTTTATTTTATTTACAATGTAACTTAGGCATGACTTTGAAGCATTCGTCAATGCCGTTAGATCATTTTTATTGTTGTGAGGTGTGTGGTGCATATAAATAATTTCCTCCAGGTTGAATTTCAGACAAAGTCAAAGGTTCGATGAATTGCTCAGCAGTGTTTCCAAAAATACAGGAGGTCATTCTGTCTAGAAGTTTCCTCATTTTTTTAACACAACTTCTGCTCCTATTTTGTTGCTACCCCCCTTTTGAGATGTCCCACCTGCTCCCCTGGGCCTCAGAAAGCACAGGGGAGGATGATTAATGAATGGGATGTTGCATCAGGGGTTTTCCCATTTATAATTATCTGGTGCTGACATTTTGAACTATGAGTTTAAATCCAATTACCAAAGCACTTGTGTTGCTTACAACATGCGGGCGGTGAGGTGAGAAGGAAGAGGAAATGCATTCTCTATGCTGAAAGGCTCAGCCGCAGCAGAAAATTCCACAGTTAAGGTGTTGATCGAGAAGACTTCTTGATTTAATTGCAGTCTTTTGGCCGCGAATGAGCAATCGAGGGGCTTGCATAATTATACGCAATGTATAGCTATATACTGTATATATTTATTCATTTTAAAGACTGAGAAGTATGGCAGAGTACGTTTCAAGCATAAAGCAGAGCTGTCATGGCTTAAGACAGCAACAGTTGCTCTCTGGCAGTTTTAAAATGTCAACCTTTATTTCACTAATGCAGATCATAAGCCACTGAATTACAACTGGCACACTATCTAAAATCTGAGTAGGATGAATTGTACATTTCATTTGTGGCCACATGGGTGGAAAATTCAGTAGCTTAGATGCCAAGGTCTAACAGATGTAATGCAGTATTTTAATTCTAGTTCCCAGGCGGACAAGTAGGTTTAAGAAAACTGAGAAGAAAAACAAATACTGCTTATTGACTTTTGCAAAACGAACCCATTAAAACCATCATGTTCTTAACGGTAGTGTGATACACCTCCTGTAGAGTGAGCTGCTTGTTTTGAATCCTGCCACCTGCTGCACCACACACATTGGCCAAGGAGTGATCTCACTGTCGGGTGAATGATTTTTACTAGGTGGGTTAATTAGCATGAGCAGATGATCTTTTCAGAATCAGGAACATGTAGGCATGTGGAAACACTGATAAAACCAAGCTAAATAAAGTTAGGCACAAAGCTGTTAGGAATAAAGGTGTGAT
The DNA here is from genome assembly GCA_030068235.1 of Notoglanidium macrostoma. Lineage (NCBI taxonomy): Eukaryota > Metazoa > Chordata > Actinopteri > Siluriformes > Auchenoglanididae > Notoglanidium > Notoglanidium macrostoma. The sequence goes on from JAQQZR010000007.1 coordinate 9,749,588, forward strand.
ATAGCCCTCCTGCTACACATAGTCACCTCACGGCTAAACATGCAGAGAAAATAAAAAGGCTAGCCAGACTTAAATATGTTTTACGTGTGATGCAAGGACAGAACACCGCTTATATATTGCCAAAATATTGGTCAATAACTTGCTGAGGTCACAGATATGATGTGTTCCATTGGAAACTTCATTAGAAGAGGATAAGGATCATATACCCATTTCTTCTCCTTACTCCCTTAGTTACTGTGTTTTAGTCTAGTCAGTTACGTTTCCAGGTAACCAAAGCATGGACCTGAGCAGCACATTGGAGCTTTTACTGGAGATTTGTCCACCCCTGGGTCAGCTCTATGGTTACAAACAAGACATGAAACATTGAAGGAATGAAAGAGATGTTTTTAATAACGTTTATACATTACATATATGTTATGATAATGCTTTGTTTTACGTAAAACCACAAAAGATGCAAAAGTCAACCAAAAGCATGCATAAGCTTACAGCATAATTTTTTTAACTGAAGCAACAAATTGATATGGCGCCAGACTTCCATTATTCCATTATATATGAGTCATACAAAGAAACAGTGTGACCCTTGTTTAACATTTCATTTCATCCATCTTTTTCCTACCTTTCCTGTTTCATACTCTCCTTCATTCATTCCTTTTTCACTTTCTCACTTTGAAAACCACCTCTAAACTATCACCACCAGAAGGGTGACCCATGGGTATATGTCAAAAAAATCAGCTGTGCGCTACAGACAAAGACACCCACAAAACCTTATAGTCAAAATGTGAACTTTCCTCACTGACTTATATTCCTTGAGATGAAAATGAAATCTCTGCAGGACCTTTTTGTTTGTTGTTAGTTGTCTCAAACTTGTCGGTGAATTCGGTTCACATACCCCAATCAGAAATATGTCTTTTCTTATTCTGATGGATTATGCCATGGCTGATGATCTGAAGAATTAGTTCGGTTCATTAGTTCATACACCATTATATCAGTGTGACTGAATGAAAAGCAAAATATAGACTCTGGAAGGGATGACGGTATTGTGAATTACATGGTACATAATACTTATCACAAAATCACATGCATTGGCGGACCATTGAAACTAATTTTTGAGATTAGGAAAGAGAAAATGTTAGCCTATAGTAGAAATACTACACAATTTATTTTATATAAATAGATTTACATAACACTAATTATTAAAATCATTTTAATATGCTATATATATATATATATATATATATACTACCAGTTTATGTTTCCTTTATTTTTTTTGCTTTCTACGTTGTAAAACATTACTGAATACATCAAAACTATGAAGCAACACGTATGGCGTATA
>JAQQZR010000007.1:9762589-9779525 GCA_030068235.1 Notoglanidium macrostoma
TTATAATCTAATGCAAGACCTGGGACCTTTTGAAGATATGTGGTGCTGTGACCAAGTTTTGTGTTCTGTTGTCGCCAGTGAACTGCATTTTCACTTCTTTTAGCCTCTGTGCCCCCCTCACGCTTTGCTTTTTGTTGTTTTTCTTTTTTTCCTTTTATAATACATGTAATATGATGACCGCTTTTGGCTTTTTGTTTTCGGTGTAATAAGTAAAATACGCTCTTTGTTTTCTTTTTTTCTCAGTGATAATAAAGGTCTGATTTTAAAAATAAAAAATAAAAATCTCTCCATCTCTCTTTCCCTCTCTCCATCTCTCTCTCCCTCTCTCCATCTCTTTCTCCCTCTCTCCGTATGTCTCTCTCTCTCTCAATTCAATTCAATTCAAAGAGCTTTATTAGCATGACCATAAACGTGTACAGATATGCAAATAACACTTGTGTATGCAACAGATGGCTGTTATTGTTTCACCGGTTCAGTTGCCGATCCTCTCTCTCCCTCTCTCCAGCTCTCTCTCCCTCTCTCTGTCTGTCTCTCTCTCCCTCTCCCTCTCTCTCTCTCTCTCTCTCTCTCTCTCTGTCTGTCTCTCTCTCTCTCTCTCTCTCTCTGTCTGTCTCTCTCTCTCTCAGGATGTTGAAGGTGTGTCGTGTGACTGGGCTTCAGTCTCTTTTGACTGTGCTTCTGCTCCTCTCCCTGGAACACGGTGAGTTCTCTTTCTGCTCATTTAGGCCCCAGTTCTTTCACACTGTTATTTTATGCCAGAGTTTGGTCAGTTTAGTCTTGTTGAATTAGATTTCAACAGTTTTGTAAGAGTCTGTAGGATCCTCAGTCCACCATCATGGCTCTATAATGGCTTATATTCAGGGTAATATGCCTGCACTGCCACACTATTAGGCCTGCTGTAGCCCGGCACAGCTCTGTTCTCTGCTTCATACTACAGAAGTTTTACTTTTGTCCTTTCATCCCATAATAATTACTGTAGCCGTATAGGAGGTGGGATAAAGACAAATTTCCCCAGGCTGTCTCCCTGGGCCCTTGGCCAGTAAATAGAGAGTGCATGAGGAACACTTTCATCTGTGAAAGCCTCATTTCTTGGCATTGCCACCTAAAGACTTATCATCAGTCACTGTAATGCCTATAGCTAACTGTCTTAGCTCATCTATGTCCTTGGGAATGTGCTCCCCTAGCCATGAGAGAGAGAGAGAGAGAGAAAAAGAGACTGGGTCAAAACCACAATACTGAACAAGATAGAGCAAAAAGCAAGCTCTATAAGACTAAGTCTGTATATCACATATAGTACTCCAGCAATAACACACTGGATTAAAGGTAATATTAATACTAGTGTGGAAGGACATCTGACTAAAACATATCAATCTGTTTGCCTGTCTGCATTAGGAATGTAACACAATGCTATAATCTCTGTCTGCATCTTATTAGAGCTCCAAATATCTGTATCTGTATTTGGATTTTAACCAAAGTGGGTGTGGCTTAACACCGGAAAAAAACACAGGTAGAAACGGTCATTAAAAACAGGAACAGTGCAGAAAATAATAGCAAAAAAGCTCATTAATTTCACAGTGATGAATCAGTGGTCTGAGGATAAAACAACCAAGTTTTTTTAATTATATATAAAATTTCTGTGATCAGAAAAACATGTTAAAGCAATATGTTTTAAAAGCGAGAAATTCAACTCCAATATGGTTGTTGTTATTTTTAGACTGTGCACTGATAAATCCCCACATCTGGTCATCTGTTTGGTAAAAACTCTAATTCTTAAAAAAGTTTTAAAAGAACTGGCCCCTTTTTCCATCCCTATCTCTCTGTCTGTCTTCTGCCTTCTGTAGCCATTGCACAGGCTGTATGGTGGGCTAAACAGTGGAATCTGGTTTCATGTGCTGTCTGCTGGTGGAAGCGTGAACTTTCCTGACATGGAAAAAAAAATAGTTTGAAAATAAATTCAGTTCTCCCTCTGTGTATCGTCCTCTACTCATCTAGGCTCACCACAGGATGCCTGCAGTGTAAATAAGTCCTTTCACTCATGCCTAGCTTCTAGATACTCCAGAAGCTGTGCCACCATCTCATGTCTCTTCCACTCTGCAGGAATGAATATGGAAATGGATGACAGGGGACTTTTGGAAAATGGTGAAAATGAAGGGCGGGAGTGTCAAGATCTATGTTATTTTGATGGGTAAAAAAAGCAGCCAGAAAAAAGTAGCCCTGTGCCAGACCTGATAAATGAGCTATTACCTAACACCGGGGAGGAAATTAGTCATGAATGCAGTCTCAGAGTGGTCATGAGCGTGTGAGAGTAAAGCAGAGTGACCTCAGTTAATATTGATGGAGTCTGCGAACTAACCCTAACCCTAGGAGATGTATTTTACAACAGAGCCCTGGCTAGGATAGTCAAAAATAGATAGAAACACAATTAAAGGTCGATAAAACACAATCAGTATGTGTCAGTTTAAAAAAAAAAAACATTGTAAAATTAAGTATTAAAATCTAAGTTTTAATGTTATTGTAGAGTGATAATATGAAAATCTCACTCCTCATCCTCACACTCTTATAATTCCCCTCCCAGCCATACATACTTCTGTTGCCATGGTAATGATTAAGGGACGTGTAAGAAGGGGGCTAACATCTGCTCCCTGTTTCTTGGTACGAGGTCTATTGTGTTAAAAGGCTTTTGTCTTCCTGGTGTAATAAAAGGTCATGCGTTTAGTAGGCTGCAAATGTCTGCTAATTATAATATTGATGCTGCACTGAGCAGGCAGGACAGTAAATATGTTTTCCCATAATGATCTCTTTCAAAAGGAACACTTTATTTATTCAGAATTCTCAACTGACAATAAAAAGGCAGGCCATCCAGAGCTAAAATTCTCCAGATTAAGTAGCTGAATGCATGACTGCTGATTTGATGCTGAGTGTCGGCACACATAGCCGATCAATCGTTAGTGGCTAGATAAGTGGTGTCGGCAAACCCAAAGTCAGCGCAGAACAGAGGAGTAGTTGAGAAATGAGACCAGAAGTCTGTTCTTATTATTGTTGAAATGCTTTTACTTCTGTTGTGAGGTTGGCCTCTGTTTCCTGAGTACAGCCTCTGAACGTGCTTGTTGCAATTCAGGTGTATAAAAGAGACAACAAATAAGACACAAGTTAACAATTGCAACACATTGACTGTGACTGTTTCTTTCCCTCTCTCCTTCATCCTATCTGTCTCTCGCTTTTGCGCTATATACTGTATCTCCTCTTAAAACTTGGGGCCGTTTGTTTTGATGGTGTCTTATTTGAAGAAGGAATTATTAAAGGGAAAAAACAGCAGCAGATTCTCAAACAAAGGGAGGGTCTCTAGGGAGTTTTGCTTGTTGAAACATTTCCATCTAAATGCAGATTCGGTATATCTGCTATGACATGGCTCTGCAATACACATTCATTATTTAACCATGTGGGAATAAAGCAATTTTGCTGGATTCTTTTGGGTCGTAATTTGATTTTTAAGGACGGCATCTGCAGTTGATTTCTAATTTAATGTTGAATGATCTGTGCTCAGAAAATAACTCCAGTGTGTGGGGTTTATTGTTGGTATATAAATAGATTTCCTTTTGCCATTGCATCGATTGTGTTTTAGGTTGATTACAGAACCTATGAAGACCTGGGGCCATTATTGTCACATGTTAATTTTGGTACAATTAATAACTGACTGCTTGTGTTTCTCAAGCACAAAATTTAGCAATGTGAAAGTAGATTCGTTTGGCTTCAGGGTGCGTCCCAGAACGCAGGTGTGACATTGTGTGGGGAGGTGTGTTGTAAATGTGGTTATGCCTGGGGAGGAGAGAGATAGCAAGGGGGATCGTGTGTGTGTGTGTGTGTGTGTGTGCGTGCATCAGTACATGTCTCCCCAGAGCCTCATGCTCAACACATATCTGCAAGGCAAAACGTCACTTTGTCACTCTGAAATACGTATCACATCGAGGGAGAACAGATTCCTAAGAGTATGGCTAATCATTCTTTCTTTTTGGCGTAATTGAACTTCATTGCATTTCTATGTTAAAATAGAAATTAGGAGTAATCAGGCAAGGCTAAACCCTTCAGCAGAACTGAGTAGTGATTTCACTGGATGATTTGCACTCTTCCTAGATCGGTTAAAAAGTAGCTACATGTGTACTTTTATGTACTATCATCATTTTTTTTTCTTATTTCTTAACAGCACAATTTTGTTTTTGAGGATTCAGTCGTTGTATAGCACTTTGAATCAACTGGTCAAATGAAACATTAGAATGCTAAAACACCAACATGCAATTTTAGGCTCTATCCCTTTGTGAGAATCCAAGCTTTTGCACTGGCTGTGTTTGGCATTGCTTTCCTTAAACACAGATGAGTGTGCTGCTTCAGTCGCACTTATAGGAGTGGGCAGTAATCATCGCTCCCAAAATGAGCCGTGCCATTATCCCCATGGAGTGCTGTGTGGTTGAAAACACATTATCTGTTAAGCCTTAGTGAAATGTCATCACACATGCCATTATAGAATCACATTTACCTCTGGGGTGCTAATTTAGCATATATAAAATATACACAGGCTGTACCTTTTGTAGCCAGTTTTAGCTGTCATTCTGCTGCATACAAGTCTTTAAATTGCTAGTGAAAAGTACTACAAAGGGTCAGGATCATAATTTCATTAACTTATAAATGCTTGTATTTTATCAAAACCATTGCTGTGCTGACGTTTATATACTCCTGACAAAGGGGGGGTTGAGAGATGTATATACAGTACCTTGAAAACGTATTGAACTTTTCCACATTTAGTCAAGTTACAAACACAAATTTAATTGTATTTTATTGGGATTTTATTTGATAGACCAACACAAAGTAGCGCATAATTGTGATGTGGAAAGGAATTTTTTTTTACAAATAAAAATCTAAAACGTGTGGCATGCATTTGTATTCAGCCCCCTGAGTCAATACTTAGAAGAACCACCTTTCGCTGCAATTACAGCTGCAAGTCTTTTGGGGTATGTCTCTACTGGCTTTGCACATCTAGAGAATGAAATTTTCGCCCAGTCTTCTTTGCAAAATATCTCAAGCTCAGTCAGATTGGACGGAGAACGTCTGTGAACAGCAATTTCCAAGTCTTGATACAGATCCTCAGTGGGTTTTAGGTCTGGAATTTGACTGGGCCATTCTAACACATGAATATGCTTTGATATAAACCATTTCATTGTGGCACTGGCTGTATGTTTAGGGTCGTTGTCATAATGGACGGTGAACCTCCCTCTCAGTCTAAAAGTCCTTTGCAGCCTTTATTAGGTTTTCTTCCTGGATTGCCCTATATTTAGCTCCATCCAGCTTTCCTGTCCCTGCTGAAGAAAAGTATCCCCACAGCATGATGCTGCCACCACCATGTTTCACGGTGGGGATGGTGTGTTCAGGTGTGTTCACTGCAAACGGGACTTCTTATGGCTTTCTTTCAACAAAGGCTTTCTTCTTGCCGCTCTTCCATAAAGGCCAGATTTGTGGAGTACATGAGTAATAGTTATCCTGTGGACAGATTCTCCCACCTGCGCTGTGGATCTCTGCAGCTCCTCCAGAGTGACCATGGGCCTCTTGGCTGCTTCTCTGATTAGTGCTCTCCTTGCCCGGCCTGTCAGTTTAGGTGGACGGCCTTGTCTTGTTAGGTTTGCAGTTGTGCCATACGCTTTACATTTTCGGATGATGGATTGAACAGCGCTCTGTGAGATGTTCAGAGCTTCGGATATTTTTTTCATAACCTAACCCTGCTTTAAACATCTCCACAATTTTATCCCTGACCTGTCTGGTGTGTTCCTTGGTCTTCACGATGCTGTTTGTTCACTAAAGTTCTCTAACAAAGGCCTTCACAGAGCAGCTGTATTTATACTGAGAATAAATTACACGCAGGTGGACTCTATTTACTTATTGGTAAATAATAAATAATAATAATAAAGGTGACTTCTGAAGGCAATTGGTCACACTGGATCTTATTTAGGGGTATCAGAGTACAGGGGGCTGAATACAAATGCATGCCACACTTTTCAGATGTTTATTTGTAAAAATTTGGAAACCATGTATCATTGTCTTTCCACTTCACAATTATGCGCTACTTTGTGTTGGTCTATCACATAAAATCCCCATAAAATACATTTGAGTTTGTGTTTGTAACGTGACTAAATGTGGAAAAGTTCAAGGGGTATGAATACTTTTTAAAGGTAAGGGCTGTTTACAGAAGGTCACATCTCAAACATTCTCATTTAGTCTGAATAAATGAATAGCTCAGAAGGGAAGGTGTTTTGCTTCAATTCAGCAACATCTGTATCGTGAGGCATGAGTTAGTGTAGCAAAATTGTTCTCATGCGGTGCTTGGAATAAAGTAGGACCCATCTAACCCAAACCTAGCTGTAGTGTGACATTTAGGAGACAGTGACCCATGCTGAAAAGTGAAGCCGGTTATCACTTATTAGCTCACGTCTCCGTTAACATTATGAATTTTGAGTGCAAATCTTTTATATTTCCTTATATTGCATTACTGTTCTTCATAGTTGCATAATAGATATGGAATAGTAATTTAAAACTCAAAGTATGATGCAGAATGAGGCTGTCACAGATGTGCTTTTACTTATCAGCCCTCCTCAGCACCATGTGCCTAATGAACTAACTACTGAATAGAAAACAAAATAATCATATTTGTTTTCTGATCATATGGGATACCAACTTCATACAGATCTCAAGCAACATCCTTACAATGTTATTGTAATCATATACTAAGTTTCATCATGGTACAATTTTTTTGTTTGTTTGTTTTGTTATCCGTTACAGAATTTTAAACCCTTTTGTCAGTGAACATTTCCTCCAGTAATTTAGTAAGTTAGCCCAACAACTCATCAGAAAAAGGTGTAACATGAATCTCACCTTGTTGGTGCAGCGTACCCTCAAAGGTACTTCTTTTGTACATAAGCTACATAAAGGTACAAATGATCCCCAGCAACAAGTACAATTTGGCACCCAATTTTGTAATACAGTAGGTAGGCTTCAATAGTCTTGTCTTTCTAGTTTTTACGTTCTTTTAGGCTGTTGTTTTGTGTACAGTAAATGTAGCCCAACTGAAAGGTGATGTTGAATTCAACGGCGATAAAACGTTACTGTACCAGTATTGATATAGTGCAACTGAAAAAGGACAAAGAAACCTTGAGCCATGCCATTCTTCCAGGGTGTGACGAGAACCATCCTTTTTTTTTTCTTTAAATCAAAATTAATAAATGCTGTGAAGGTGTAAAGCAGAGGTACAAAACCATATCTAATGAAAGTAAATTAATGTGTGAATTCTCATGCTTTTCATCCAGGATATCATCCCTTTTCAGTTTTGCCTCTTTTCATACAGGGCATCATTCGCACACTCCTTCTGCCTGAAAATTACATTTCCACTCTTCTGATGTGAGAAAGGGGGACAATGGCTTCAGAACTTCTTTTCTACCCCTGGCCCTGTTTATGTGATATAATGAATCATTGTGGATGCCATATCCAATGTGTGTATGACTTCAGCGTAATCTGTGATAGGCTCTAATGGAAATTGTATGTAATAGGGATTGCTTTTAAGTGCAGCTGGAAACGAGATCTGATTCTGTGATGGCCTGAGGCAAAGTGATTCTGTCAATGCACCAACTAATGAACACCGTAATGAATTCTTCCTTCGTATTATTATAGCTACTGGGGAATGTTCCAGACTAATAACAAGGGCTTTTCCTGGCTAAAATGGGAAAAAGAATGGCAGACTTGTAACGGCAAGCCTTTACGTCCAGAACTTCCAGATCGTACAATGTTAATAAAAACGAATCAGCCTATCATGTCACCTACCGTTTTCATACTTTAAAACTTTCTTTAACAAGTCTTTGATTCTTTATCCTAGAGTGTAATATAGAAGCATACAGTATGATATGTACAGTACATGTAGAAATTAAGAAGGACAGTATATGTCATTTGAAAAATTTATTTTCTTCAGAAAAACTCCCTGATCATGCCATTTGGTCTGTTCGCACCTGGGCCTGAATGTATACTGCACCAGTACTGGCAAGGAAAAATGCATTATTCATTAGTCATTGATCTCAGAAAGTCAGCTTTGTGCATTTGTTCATAGGCCACACAAGCCATGTTCATGTCGCTTTCTCCTTTGTGAATCAATGAACAATAATTTAGCGCAAGGCCTATTATCCATTATGAGTTGTCCAGACGCCTACGCTAGCTGTTGCTGTTTGTGGATTTAATGAAGGGATGAAAACCTTCGTATATGCATGCAGCATGCTGTGAAAGCCAGTTTGTGGTCTGTCATCTATATTATAAAGTAAAACTTTCCAGCATCATCTTGCAGCAGATGTGCGACAGCTGTAGGCCTGTATGAGCATATTCTCATGAGTTTTGCGCTTTGCTTAACAGAGTATAAACTTAATTCTGTTTGCATTTGGCATTGGTCTGATGTTAGTTGGTTGCTACCTGATATTTACATCTTCTTGTGGATTTTGTGTACTACATGAGTGGATACCCATTTTAACCTGAAAAAAAAATGATATCCTACAGTCTGGCTTTTCTCTTCCCTTCTTCTTAGATATGGTATGGGGTGAAACTGTAGTGAACATGCGGAAGGTGACTCACCAGGTAGTACAGGTACCTCTGTCAGGCACTGCTGTGCTGCCTTGCATCTTCACTCTACAGCCCAGCCCATCTCATGAATCTCATGACACTCCTCGCATTAAGTGGACTAAAATCTGGGGCCACCATGGGCTTGATGGGCTACAGAGAGAGCAGTCTGTACTGGTGGCAAAAGGAAACATGGTGAAGGTGAAGAAAGCCTTCCAGGGCCGTGTCACCCTGCCTGGCTACACGGAGAACCGCTACAATGCCAGCCTGGCACTGACAGGCCTGAGATCCAGCGACTCGGGCATGTACCGCTGCGAGGTAGTGGTGGGCCTTAACGACGAACAAGACACAGTGCCTCTCCAGGTCACAGGTGAGTTAGTGCCGCAGAATGCTAATGTGTGTGTCTGTCCTTGTCCATGAAGCGATGTGAGCCTTCTGCCACAGGGTGCCTTCAGGTCAGAGGAAAGTTATTGCCATCTGTACTCTACAGTACTGTCTAGGTCTGACCCACTTTCTCAGGTTTTTGGCTTACTGTAAACACAGGCAAGGTTTTCACATAGCAGCATCACAATTTACTGTTATTAAGCATGTCCCAATGCTTAGTAACATTTATTACACCTCAGGATGCAATAAACTCACAGTTGTTTCTGTGACTACTAGTTATTATTCCATCTTTACCATTACTGTAATTATATTACCATGCACAACATGGAGGGCTTGTTTTCCCTCATATCCGTGGCTGCAGAGCACTTTGGAGAAATATATGCTGTATGTCATCTATCATTTCAGAGTATTTTTAGATGGTACATAATCCACAAAGCGGGTCATTCCTGTACCAGTAGCTTGATCTGATCCAAAACCTATATTTAGCAGAGCGTTTAGATGAGATGGCTTTTGACTTAATTGTAGAGACCACATGGATAAAGTAAAGTGACCCAGCCTACACCAAGGTATTAGAGATCCAGCAATGAAAAGCTGAACGGTAGAAATCGCTTTGAATTTTAAGATGCTCAGGAGCTCTAGAGATCGCTCAGTCAAGGAATCGATTAAAAAAACATAAAGCAGCTTCTGCAAAAAGAAAGGCGTTATCCCCCTGTCACTAATCCTGAGAGCTTAGTCTTAATTACAAGTCAAAGAACACAATGGCAGCCTAACATAATAATTAACAAAAATCAATATCACTAGACAATATCTGTATTGTAGTAATTTGGGCCAGTCTTTATGCTGCTTTTATACTATTTTCTAATGTTTATGTTGGTTAGTTGGATGTATTTAAGCAGTAACAAGTTATCCAGTAATTGCTGCTGTCAGCCCATAACATGTGATTCCAGAATGATTGCGGCAGTTATGTACAACATTTAATGAAATCTCTAACTGCTTCCTCTAAAATAAAACAAAACAAAACAGTGGTATTCTGGTTTTCAGTTATCAGTCTCTTATAGATCAGCTGTTGTGTGAGTTAATTAGGGCAGTCAACAGATCTATGCATTTGATTTCCACCCACACTCTTGCTGCTAACATTGTGACGTGAAAGAGCAAGCAGGACAAGATTGCGCTGTCTCTCGCAGCAACACACCCATATGTGAGATATGAATTATCCTTCAGTTTTTATCATAGCTAATGAATAACTTTCTCTAACCTGATTCAGAAACAGAAATACTTTTTGGAAAAAGTAGGAGTAAAAATAAAAGAGTTGCTCCCATCCCTTGTGTCTTTGAAGTAGTCTATCAATGAAAACTGACATAGAGAGCAAATGGAAAGTGAGTTGGAGCATCTATCCCACTGAGGAATGGGGTCTTTTTTCCTAGGCAATGCCGCAAGCATTCCCCCTGAAATAGCACCGCCTTTACTCCCCCCACCACACCACACCACACCCCACCTCACTGCAGCCTACACAAAGCCTAGAGCTCCTGAAGATGAAACAACCGTTTAGAAGAATGCAGACCCAGCCTCATCCCTTTCATGTTTGTATGTTCTCCTGGGAAGGGAGGTGGGATTTACTAGGAGAGGTGATTTCTACAAAGGTCAGGAAGATTGCGGGGATTGTTAATGCACATGGCTGATGCAGGATGGGAATAGCAGATGGATACTTAAAAAGAACCCAGTCATATTTCTTATTTCTCTGCACAGCAGAGTGAAAGCCCATCCACCACCAGGTCAGAGTGTAGTCAACAGGAGGCCTGGCTCACACTTCATACTTCACATTATTTGTTTCTTCTCTCACCCACGCTCTTTGTTTAATTTTTACAGGATGGCGTACATCCTGCTGCACAGTTGTTTACTTAATTGATAAGCACTTGTGAACATTTTATGCGAACGTTTTATGTTTTATTTAGAGTTTCGATCTCTGTGCGCTGATGTCAAAAGATTAACTCATCATACTGTGTTTGTTTCTTTTCAATGTATCACCTTCACAGGTGTGGTCTTCCACTACCGAGCCCCTCATGACCGCTATGCCTTGTCATTCCCTGATGCTAAGCAGGCATGTGTAGAAAACACTGCAGTAATCGCCACACCTGGGCAGCTGCAGGCTACTTTTGATGATGGATATGACAACTGTGATGCAGGCTGGCTCTCTGACCAGACTGTAAGGTGAGGTTAAGAGATTAGTACACTTGCTCCACTTCCATTCGGTGTCAGTCATTTCTGTTGCAAATATTTTGTGTAAATATTGCACTCCATTCAGGTTCCAGGTCTGAGATATAGCTGATATAACAGCTCTTTGCTAGTAAGCATGTAGTTGAATACTCTTGCATTTGCTGCCTAAGCAAAGTATTTTCTAGAATTATTTATCATCCTCACTGTGTTCTTACATATCATTTGGATGTACTTCACTATCACAAGTTTTCATTAGATGTTTGCAGTCATATCAGCATGAAGCTCATTGGAGTTGAGATAAACAGCTTTCAAATATCCAAATCAAGACCTGCCTTCTAGTTGTAATTCATCCATCTCATAAATATCTTTGGCAGTAATTACCCAAATATTTCAAGTAATTAAGCAACTGTGTAGCTATGTCAGAGGTTTTGTAGCTGGAAAAAATATGTGGGTTGGTTTAATGGTTTATTAAATTGGCTGCAATAGCTGAAAAAGCACATGATCTCCCTTTGAAGTGTTTTGAAGTGCAAAACCTGGGAAATATCTCTTAATCAATTTTAAGCTTGCCCTCAACTGAATCAGTGTGTCCAATTCTGTCTTTTCTTGTGTGTGTGTCTGACAGTCTCTTGATGTTTCCTCCAAGTGGAAGGGTTCTTTTATTTTATTTGGTCCTCTCCACAGGTATCCCATCCAATCTCCACGTCCTGGCTGCTATGGCGACCGGGAAGACTCACCTGGTGTGAGAAACTATGGGAATCGTGACTCTGATGAGCTGTTTGATGTGTACTGCTTTGCTGAGAGCCTGGAAGGTATGATGGGTCATCAGGTGTAGTTTAGTCATGCATTGTTAAACCTTATCTTTAAGTCGCTTCTCTGAGGAACAAATGTGAGTCATGACCCAGACATGCACATTCCATGCACCTGCTTCTGTCCCAGCTGCTTGTACTGTGCGTCAAACTAGGTCACCATCTTTTCTGTTCTGCTCCATTGTTCATGCCTGAATGGGTACATTTGAACAACATTGCTCTACTCACAGGTGCACAAACTGCATGATCGGTGTATTTTTTCCACCATAAAATACTTACCACAAATCTTTAAGCTAAATAGAATATAATACTGCTATTTAGTCTTAGTGTTCAGTGTTCACTTGATACCTTGAGTTCATGGTCTTTCAAAAGCCTCTCCATAGACATAATGAATGCAACTAAATTGTGTAAAAATATTTACAAAAAGCAGTGTATTTTTACCAAGTACTGAATTTATATATTGTCTATATTTAAATAATATTAAAACCCATATTTAATTTAATCATATTCCTTTGTCATTTATCATTGTTTTGTACAAAGAGAAGAACATGTTTATCTAGCTGCTGATGCTGATTTGTGTCTAAAAATATCATAGTGGGTGATTCATTTGAATGAAGCAAAATTTGTCACTTCTGGAAATTATGTAATGGTTTAAAAATTTTTATGAGAATAAATACTGGGGCTCAAATTTCACCTTAAGGACAATACTCTGTTTTTATTATGATGTGCAGTCAATCCCTTCTCTTTTTCCTTTCTAACTTTATTACTCATGGTGACTCATTGCTCCCTCTGTCCTCTCTGTTTTAGGTGAAGTGTTCCATGCCACTGTTTCAGATAAGTTGAGTCTGGCTTCAGCTTCCACTCACTGTCATGCATTGGGTGCTCAGCTGGCCACAGTGGGGCAGCTCTACCTAGCCTGGCAGGCAGGACTGGACCGCTGTGACCCAGGCTGGCTGGCTGATGGTAGCGTGCGCTACCCCATCAATCAACCGCGGCGCAACTGTGGAGGCGATGAGCCAGGGGTACGCACTCTCTATCATAACCCCAACCGCACCGGCTTTCCTGATACCGACAGCCTCTACGATGCCTACTGCTACAGAGGTATGCTGTTAGTTTGATGAGCTACTTGTTCACTGTCAGTGAATTCATGAATTTATGTATGTATGGCAGAGAAGCTGCAGTTGTCTGCAGTCCATTCTGATCATTTTTCTCCTCTGAGAGATCATATAGAAGTCACTCACACCATAGGCTATATTAGATTACTAATTTCAGCACTAGCAAGAGACCAATTATCCACTGTAGCATGCAGATTGCGTTGATTATTTTTTCATTTGTTGGCATTATTTTATGTAAGGGGCTTCAGTAGAAATATTGGCTTTATAGTTTTGCTTTTTTGGATAATCATGGAGTTATTTTGGTTGTTTCTCAGAATGCTGCTTTTTTGAAGACATGAAAAGCCAGCAAAGACAGCGGTGATTACATCTCATTTCTCTTTCTGTATTACAGAAAAACAGCCAGAAGCAAGGGCACTTGTACAGACTTCACAGACTTTGAGCTCAAACTCCACAGATGACTGGGAGCAACTCCAACAGAACGGAGGCTTTCCTTACCCTTCCACCTGGACCGGACCTGTAGACCTAGATAAGGAAGAGTTTAATTCCATTGCAGACAACGAGTCCTCTGAGATATCAGGAGAGCATGTGGTAATCCATCTCGGGTCTAGAGAGAGGTCAGTGAGCCAGGAAATAAATGTGTCCAAAGATCAATCTACTCCTGTTGTAGAGCTCCATGGGGGTTCAGCAAGAGAGGAACCTGATGAAAGGGAATTGGCTGAAGACCACAGATTGTCTCTTGAGCCTTCACTGACCACGCCGTCCTCATCCACACAGGCTCAAACCAGCAGCAGCATGCTCTTTAACTTTGTTGACTCCATCATAAGACCCTGGAAATACTGGAAAGGTGATGCACAGACAGTGGCTCCTTCAACAGTGTCAAGTCTATTGAAGGAGACATCAGAGAAAGTCCAGGCAGCCAGGGCGAAGCCAGGGGGTGGGCTTAGAGTGACTAAAGGAAGTATTGATAATGCTATCTTGGAACCTGAGAATATGAAGTCTTCAACTAAACCCTCTACACTATATTCAGAGGAAGCACTTTTAGAGCTGGAAAGAGAGGTGGTTCTGCCAGTACCAGTAAACGAGCTGAAGTATCCCAGCAAATTACAAACGGAACCTTCAGTTTCACAACCAACAGCATCCAGAGGTGAGAATACTCTACGGTTTATTTCCTACAAAGTATGTCACGCTGTTATTATTGTCCTAGTGTAGTCAGTTATTGTACAGAATTTTAACATTTCTTACTTAATTCGGAATTCTTAATATTTTGTAGTTTTCACCCGTTTTTTTCCCTAATTTGGTCTGATTTCCACCCACCAGTCAGTGACTTCTATCATGCAACAGCTGCTGAAAGTGAAGCCTATCACATTCTTCCTCTGTCTGTTTAAACTGCTGTGTCACAGAGCAGTGTAACACACTTAGAAGAAAAGCACTAGCCGCCCTCTTCCATATACATGGGCCTGCCCATGATGGGGACAGAGTGTATGTCATTCCTCCCACCCACAGAGCACAACCAGTTTTTTTTTTTTTGCTCTTTTCGACTCCCTGTCACAGATGGCTGTGGCGTCATCGATTCGAACTTGTGATCGCCGGATGGTAGGGTGAATGCTTTTCTGTTATGCCACTTGTGAGCACTGACAATTTCTTACTTTCTTCACGCCTGCTGGAGCTTGCTACATTTTTTCACTAAAATGTCCAAATAGACCATTTTAGTTCCAAGTAGTCTATTTAAATACATCACACAAACCTTCCTGCACTAATAGTAGGTCAAAGTAGTATGCCATTGTAGGTACTGATATATGTACAACATTTAGTAGTATGCAATTAGGAACATAGTCTTTTTTCTCCCTGGTTCTGGGTCTTCCCGGATTCCTTTTCTAGGTTATTCAGCTGAGTGAACCAGTGCGGAAAAGAAAAGGAATTGAGCAAAGCAAGCAAATGATACTCTCAAGAGAGTACACACCGTGTATCTAATTTTTCAACTTCTGCTCAACATTTCACAACTTCTGCTTATCTGTTTAGTTCTTCTGAACTCATCTGCTGTGGTTCATTTTTTCGCACATAGCAAAGCAGACCATTTAAAATCCATGCAGACTTTTTAAAGTCTAAATGGTGTGAAATAGGAGCTCATACTGGCAGGTAGTGCATTATTTTTGCATACTTTTTGGACATATTTTTGTGTACTTGTATAGATGTGTACTCAAATTCATATTCTCACAAAATAAGATTAAAATGGTAAAAATAGGTATGTGTAGCATCCATAAACTGCACATGATCCAGGGAGACTGCCCACTAAGTGGGGATGTTACACCTCAGGCATACTTTAGGAGAATAGGAGGGATGTGAGGTTGAGGAGGTCACATTATTGAGATTTACTGCGTTCCCTTTTTTCTGTTATGTCCCTCCGCAGTGGCATATCATTTTGTATCGTGAAAACTAATGGCACATTAATGCTTCCAGCATTAAGCTGTGATTGGTACAATTTTTTGGGACAGCATTCCCACTTGAGGCAGCATCAATACAGCTATCCTTCTCTAGCAAAGCCATATTCTATGGGGAACATTAAAATTTAATTCTGGGTAAGAATTTAGCTTTAGTCGGGATGAATTATTTACACCCAAGCCATCAGTTCAGCCAGAACATTCTAGGTCTCTTCCAATTAGAGTGTGTCTTTATATTTGTGTGTGAGTGTATAAACACACATACATACACACTGAGTGATGAAGTGCCAGAAATATTCTGAAAGAATGTTTCCAGAGAGAGCTGCTTCAGTTTTGCTTTCTCTCAGGCAGGGGCCATTTAAGTGAATTGGCTTTGGTGGCTATTTCATCCTTCACTGGGCCTGACTTTTGTCTTTTGTCTTGTTTTGCATTTGATTGGATAGAGATTGTGGAGCATTTAAACTTCACTCACTGCGACTGAGCTGCATGTTATCAAGTCTTTCTTTGTGTCCAAGTAAAAAGGTGTAATGAATAGAAATTATTAGAATGAGGTGCTTTTTAAAGTAAGACTGTATATAAATCTATATTTAATTTCAAAATGATTGTCTGTTGTAGCCACGCTTATGCCATAGACGTGACAGACAGAAGTTACCCTTTTGAAAACACTGAAGTACTGCTTTAAGGGTACTAGGTGCATAAACCTCTAAAAAAGTAATAAAAAATAAAAGTGTTCCTTGGACTTAGAATAATATATAGTAAAATAAAAAATCTGACATAAACATAGTGAAGATGTGCAACTGGATAAGTAAAGATGTGTTTTAAAATGTCATATGGTCAAACAGGAGATCAGCACATGCAAGTACATTAGGGATTGTAGAAACAGGACAAATATATGTATAGACAAAAAAACAACCATGAGACCAAAGACAAAGGAGATACGCCTAACAGTTATAAAAGATGAAATCCAACAGTAATCCATAAAGATTGTGGGGAGTCAAATAAAAATTTGACTTTTGTTTGATCCATCATTTAACTTTTCTTATGTGAAATAGATGCATCTGTTGAATTATTAAAAAAAAAAAATCCATATTAGTACTCTGAAGTCAGAATCACTTTTTGTTCATCATAAGCAACTAACAGGGCTCAAGTTATAATCTGTGTTTTGGGGTCTTTAAAATAACTAACGGTGGGGTGAAGGCAAGTAAATAAATAATAGCCCTTCTGTGGTGCCCTTCTGTGAGAGAGAAAGGTGGTCACTGCTCAAATACTAGGTGGTCCAACACTTTCACACACACACACACACACACACACACACACACACACACACACACACACACACACACAC
>JAQQZR010000007.1:9799939-9811339 GCA_030068235.1 Notoglanidium macrostoma
TTTTTGTTTACCACATAATTCAGTATATGACATACGTGTTGCTTCATAGTTTTGATGTATTCAGTAATGTTTTACAATGTAGAAAGCAAAAAAATTAAGAAAACCTATGAAAAAGAGTAGGGGTGTCCAAACTTTTGACTGGTAGTGTATATGGTATATTATATTATATTATTGGGTAATTATCACAGGTAATCAGTAAGTAAATACAGAGAAAATAACTAAATTTAAAACACTTATGAAGAATTTTCTTAGCATTTAAGCAGTAGTTCCTCTATATTTAACTACCTACTTATTGCCTGTGGTAATTACCCAATTATATACTATAATATAATCTACAAATTTGTGATTCCCAAACTTTGATACGGCACCACCTGGCCTAAACGCAACTGCCCCAAGTCTTAAAATAAAAAAAATTCATTTTTTAAGTTATGATGTGTGATTAGAAAGTTCCAGGACCGTTCCTGCGGCTAACGAATGGAGCGCTTCATGATCATGCGCGTGCAGCAGGAGTGAGCAGTGAGTCAGTCTGCCGTGTGACGCCGCCCTGTCAACATCGGGACCTGTGTTACACGATTTGCGAAAAGCAGAAGCATTTGTGACTGGCTATGGAGACTTTTGAAATGCTTCAGCAAGCTTTCAGCAATGAAGCAGTGAGCCAGATGAGGTGTTTTGAGTGGCTTTCACACTTCAGGAGGTTCAGTTCATCACTGGAGGACGATGTTCTGCCCCTCCTGACGGACGTACGCCACTCATAACACCTTGCCCGGCTCACTGCTTCATTGCCGTAGCCTTTCTGAAGGATTTCAAGAGTCTCCCATGTCAATTTCCTCAGTTTGACACTTAGATTGATATTTGCTGTCTGGTCCATAGTAAAACTGCAGAACGGATGTAACACAGGTACCGATGTTGACAGTATGATGTCACGCAGCATGCTGAAATGGTGTTATTATTATTAGTAGTAGTAATAGTAGCAGTAGTCATAGGCAAGGTGGCTCTTTCATTGTTACATTCTTGGTATCTGCAGTGGTACTTGGGAAATCTGGTTTTGTTCATAGTGTTACGTGGTCTGAAAAGTTTGGGAACCTAGCGAGAGCCATCTGTATTCCAGAAGCAATACTTATCAAGTTATAAGGCCCATGTTTGTTATTTTTTCCTTTTATTTCATAATCATTCCCTCCTGTGCAGTGTTGCATATGTGATACACTGCATCGTATGTGATGAGTGCTCACACTTATTAGACTAGAAAGCCATTCATGCTGATAGGAAAAATGGGATCTGTCTGTAGAGGGAAGCTTTTTTGTGGGTTTACCTGCGCGTAACAGTCTGATCAGTAAGTAATGTCACATCCCCAGAGTCCTAAACCACAACCACACATCCCTTTTTTGAGTTAGACAGGAAATGTTGGGGTTAATGTTATGCAGCTAAATGAATGTGTTCCTGGAAGTCGAGTTCAGTGATACACAATCCTTTTTTTTTGCTGTCAGTTCAAATCACAGATTTAGAAAAGAAGACAACAATGAAACTGGTGAAGCGGGGTTATTTTAAGCGCTCTGTGGAGTTAATCATAAGCCAAAGGCATGAAGCAGGAAACTCCATTGTTACAGCTTCCTCTTTCTGCTTATCTTTATTCCTTTTTTTTTTTTTATCACTTCTATATTCTCAATTTGCTATCCTTACATATATCCTCTCTGTTCATTAAAAATTAATCTGTATCTGAAATGGGGCTGTGGTTCAGTCATGGCTAATTTTATTTCGCGGTATACAGTGAGCTAGTTTGTGTTTTAATTAATGGAATATTGATTATATGTGTATTTTACACATCATCCACTGCTTAGAGAACCGAACCCAATCTCATTTGTAAGCAATAAGTCATGACTAATTGTCTGAAAATTTAATCAATGTCTTAATCCTCTGCAACTTGCACCAAGCCCTCCTTAATGTCGTGAGCAATCTGTCCACATACAGAATGATCCGTTAGACAGGATTTTGGAAAGAAAAAAAAAAACACTCAAGTAGGCAACGAAGAGTTTATTTCATCATAACAATGATAGGAAGCCCTTGAACTCTGCCATTGTGGTCATGCTCTGTAAGAGGAATGATTATGTGAGTGAAGGAGTGTGTGATCATGTCTGGGAAAGACTCATTAAACTGGGCAGAGAGAACCTTCAGCGTGGCTATGCCCTGCTCTTAGAATACAGATTTGCCAGCTGCCTTTTGAAGGAAAATCATTGCTGCCTTCATAAAAGGAGTTGGTGCTTATTTCACTGAAGTCCCTAGGGCACCTTTGTGTCACTAGCTGTGTGCTCATCTGTTAAATTTCTCTTATGATATTCTCACCCCGCCCAAAGAACAATTTCAGAATAAATGCTTAAACGCCTTTTGTGTCGATAGATTTTGTAAGGCAAAGTGATGTCCTGTGGAATAGCCTATGACTGATTGATCAATATGACATAAGACTAACATATGCTCATATTACCACATTACCCCTAAAGCAGTTCTGAATACTGTAATAAATAATTGTTAGGATTTATAGAACCCTTTCAGTGTTGGATAGAGCTATTGCTAAGTGCAACTACATCCCCGTTAAAGAATCTCAAAAAAGTCTACAACAAACTTCTAAGTGTGAAGAAAAAAGTACCTTGTGTAGTGGGGAACGTACACAATTTAGTGATACATTTTGAGAACCACCATACCTTGATGTACACTCAAAGACCATTTAATTAGAATACCTCTATGCATTTGTGTAATCATCCATTCCGCCAATCATGTGGCAGCAATTCCAGCAATATAGAAAATACAGCTCAAGCTTCAGTTAATGTTCAATCATGAAACATTTTAGTGGCTTTGACTGTAGCATGGTTACAAACAGGCTGGTTTTATTATTTCATAAACTTCTGGATTTATGAAATCTCTTTGGAATTTCCTGCACAACAGTCACTAGAGTTTATAGAGAATGATGCAAGAAAAAAAAATAATAATAATTAACTGCTAATTATTATCAGAAGTTTCTAAAGTCATTATATCGGTTTCTAGAATCTTCCAGACTCTTCAAAGACACAGGCAAATTGGTGTTCATAACAGTGAGTTCCCGTCCACTAACCTGATTGGTCAAGCAGCATTCCAAGAGTGCTGACATTTATTATAACCATGTTTCACTGTGTGTATGGCCCCACTCATCTGTGGAGTAATTAGCGGACATGATAAACGATACTTTATCATGACCAAAAGTCAGGAATATAACTTTTGACTTTTAAAATATGAAATCTTCTCAGATGAAAAGGAAGAAAGTAGGCCAGTTTCACAGGAAGCTGCTTTAATGGCAATGTACAAATCAATGCGAGTGAGCCAGCCGACATGCGTTAAAGGGAGTGTGGCTTCTTCGGGATCTATTTCCAATAGCGGAGCAAAATTAAACAGAACGTTCCGTTATATTGTGTCCGAAATGTTACTTACTCAATATTAATATTTCATTTTTATAGAACTGTTGTATAAAAGCAATAACAAACTCGCAATCGCCGTAGCTGTGATTACCCGTGGCCTAGGGATGGATGGTATAAATGGTATAAAAAGTACACCGGTATGAATAAGCCTTTTGATATGGATTTTGATGATGGCCATGCCGCCCAGCCTAACTAATAAAGTGGTTGGTGAGTGTGTTTATCAACTTATATTTTACACCAGCAGTTACACATTATTAATGCTCACCAAGTTGGCATGTACTGTTTGTGTAATGTTTATATACCTGTGGTATATGTTAAGTGTGAGCATGCTGATTTTTGGCCTCGCTCCTGTCTTCATCAGACTCCCCCTGTCCACCCTGTCCATTGCTGTGCTGTCAGTCACCCCTGCCTGTAGTGCCAACTAATGGTGCTGGAAGCACACAGTGTTAGACATTAGCACTCAGGTTTCTATATATCACAACCAAAGGTTGGGCTCTGCAGTCAGAGAAATTATTACATGGGTCCAAAACTCATAAAAAGTAATACATGGTTTTTCATGTTGTGGCAACCTGAGCTCTGGGAGCTCCTTCTATGTTTATTTATGATTGCATTTTAGTTTCTGTTATAAATGTTACAAAGCCATCTGCTTGATCACAAAATGCTTTCTGTGGGTTTTTTTTTCTTCGTAATTTTATAGCTTGCCAATTTTTTTAAAAAGTGTGAGACAGAGCGCATTTTTGCAGGAAAATAAACTCTTTACTGAGTCAGCCTAAATGTCTTAGCTTGTGGCAAGATTCCACATGCTGTTCTTTCAGGTTTATGCTGGGATTAATCCTTCCAGCTGTATATCATTACATGAGCCCAAAATTATACTGAGGCTGTGCAGTGTGTCATGCAGTCTGGGCTGCAAATGGATTACGCAACAGCACTTAATCAATTTTCCAGAACAAGCCAAGAGAGAATGAGAGTCAAATCCGCTGGGCCACCGTCCTTGTAAAGTTTCCTCCTATTGTGATTGTAATTACAGCAATTAATGTGTTAAATCTCTCATTTATTACTGACTCCAAAAACACATATAGCAGGCATTTCACAGAGTTATAACACATGAGAATACTTCAGAATTGCAGAATAAAAATAAACGGCAGTGTGTGGCACCACAAGGCGATGAGTGGATAATTTATGAGGGCTGAGCACATCAGTGAAGTGGGAAGAGCTGGATCACATTGTCCTTCCCCAGGGAGCATCCATCATGATAAGCAGGGTGCCGACAACAAATTCATGCCAATCTGTCACAGTGCCGAAAGTCACATGCCTCATAGAGAAAGCATGCATGTACATGACATTCCTCTCCAGTTTAGAACTTTATCCTGGAAAGCTAGACCTTAGCTCCGCTAGTGATACCCAAGCTCATGACCTTTGATATTAAATACAAAACATCAAATGGCAAATGCTTAGTTAATGTTAGTATCTACGAAAGTGCATGCACTTCTTTCAATGGAATCCTCCTGCCACATGATATAACAGATCAGCTTTGTGTATTGAGAAGGACTTTATACAAAAACCCACAGCAATGACTGCCAAACAGCTACATGCTTTGCGTTATGAATAAGTAGAGGTCATTTTTTCTCCAGGGGTACTTCTGGTTTAGGCCACACCCACTTTGTGTTTAAATTAGATACAGCTATGGATATTTGGAGCACTGAACAGATACATACAGTGTCATTGTGCTACATCCCTATTAGCTTGCTATCTAACTTTTAGTGTGTCAGTGAACTTTAGCTAATTTCCCAGTGCCTTAGTAATTTCACACATGCACCATATTATTTAGTCAGACTGAGTTATATCATCAGTAACACAGCAAATGAAGTGAATCACATCTGGTTATGGTGAGTGTGAGCAAATGAAGATTATTTTTAAAACACTGTCTACACTCTCCCAGATGAATCGTTTGACCACATATAGAATTTTTACATAGAAATCTGCCCATGAGAAGACCTGTGTGAGGCAGTTAGCAGCATTTGCTAAGCAGTGATTTTAAGGCCAGGGAAATTAGGAGGGTAAGGATTGCTCAATCAATTCCCAAAACTACTTCAGTATTTCAAATTTCTTCACATTATTCTCTTAGTAATGTTATTTTTCCTTTGTTTTCTCTCTCCAGCAGAAGAGGAGCCTTGCCAGACAAACCCGTGTTTGCATGGGGGCAGCTGCTTGAGGGAAGGCGAAGGGTACAGCTGCCTCTGCCCTCTGGGATACTACGGAGAGAGCTGTGAGATCGGTGAGTGAACAAATGAGTGCAAAGGTCACAGCTCAAGGGCAAGGGATGAGTGAAGGGAAAATAATATATCAAGGAAGATTGATTGGCAAGCCTGTTCTGATGATTACACAGATGAAGACAATGAAGCAGTGCTACCTTGAAGGGACGAGATAGCATGTGGCTTATTTTGTCCTTTCTTCACTTTTGGCACACTTGTAATTTTATTGTTAGATCACAGGAGATTGCTTACAACAATAAAGGCAAGTGTTGCAGCAAAGCAAGCGAGGACTCCAGTGCTGAATGAAGCTTTGAGAGAAAACACATTTCCATGTCCATAAACTCTTTCCTTCTCATTCCGAATCTTTAGCCTCATTTGTCTTAATGAACATCAAAAGCCCCAAAGTGAGTACACTGACATATACAGCAGTGCTGTGTCTCTGTGACTAAGAACAGCTGTTCAGAAATGGTGATGCAACCTACACACACATCAGCACTCTACTCTGAACGAGCAGGATAAAGATTGATCTTCTATGGTAATCTCGCAGCTGTCATTAGTGAGAACTAGGGCCTGGTTTCAGTCTAACAGGTCTGATCACATGGTCTTAAGTCTCCTGTCACTTCACAAATATAATCTAATTGAAAACTAGATTTTCACCTAGCAGAAGTGCTCAATTGAAGAACATGTATTGATAATAAATATTAATATGCAAGTCATACTTTTCTTTTATGGTGCAGTGTGAATGCTACAGAACGTGAGTTTTAAACTGACTATTTTCAACATACTTCCTAAGATATACATTACTTCCTGGCGTACTATAATATACTCACTATATTCATGCCATACTATAACAATACATACTATACTCGTGCAGGAATTAAACATAAGCCTAAAGCTGGTCAGTGATCATAAAGACTGGCTAAAACACTGTGAAATGGAAATCAGAACATATGAAAGACATTTTTCTTTTCATTCTTTTCTTTTCACATTTTCCACTTCATGATGTTTGATTTTTTTTTTTTTTGCAGCTTGTGCATGCATGGTTATGTACTGTAAAATTACAAGTTGTTTAGAGATATTGCATTTTGATGGAAGATTATGTAAATACAGGAAATTTGCAATTGAATCTGATGAATTATGCACAACATAAGAATGAGATAAAAGAAAAAGGTCAATTTTGATGTCATCTTTAATATGCTATTCCATATGCAAGATATTCCATAAAATAGAATGAGGAAGGGGAACTTTCTTTGCAATTGTGTACAAATAAAATGGTTAAAAAACTGCTACTAATAACCTTGTCCTAATGCCCTAACCTGTGACACCTGTAATATTTTTGAGTGTTTACAGCAAAGCTAGAATATTCAGAAGCCCAAACGACGTATACAGACACATGGCATATTACTGAAGCAGCACCATCTCAGCACATCCATATCATCGCAGTACAAATCAAGCAAGAAGAAGTCTTGATAAAGGGCCCCTATTGATGTGTAATTGTGCATATGCATTGAGGTCAGAGGTCACAGCTGTGCAACACTGTTAAAAGGCACCGAGTCTTCATCATCATGGGTCATGATTATCAATCCCTCATCACGCAGTTGCACAATCAATGCTTGAATTATGTTAACTAATAAGGGCCGAAGGGATGCTCCGTCTATTAAAATGCATGTGTGCCAATAATTACTGACATCTGTATGCTAACTGCTTCACAATGAAAATTATATTATACAAGTCAGAGCAGGAGCTCATTATTGATATCTGTGGTTCAAATCTTATCCCATCCACATAAGCCACGTCTTTTGGTACCTCTAGGGTTCATTTGAGCTCTTAGCATTAATTTTTAAAGAATTGCATGTGTGTGGGTGAACAACAGAGATGAATAACGATTCACACTAACATTCACACCTGTGGGCAATTTTGAGTAGCCAGTTGACCTAATATGCATGTGTTTGGGCTGTGGGAGGAAACTGGAACACCCAGAGGAAACCCAAACAGACTCAGGGAGAATATGTAAACCACACAGAAATGTTCCAGTCAGCCAGCAGGTTCAACTTGCCCAGGTCATCCTGTCAGCTGGGATTGGCTCCGGCTTCCCCGTCCATTCTCCGGAAGGATCAGCAGTGTAGATGACGGCTGGATGGATGTTGCTATTATCCATTTCCATTAGAATCTGTAATTAGCTTTTCTTGCCTGTTGGTAAAGTTTTTTTTTTTGGTTGTATTATTTACTGATAATGGCAAGTACACTGGATTATGAGTGAGCACACCCTTTTATATTTGGGAAAGTAGCTGTGGTCAGAATGAACCAATCACATTAAATCTCAGGAATCAAGGAAGTTATTCTTATTACCGCAAATAACGATCAGCTGTTTAGTTAGTTTAGGGGTGTAAACACTTATGCAACCAGCTTATTGTAACTTTTTTTATTTTTCCTCTATTTCCCTAAACTGTTTCTCAGTGATTTTCAGTTAATTTTTACATGTTGAAATTTCACGTTGAGGGTGGAAAATGTTCTGACAAAATTGATCATAGTTTCAGTTTTTAGACTTCATAAAAACCTGCCATTTAAACAGGGGGTTTTTAGGCACAAATGCTTGACCATATTTGGCATGACTTTACATTTGCTAATTTAAGTCAGTCTGCTAGTGAAAGAGATTTTTTTTCAGTGTTAAAAAATAAAACAGGCACGCTATTCTCAGTGGATTTTCCTAAGTTTGCCTAAGTTGTGCTCAGCTATTATTTGAGAAGAGGTGTTTAGGATTCCTGCATAATACATAGACTACATTACTACTAGGCAGCTGAAATATTTATGAGGTAATCAGAGGGTGTCCATAGGGACAGGGCCTGTTTCCCCTGGATCAGGCTGTCTGTATAACTGTAAAATATTCCAGGATGGAAACACATGAGCTAATAGGAATATACAGGGATAGGAATCCTCGCTGATGTGCTAAAGTTAAAGAATGAGCCATTAAAGCTAACATCGCTCCGTTCTTTCACTGCATTTGTTACTTCAAAGAGGAAGCTACATTAACCTGTGGTCAAAACTTATTGAGCTTGGGTCAACAAATCAGCTTTATTTGAGAGCAGACCTAATTAAGTTACCTGAGGGTCCCTTGGTGTCCTGCTGAAGAATATCTGAAGAAATCAGAAAAAGCCTATTTGTTGCTTAGAGACAGTGGAAAAAGAAATGTAGATGTTGTCCATCAGTTTAACTGTGCCTTCAGGGGAAATGACAGGTGCTGAAGCACAGTAATTATGAAGTGGTCTGGGTCAGGGACAAGCCAGGGAAGGTTATTAGAGATGGTCTTGTTCATTTAGTTAACTGCATTCCACAGTATGTGTGTGTGTGTGTGTGGGGGGGGGGGGGTGTTAGGGTTGGGTCACCTTAAATATTCAGCATTCCCTATCTCATTTTCCCGTATCCTCTGTATTTGTCTTTCACCCTTTCCCAATCCAGATATCAAACATAGGGAATCAGAATTCTTCAATACTTATTTTCTTAATCTGATTATGTAATTAAAGGCCAATATTTATGTGTAAAATATTCAAATTCAGATTTTGCCTTTTTCTTTTCAAGTACGAACATATTATCTGAATCAGTGCCATTATGCAAACAATTTTAGGATTTTTGGAAATTTTAGTTAACAGTTAATCCTGGCAACTATCTGCGCAAGGACTCTGAAATCTGCATCCTCTTCTAGGAAAAAAAAAAACATAAGTTTGCATAATTTACCGAGGATAGTACACTGTGCCTCCACCAAAACAGAACTAATAGCCTGTCTACAATGTGTTGACCACACAACCTGTTGACTTTTTATATAGGAATGTTGAGCATATGCCGTAAAAGTTTTGTTTATTATTTAATTGCCAACAGGGTAACAAACAACTGCAAACATATTTACAGTATAATAATAATAATAATAGTAATAATAATAATAATAATAATACAATACATTTGCTTATTAGTATGATGCTTTTAAAGAAAGCAATTTACATTTGAAGCAGGGTACAACTGAGCTGAAGGTTAAGGGTCTTCAAGGATCCAAATGGCAGTTTTTCACTGGTGACATCTGGACCAATGACTTTCTCATCTATAACACAAGGCTTTAACCACCAAACCACTACAACGAGTTCAACTAGCTTGCACTATGCAATCCTGTAGTACAGGTTAATTCAGTGGTATAAGTGAGTGAATCAGTGGACGCTTGTTCAGTATGTTGTGTTGGCTCAGTGGTTAAGGATTTGAGTTACAGTCAGAAGGTCATGGGTTAAAATTCCAGCAGCGCCACACTTCCATGGTTATGCTTTAAGCAAGACCCTTAATCTTTAGCTCAGTTGTATCTTGCATCAATTCTAAGTTTCCGTTTTCTTTTTCTTTTTTTTTTTAAGCATCAACCAAATGAGAAAATGTACTGGGTTATGTGTAATTCTACACTATGCAAAATATTACAGTACTTTACTGTGAATATGTTTGAAGTTCTTGTTTTTTTATTATTATTATTACTTTATTGGCATTTCTATCAATTTTAGAGCTATTTGTCCAATTGTGATCATACCTTTTCTGGGGAGGATTCATATATTTTGCTACTAACTTTTTTATTTTCCAGGTAGGCTATATTGAAATTTGTCACAAGTTGATTCACTTGCTTACATTTTACACAAAAAAAAAATGTCTCAAGTTAACATGTATCTGATTTGAATTGTTTTCATCAAATGGTAAGACAAGAACAGCTCAAAATTGTTATTTCAAAAACAAAGTATTTCTCATCTCTCATATGCACTCAGCCTATTTACCTAGCTGGAACTCTGTGTCTTTCACTACATTTTCTCTTTTTTGCTGCAGAACTCTATTCCTTTTCTTATTGCAGCATCTCTTCCCCGCCGGCTTGTTGTTATTTTGCACAGAAGTTGAATGGAAATTGCTATACGCAGCACAGATGAGGTGAAAGCAGCCCTATGGCTCTCCAGTCTTTTTCTCTGGCAAAATTCATTTCATTGCCTTCACCAGAGCACAGTATACTTCTTCTACCCCCAACCTCTCAGATCTCACATGTAAACTCAAAAAATCAATTCATAGACAGGCAGCATAAGGAAAAATACTCCACATTTTACACACTTCTAGGTAAAGAACGGAAAAGAAACCCGTTTCCATTCTCATAACCGCATTTCCTGAGTTTTTTGCATAGATACCAGTCCCTTAATTGCATTTGAATGATGCATGAAGGCCGCTCTATTAATAATTTTGTGATGTAACCTATGGACTTAAAATACCTTAGACTGTAAGTGAGGAAACCTGCCACCATTAGAGCACTCTCAATCCTCTGATTCCAGATTTAGTGCCACTCATGCAATTTTAGTGACAAATTAAAGGGCAAGAACAAGCCCCTTTTGCTGTAGGATGAAAACACATCAGTGACTGAATCTCTTGAGTGTTCTGCCATTTCTTCATGTGTGAATGCACAGTGGTGTAGACAAAGCAGTGTTCATCACTGGAAATCTGTGCTCATACTGACCACTTAGGTTTCCCATGCATGGGATCAAACTTCATAAGATGCTAAATATCATTTGCCCTGCATTTTGCTTTGATCAAGTGTCAAGTCAAGTCAAGTCAAGTGTCTTTTATTGTCATTTTAACGTATACATGTGGTACAGTGTACAGTTAAAACGAGACAACGTTTCTCAAGGATCAAGGTGCTACATGTAAGGCAA
>JAQQZR010000007.1:9811966-9828128 GCA_030068235.1 Notoglanidium macrostoma
ACAGCTCCCAGAGCGCATCCTTAGCTTTAGCGCTGGGGGGAATGTACACTCCGATAATGAACACAGCAGTGAATTCTCTGGGTAAATAAAAAGGTCTGCATGAAGATGCCTTCATTCATTCAAATCATTCTTCAGTAATTATTTTATGCTGGTCTGGGTTTCTTTGAATTCAGAGCATATCCTGAGAAACATGGGCATGAGATGAAATAGTACATCATGGATGGGACAGCAATCCAACACAGGGCTCCATGCTCACACATTTTCATTCAGGAGCAATGAGGCAGAGCAGATCCACCTACCGGCATGTTTTTGGGAGATGAGAGGAAACCACATTTTATGCAAAAGAAATGTCAAGAACTTCTACAGTTCTCCAGAGCAATAAGGACAAGGTTCCAGAGCTTGTGTATTTCTGATTCTCCTGATGTGGGACATGAGCTCTGATGGTGCTGTTATTCTGTCATCTCTGGAGAGGCAACAAAATAAACTGTAAATGAAACATAAATCTGTGACACACACTGTATATGTGGGGACAAAAATAGTTTCCATGAAGTCCGTATCAACCTACAGGCAGGCTTTGCTGTCTTGAAGATGAACCCTGGAAATGAGAAGATAGGGAATCCCTTATCTTGACAAAAAAAATGAGTTTGGTGCAGTTGTCTGCACCTTCCTGCAGTAACGAACACTCATTACACGGTGAGTGAAGATAAAGAGCAGAAAGAAAGCCAACATTTCCTGCACAGGTTTATGGTAATATTCTAAGACTAAGTAATGTCTTAATCTGCACTGTAGAATACATACTTATGCCACTGTATAATGGTTCTTGTTCTGCATTTTAATAGAATTTTAACTGAATTAGGTAGAAATAAGGAAGTTTGACTTTCATTTTTGTTGTTAATAATAGGAAAGGCAATGAATGTACCTCCTTCAGACTCATCAGTTATCTACTCTACATTACAGGCCCACTAGTGTTGCCTGATAGCTCATTTTAAGCACACCTCAAATGAGCTTAGTCAGTGATTAGCTCTCTATTGGCTGAGGCATGATGTCTTCTGAGCTATAATATTCTCACTAAATAACCAAGAGAATTATTCTTTACTGTCGAGTACAATAGCCTAGATAAATAGCCTAGCTTTTAAAGGACAAGACCCTCTGGCTTTATACACCCAGGAGTGAGCTTTATTCAAAATAGGTTGACAAGACCAAAAGCGTTTTCTTGTTTCCTGTGTGCTTTCATATTTGTTCTGTTTGTTTTCAGCATAGCTTCCTAAATCACTTCAAATCTCTTATGGCATGCTGTGTTTCCATCAGTCTCTGTCGGCGTCGTCCCTTCATTTCACACACTCAAACATACACATGCTGTTGAAGAGAGCAACAAAAGTGAGTAAGCTTGACCTCACCCCACCACACAAAGAACAGAGGGCCTGTCAGATCACAGAAGCAACAGTTTGAGATGTTGTGACACATCTGCTCATTAGGCTCTGCAACGCTTCTTGAGTTGTTGCACTAGCCCTGTCAACAGCATCCTGTGCCTGTCAGGCTTAAACCCACAGCCATGGCTGCTCTAACCTCCAGAGCTGCTCTCTCTGAATGAAGCCAGTGATTTCTTGGAAGTTGTCTAGCATTGTCTAGCATGAAGGGCAACGCAACAGCATGGCTGCTGGACCAGCAGTGAGAATTCCTAAGTTACAGTCCTGAGGTTGATTTTCTGATGTGTTTACAGTTTTTGGAAATCATTTGGCCAAAAACATTAAACTCACTTGTTTGTTTCTTTAGTTTTTGGACTGGAGCTAAATGGCTTATGTTGCTAACCAGTAAGGAAAGTTTAAAACTACCAGATTAATATTAGATTAACCAGCTGCATGTATAAATCATTAAAGACTTTTCATGGATTTCATCCTCGCATTGAGCACAGTGCACTGTCGCACACGTTGTAGCACAGTGCTCACAGCGCTACAACGTGCATTTCCACATTTGTTCTGTGTTTTGTTTACTATAACTACATGTGTGTGTGTTTTGGTTTATGTCTCGCTTCCTCCCTCTTCTCATCATTGGTTGTCTATTCTCACGTGTCGTTATCACTCACACTGGTTTCTTGTTGTCCTCTGATTGTTCTGTTTATTTAAGCCCTTGTTTCTTGGTGTTTGTACGATAGACTTGCCTTATTCATAGTGTTTGCTGAGTGCCTGACTACTGCCTGTTTGTGACCATGTTTTTACCATTGTTATGGATTTGTCTGCCTGTGTGATACAGTGCTCAGTAAACCCATTAACTGCAGCTGCATCCATCTCTACCTAAGATGAGTAGATGAGTACATCTCTACAGAAAGTATCACCCTTACAGAGGATTCCATGCAGTTCCTTAAGCATATGTAGTTGGCCTCCAAAATGTGTGGAGTAGTGTGGTTGGCCTCCACGCCAGAGCTCTGAGAAATAAATATTTATAATTTATATATTACTACTTAAAAAAATGGTAAATGATAACAGAATTGGGTGAAAACTTTTACTGATGCCCCCTGAAGGATGCCAAACAGAAAATATCTCTTTATGTGTTTGATTGTGTTTATCTGTCTGTTCCTTTAGTTTATTGTAATTTTCTTTGGCTGCCTCCTCATTTTTAGAGAGGGAGAGTCTTAGGACTGAGGATTGATACTGTATTTGCAGTTGTTTTGGTAGGGTTGGATGGACTTTGTTGTGTACTTATACTTAATTGAAAAAAAGAAAATAGAAAGACAAAAACTCATCTTTGTCATGACCTGCTCTCCACCATTCGCACAGTGCCCCGTGAAATCTTGGCCTTCAGCTCCGTCGCTCTCAAAGCGGAAGCGCGCACTTCCGCATAACGACGGAGAACTTACGGACTACAGTTCCCATCATCACCTGCTCCCAGCCACGAGGAATGTCAAGGGGAACAGGTGTATCTCATTTCACGGACTAATTAAGCCGTGTTTATAAGGACTGCCTTTTACGCTTCGACTTTGCGAAGCATTAGTCTAACCCCTGTGCTGTCTGTGTTTGATTTCTTGTGTGTTGACTCTGCTTGTGTTTATTGGATTACTGGTTTTGGATTACCCCTTATACTCTGCTTGCCGATCGCTCGACCCTTTTCTGTTCCTTGGATTACTCTTACTGCCTGTCGTTATTGTACCTCTACTCGTTGTGTTAATAAACATTGTAAGCTTTCACTTCCGTGTCCCGATCCTGTGTTTGTGTTGCACCATGCCTCGACAACATGAACGCCGTGACAGAATGCTTCGTCTGAACGGAGATGCAATGGGATCTCCATGGATTCAGGATGGATGTATGACCACCATGCCCACCCTGTTTTTGCAATAGTGGGAGATGGAGCTGCCTGAGCTGTATGATGGGGTGAAGGAAACTCCATGTGCATTTCTGCTCCACTGTCGTATTTTCCGTGAGAGTTTGATGCCGCCCAGACCTTCAGAACCCATATGGGTGAGATGCGTGATACGTTGGTTCACTGGACTTGCACACAGCTTTGCTGAAAACCTTATTAGCATGCAGCATCCTAACTTAAAAAATCCTAAAGACTTTGGTGAGGCACTCGGCTAGTTTTACAATGCCTTTAGCCTGGCGGCAACCGCTCCAGAGCCCCCTCCAGAAGCCAAAAAGGAGGCACCCGCTCCAGAGCCCCCTCCAGAGGCAAAGAATGAGGCTATTGCTCCCAAGCTCCCTCTAAGAGCCGAAAAAGAGGCTTCTGCTCCTAAGCCCCCTCTAATGGCCGAAAAAGAGGCAACCGCTCCCGAGATTGCTACAGAGGCAAAGAATGAGGCAACCGCTCCCGAGCGCCCTCAAATGGCCGAAAAAGAGGCTTTCGCTCCTACGCCCCCTCTAGTGGCCGAAGAAGAGGCTAACACTCCTGAGCCCCCTCAAATGTCCAAAAAGGAGGAAACCACGCCAAGGTCCACACCAGAGCCAAGGTCCACACCAGAGCCAAGGTCCACATCAGTGCCAGAGTCCAGTTCCAAGTCTGCACCAGAGTCCAAGTCCAAGTCCACACCGGGTCCAAAACCGCACCAGGGGCAACACCTTCGCCAGAGCCTGTGACAGATACCACGTCTGAATCCAAGCATGGATTGCCACAAGGGTCCGAAGCAACTCAAGTCACAGTCTCTCCCTCCAAGCTCGCTCCTGTCTCAGCCCACGTTGCTCTCACGAAGCCCGCTCCTGTTCCTGTTCTCACTTCATCTGAATATGTAACAACGACTATGCCTGAACCCAAGTATGGATTGCCACAAAGGTCAGAAGCGACTCAAGTCACAGTCTCTCTCCCAGACCTCGCGCCTGTTCCAGCCAAAGTCACTCTCACAGAGCCCGCTCCTGTTCCTGTTCTCTCTTCGCCAGGGCATGTGACACAAATTCTGCCAGAAACCAAGTCTGGATCGCCATAAGGGTCAGAAGCAACTCCAGTCACAGTCTCTCTCCCAGAACTCGCTCCTGTTCCAGCCAAAGTCGATCTCACAGAGCTCGCTCCAGTTCCTATTTCCGCTCTTATTTCAGCCAAAGTCGCTCACAGGGAGCCTGTTCCAGTTTCTCGTACCGCTCCAGTTATGGCCACGGTCGCTTACATGGAGTTTGTGTCTGCTTCTCGCACCGCTCCAGTTATGGCCAAGGTCACTCACATGGAGTCTGTTCCTGTTTCTCGTTCCGCTCCTGTTTCAGCCGAAGTCGCTCACGAGGAGTCGGTTCCTAGTCCTGCTCCAGTTCAAGCCACAGTCGCTTACATGGAGCTTATTCCCATCCAAGTCACCAGGCCAGAGCCAGAACACTCTTCTTTCATGGCCACATAGACTACTCACTTCATGGCCAAAGAGACTGTTCCCTTCATGTATAAAGAGACTGCTCACTTCAGGGCCACAGAGACTGCTCACGTCACGGTTAAGGAGACTTTTCACATACACGTTTCTGCGCCCGTTTTAGTACAGGTCTCAACGCCTGTCACAGCTCCAGTCTCAGAGTCCGTTCCTGTCACAGAGCCAGTTTCTGTCACAGACGCAGCTCAATTCACAGAGACAGTTCCTGTCACAGAGCCAGTTCCTGACACAGACTCCGCTCAAGTCACAGCACATGTTTCTTTTGCAGCTCAAGTCACAACGCAAGTTACTGTCGCACTCTCCGAGCCTGCTCAAGTCTCAGCACAACTCTCTGAGCCTGCTCCTGTTCCAGTGTGCCCAGCCAAGCCTGCTTCTATGCCCAAGTTCCTGTCTGAGTTACTACCCACGATCTCATCATGGCAAAATTCCGGCGTGGTAGCAACCAGTGATACACCTTCCCCTACAGGCCCAGGACGCGATGTTGTTGGGCACTCCAGGAGTAGCGCCTTTGGGGGGGGTTCTGTCATGACCTGCTCCCTACCATTCGTACAGTGCGCCGTGAAATCTCGGCCACGCGCGCACTGCACCCTTCGGCTCCATCGCTCTCAAAGCGGAAGCGCGCACTTCCGCGTAATGACGGAGAACTTACGGACTACAGTTCCCATCAGCACCTGCTCCCAGCCATGAGGAATGTCAAGGGGAACAGGTGCATCTCATTTCATGGACTACTTAAGCCATGTTTATAAGGACTGCCTTTTGCGCTTCGACTTTGCGAAGCATTAGTCTAACCCCTGTGTTGTCTGCCGAGCGCTATACCCGTGTTTGATTTCTTGTGTGTTGACTCTGCTTGTGTTTATTTCATTACTGATTTTGGATTACCTCTTATACTCTGCTTGCCAATCGCTCGTCCCTTTTCTGTTCCTTTTATTACTCTTATTGCTTGCCGTTATTGTACCTCTGCCCATTGTGTTAATAAACATTGTACAGCTTTCACTTCCGTGTCCCGATCCTGCGTTTGTGTCGCACCATGCCTCGACGACGTGAACATCATGACAATCATCAATTAAGT
Organism: Notoglanidium macrostoma; assembly: GCA_030068235.1. NCBI lineage: Eukaryota > Metazoa > Chordata > Actinopteri > Siluriformes > Auchenoglanididae > Notoglanidium > Notoglanidium macrostoma. Next base: position 9,817,867 of record JAQQZR010000007.1, read on the forward strand.
AAGTATTGATAAATTTGACTTTTTTATACTTTAACAGGGAAACCTATCCTGGGTGATTATTTAAAAAAAATCTAAATATACAGCATATTTTAAAAAAAGAAATGTGTGGTCCAACTGAATAAAAAGGTAACATGAAATCATTTTTTTATTTTTTATTTTCCACTTTTGCCTGTTTAAGGGTTAAAGGAGATTTTCTTGGTGCTATTAATTATCACAATTAATTAATAGTGTTATATTTATGTATTTAATAAGCTCTTGAATGGCATTCCATAGTTTTTATTATATTTCCAGCTCAGAACACAAATTTCAACAGATATTGTGGTTACATCAAACTGTCAGACATTGGAAATGAACTTAATACTCCTTGAACCGGCACCACGTAATGCCAGGATCAAACCATTTCAGCCGGATTTTGACACGATTTTGTCATGGCCAACAAATTTCGAGCTTCAGGCGCCAATATGAACATCAGGAATGACAAACAGGCCATGCAGTGTTATGTGATTAAAGATCAGCGATGTGGAATGCCCCACGACACTCCAATGGAAAGGATAATGTCGGAATTTTTGTATTTTCTCACCTAGTTTGGCAGCTCCGATGACTTCTTCCTTGTGTAGCCATGATTGGCAATTTCTTGACCCTCCACCCCAATGACACTCAATGATGTGAACGATGATTGGTCAGGATCAAACTTGTAGTGTTGCCAGTCTCCTGGCCAAGACACAACAAGAATTTATGGCACTATAATTGTGTAATCTGACTGTTTTTGGCAAACTCTGCTAAATGAGAGCATACTACATGGAACTACATGGTAGAGTAGCACATAAGTCTGTATTTATGTTTGAGGTATTAATACTGAATATGTACAATTTTGGTATTACCTCGTCACTACATATGCATAACTCAATTCTGAATTGACAATAATCAGCCTTGACAAATTGAAACAGGTGAGCCATTACTATAATTCACTACAATAATTATTAATAACCCAGTATACTCCTCATAGATGTAATAAGCAATGAAGAAAAAGCACAAAACAGTAGTGACCACCCCTGATGATCGTATTAAAGGTGAAATGCACTGCCTGAAGTAAAGCAAAATATGACTTCTTGCTTGGTATCACTCCATTACACAAATCTCAGTGTGCAACAGAATGGCTATTGATCAAACCTGCATGATTCAAGAGTATCAATCTTTGACTAGGACGGTATCTGTCTGTTTTTTATAATACAAGCACTGTAATATAATGGATTATGGTCATACAGTTTTTGTCTCTGTCACAGGGGTGCAGATCTGTGGGGCTAACATGACACTTCTGATTTTAATCTCCAACTTAAGGCCTGCCCTTTTTCCACCCAGTGTGATGTGAGAATTCCCTTGCTGGCATTTCCCAGGCCTTGTTTAATTAATCAAGACACAAGAAGTGTTGGCATATAGTTCTCTGACAAGAGTTCTTAGTGCTCCATGTTACTTCAGCCTAAGCTTACAGGTGTCAATAAAAACTGGAGGAAAAAACCTCAGTACGAGTTTGAGGCAGGAAGGCTTGTGGCAAATCAATTTGTTTCTGATGGTTTTTGTCATTACTTTGGAGAGATAGTTATTCTAAGTGCTTTGTTTACTGAGGAACATTAATTGCATAGCTACATTTACCAGAATTTGGTCTGAGCAAGACTCAACATGAGATGAATCAGCACTGAGCTCTTGTCGCCTCTCTGGCGCATCCATCCCTCACTCTGACAGTCCCGATCCCAGTTACAATTCACAGCCAATTTCACTGAAAATTTTCCTATTCTCAGCTTGCCAAGGCAATTACATTGAAGGCAATCAACAGGACACACAAGCTATGCTGAAAGACACCAATTTGTCCTTCAAAAGCAAAATAATAAATGCTAAAAAAATAAGAAATACTTTGTCAGGATTCAGAGAATTCACTGAACACCATCATTCCTGACAAATCATTCTGACCTCACTGGAATTATTAGTATGTTTACAGCATCCGGTGTGACTCTTCATGAGCACGTGCTGTGTGTGGAGTTCTACAAATGCATCAGAAGTTATGAAAATCTAAAGTATACACAAAAAGTTTAAGCAGTCAGCACAGGTTTTAAGGTCACTTTTAAAACGGTAGGAATAGAATTAAAATGTTCAGATGAAAAGCAATTATTTTTGCTGTCCTACTCTATTCTAAAAAGGTTTTTTTTTCTACTTTTTTTTTGTCCTGAGAAGACCTTTTGTGAATCAGTGCACACCATATCAGCATTAGGTCAACACTGGTCGACACTGTTGCCTGTGTTATAAGAAGGACAAGAAGAACTGCTCTTTGATAGCTTTCAGTGATGGTGTGAGAGGGCTGAAAGCCAAGAGAAGACTGCAGACAGCCGCTGCATAGCAAGTGAGCTCTGCCTGCCTCTGTCTGAAGCGTTTACATTTTTAATCATCAGTGTTTAAACCCTGCAGCACTGGCTGATAGAATGTAATCCCAAGGAGCTTTCTGTGTACTTTTAAACAAAGTCTTTTGGTGATCATATTGATCTGGGTTTTTTTTTTCCTCTCAAATTTTTTGTACTTTATTAGATCCCAGTGAGTGGACACCAAGCCCAGAAGAAATCGTGCATGGAGCCATGTCAGTGAAGTTGTTGATTGCGTTTGAGGTCTCATTTGTTAGAGGTGGGGGGGCAGTTTACATTTTATATGGCTGCTCGTTTACAAATGCCTTGGCAGCCAGTGAAATTGAAAGGATAAATCTGAAGAGCGTGAAATGAAAGAATCAACTTCAAGCCCAAAGACCTGCATGAGGCACTGAGAAATGTGTCCCTGCCTGGAAAGTTGATGTCAAGCTGCTGCCCTCTGGGATATAGTTCAGTGGCCAAGGCTGCGTTTACATATTTTTCTTGTGCAGAGTCTACAGATGTTTTCAGCCCAATCACTGGCCCAATTTGTCTGGCGCTGCTGCTGTTTGCAGCTCATGTAAAGGACACTTGTTTTGTAGTCAGAACTGCTTCTCCCTCTGTATTGCAGGATGCTTCACATCTTACTCAGCTTTTTTCCCAGCAGACGTTCATCTGGAACAGCTTGTAGTGATGCTGGAGAAGTGATGCAAAAGTGATGGGCTGTGCATCTTCAGCAGTTTTTGTTAATTACTCTGTCTGCTTTTTTAGTAATTATAGATTGTTTTCTTCAAACTCAGAAGTCATAGCTCACTTTAATTGCATATCCTTGTACAGAAATTAAAACTACTCTTCCAGGATACTATATTATATGAGACATTTACAACTATTAAACAGTAACAGGTAAGGTTTAAAAGGTCAGAGAGTAGTAGATAAGCCATGTTGTGAGAGGAATTAGTGCACACATGTTATACTGGCAATAATGAAACATGAAAAAGTGCAAATAGACATTAAATATTAGAGCAAATAGCTCATTGGAGAAAGCTTGAGATGACTACATTTTTGAGGATTGAAACCATCCTTTTGCTGGCTGACCGAAAGCTCCAGCATTATTTGCCGGATGGCAGAAATGTGAAGAGGTCCGGGCTGGGGTGCGAAGGGTCACTGATGATACTGCGCTTCCTTCCTCTTACAGCATTTCTTATAGACGTCGGAGTTGAGTGGGGGCAGTGACCCGATGATGTGATGGGCTGATTTCATTACCCTCTGCAGGGCTTTGCAGTCTGATACGGTGTACCTGCCATACAAACTGTCAGTGAATCGGCTTGCTATAGTGGCTCTAATGAAATGTGAAGGGTTTGGAGGACAGCTTTGAAAAAATGGATGCACACAATTACTTCTTTAAGAAGGTAGTGATTACAAGCTAGACTAGGTGAGTTTCTAAGCGCTATTCCCTCAATACATGTCAATAAACTAATAGACAGTATGTCTGTTTACGTTGTTCAAAAACTGACAATCAGTTCTTGGTTTTGTTAACATTCTGGGAAATGTTGTTGCAGCAGGCACCAGGCAGGTTGTCTTGTTCCCACTAGCTAATTCATCCTGACAGAATGTCATCCACACAGCAGCAATGCCATCAGCAACTTGGTGACAGTGTTGGCGGTTTGTATGACCACATAGTTGTGGTAAAGAAGTGGGTAAAGATGAGCATCATGAGTTCTGATGGATGATAGATAGAGCTGTAAATTACCAGAGACATGCATAATGAGTATTTTTTAAGTGCACTGAACTTATTGAGTCTTGATACATAGATACCAAATGTTGTATCGTATCATATTCTTGGCAGTTCACTATTAAGACAGTTTAGAACTGTATAAAATGTTCACTATTCTATACCAGGGTATACAGTTCCTAGATATAGATGGATGTGTATTAACAATATATGTACAGATAGATGCAAATATACATGATGTATACTATGACAAGGGTCCTGCCCCAAGCTGCACTGTTATCTTCTGTGGCAAGGTTGGAGTGGCAGTGATGTTTACATAATGAGCTTAGGCATTCATAACATAGTAATTTCTATTATTCTCCCTTGCACCATTTAGTTATGAGATCATTTTCAAAGCTTCCAGATATAAGATTTTTGTTTTAAAAAATTGCTATTGCAGGCTACTTACAAAAGAACATGAATAGTGCTACACAATTCTCCGCCACTCTGATTGCTCTCATGGCTGTGGTCACAAATTCCGGGAGATTTTAAGGCTTTAAGTATTTGCTTTTTTAATGTTCTCTATTTCTTACATTTTTTTATGATTGAATCATGGTTTTCCAGCTTCATTAAAATGAAATCAATCTTCAGTGGTCCATATAATTCCTGAACATAAGTACTGATCCAGAATGCTGGTGCAAACTGTTATCATATAGCCATCCAAACCATGATGTAGTCTAGGTGAAATTGTAAATATAAGCATATGTTGTTGTAAGAAATCATGACTCCCATGGAAGAGTAAAAAACACTGATTTTGAATTGTTGATTTTGAACCCAGCTCTTGCTGCTTAGTTGTAAACTTAGTTCAAAATGATTTCTCTAATCACTGGCAACATATCAATTTGAATTTCCTTTAACCATCAGTTGTATTTGAAAATGTGTTGATTGACTGCATTAAAGCTGTTAATGCAACCGAGTGTGAGCTGCAGTATTACTTCAGCAACATGCTGCTTTGCTCTGATTAAAGTCCAAACCTTGGGAAAGTTCTGACTGCCACAGAGCAGTTTGTATATGGGTGAAAAAGCTGTTGAATGCTTGATCGTATACATTATGTCTACTGAAAAGTAAAAATTACAATAATTAGTATATCACTTTTAACAACAGACATTGTCATGAAGCAGATTTACAGAAATCAGGATGTACATTTAGTCCTCTATTGATAAAAACAAGCCACAGTGGCCAAGAAAAAACCCAAGACGGGAGGAAGAAGCTTTGACAGGAACCACTCCCAAAGGGTTTCCTCTTCTGTTTGACACCAGATAATGTGTTCATTCCTTTATGTTTCCGGTAACGTTACAACCAGGTTGTTAGTTGGCATAGGATCTTGTACCAATGACTGTGGACTCTGCAGTCAATTATTAATTCATTTCACTTACAGCTGTGGTCTGAAGTCTGAAATGAGTGTAGTATTGATTTGGGCATTGGGAAATAAAAAGATAGTAAAACACCACCATAATACGCATATGTACTTCAATAATAAAAAAGTACACTGGCTAATAGGCTACACCTCCTCTCATTGGATCAGTTTGTATCTGCCTAGTGTTACACATTCATTCTCCAGGCAAATAGAAGAAGACCATGAGATATACCCTCAGACGTTGTGTAGACTAATGCCTCTCTTACACCAGCTGTGCTGTGATAAAGTTTTCCCTACGGTCTAAAATCAGCAAGAAAAGTGTAGTTACAGGCAAGCAGACCTTTTGAACTCTGGTGTGTGTGTGTGTGTGTTGGTAGGCATGTTCACGTCTCTTGGGTGGTACCAATTGCTCTAAAAAGGATAGATATTTCATGACGTTTTTACCTTTTTTTTACCTCATAATTGAATATGAATACACTACACAGAATGAATATCTATCACTCTAAATGGCTTTAGAAATGATTTTTTTTTATTGTATAATAGCTCTGAAGGTTTAATTTCTATTAAAATCTTAAAATTATCTATAGACAAAAAATCTCGCTTAGTTACCAAAAGAGTAATCCAGTATGATAAATGAATACCAGAATTTGAAAGGTCAGACATGTTTGCAAAAAATGTAAATGTGAGGATACAAAGGGCCAAATGTGCTCCAAAGCATTAAACAATTTGTTTACAGATTTCAACAAGCTAGAAAATGGTAAGTATGCAGCTGTGAACCTTCAGTTGCAGTAAAGAAAGATATCTTGTACCTAAGAACAATTCCTTAAATTTTCATGCATCTAGCTTAAACACATCAAAGGTTCTGACTTATGAAACTTCATAGTTTTTTCTATAGCACTTATTTTTACAGTAAAATACAAGATATGCCCCACCGATTAAAGCCCTTATATCTCAAAACCTTACAAAGATACAAGGCTGAAAATTTTGCACACTGTTTATTGGGACTAATGACATTAATTTTTGAAAGTATGAAACAAATCTGAGATGGTCAGTCAGGAAGCCTTCAGTGAAAACTTAAGGAAATAAGGAAACCCTTCTGTTAGAGGAAATTCCTCACTAGAACAGTGTGCATACAGTGTGCATGTGAGTGTATCATGTGTATAAAATGCATACTTAGTTAGATGCTCACTATAATTAAACAATTAGACATGGTTAAAGCATTCACTTATCACATAAAGGAAAAAAAACAATGTAGCATTAAAATGAAAACACTAATAAGGATAAAATAGTTTCCTTTGCACTCTGAGGTAAAGGTTAGGGTAAGGATTAATATGTATTCATCTACAGTAAAGGTTTTGTGTAAAATAATTCCCGTGTGCTGTGGTCAACTCATATTTTTATTTTTATTTATTTGTATCTGATTTGATATTGAATTATAATAAATAATATTTATCATATGCCCCACTGATCCTCAAAAAACTGATGGCTCTAAATGCCTTTGATATCATTCATTATTGCTTTGTTGATGTACCGCGTATTGACATAATTAAGTGTAAAGGAGAGAAAGCCTGAGTTCTGCACTGTAATAAGGCACTCATTTGTTATCATACGTAATCAGTGGTATATTATAGGCTCGGCTTTATGGCGTTGCTCCAGACACTAAATGAACAGCCTGAAAAGCAAAACATAAAATGGCAATTTCAATGGCAATTTCAGCCCGAGCAAAGCAATAAACGTTGATAATGCAATGCTTGATGTAAAGTGTTCCAGGCAATCATGGTCATAAGTCATGGTTTAATGAGAATTAGCAAGAATATGGAAATTGTGCATGTATTTGAGTGACTGACTTCTTCCTTTACCCACAGATCTTTAGGTGGTTACCTACATCTTTAGGTGGTCCATTTTTAGAATGTATTTCTGAATAAAGCACTTTACTCTTTAATGGGGTTTATGTTAAAAATGTCCACAAAAAAAGTCAAGAATTTGTGTGGCTGTGCCGTCACAGCGCAAATATTCTGGTTTCCAGTACATTCACATGAATCTTTTCATTTCTTTGTCAGATATTGATGAGTGTCAGTCAAATCCATGTCAAAATGGGGGTACCTGCATTGACGAGATCAACTCTTTTGTATGCCTGTGTTTACCCAGCTATGGAGGAGCCACATGTGAAAAAGGTAATTGAAGAGCACTCTCACTCCCACATGGATACACAAGCAAACACACATGGAGGATGGATTTAACTGATATGTACAGTATAGAAAGTCTGCTAATTGATTGCGATGTTTGACGCATATGGAGAGTTGTTATTTTCTTAGCAGTGTATTAAAAGCGTTTTAAAAAAGGCACATTTTAAACAATAACAATTTAAAAAAGCAAAATAGTATATTATTTGTGTGTGTGTTAATAGATATTTTGTTTTTAGGCATTTCTATCTAAAATTGCAACTTGCAGGAGAACATCTTTCATCAGCCTCCACAAACTGAGTCACTAAACCTAAGAATGTGTATATGTGTGCACAAGAGGCTTTGTATTTGCCCATTTCCATCATTTGAAAATAAAGCCTAAGATAAAGATAAGTCGAAGCTAAAACCATTATGTTTAATTAGTCTCTCAAAATAGTCTCTATTTTGCATGTGTCGTGTCATTTATGCATTATTCTTTGTAAATCACCTCCAGCACACCCACTAACTACACACACAGATTATCAGCTTGCACATGCAAAATACATGCTTCATTTGGGAACTTAGTTAATCAGAAAAGGAAATCACAATGAACAGTATTTGTACTAATCCTTTTTGACTTTCTGATTCTACTACTGTGTTATTTAGTTTATTTCAAAAACACCTGTAATGTCATGTATGTGAATACCTTTTTGAGCCAGTATGTTCTGCGACCTGCCGGAGGAAACCAGGTATCAGATGTTTGATATTTTCAGAAGGCTGTCTGAAACGTTGCAGCTTCACTGAAACAAATTTGTTGCTGCATGTTTAGACAATGTGTTTAATTCACAGACATATTCTACAAATCACTGCAGCCGTGCAGTCAAGCACAATGCATTGAGGTGATTCTTTTCTCTTTCTGCTGGAAAGAGACATTGAGAGAGAAAGCGAAAGATGTATACATTGACGATGAGTAGGAGGGGAGGAAAAGTGGTACAGTGGTCCATGTGATTGCTCTGGGGCCGAAAATGCACCTTTACATGCTTACTTGGTTCTAGTCAGGCTCTCGGTTCACACGCGCAGGCAGGGAGGATAAACACACAGATTAGTGGAGAAGGGACCCCTCCTGTAATCCATATCCCACACAGACACACAAACACACACATACGCACTCACACACTCTTTGTTTTTGGAAATTGTATTAGAAAGCAGCCTGCTGTGGTAGAGTCTTCATGGTTGAGCTGGAGCAGCAGGACATTGTGGGGGCGGTTATGTCCATTCTGCCTCCTTTATAAAGCAGCCTGATGAATTTTTAAAGACTGACATGCTGTAAAGGAGAAGCAGAAATCTGGATTATAACAAAAAATGTTAGTGTTACAATATATGTTTTTGAGTTATGCAAATGTATGCTTTATTGTCTTCTTTTTAAAGCCTATTGCTTTATATTACAGCTGTTTTCATGGATATTATAAATGTATGCAAAAAATGATAATACTGACATGAATATTTACAGAAATTTATTGGTGCTAAGCTGCACAGTTGTTGGATATAAAGATTGTCATTTTTGAAGGAAATGTAGAGCAATATTTAAAGGCTGTTTGGACACATTTGAATTTGAGCTGGGGAGAAACAATTTGTTGTTTCATGGTGATGTGCTAAATGTACAAACAGGCACTCCCATTTGATTGGAATAATCAAAGACATGCCATGTTCCCATGTCAAGTTAATTTATTTGCTCCCTCGGTCTCTCATGTAATATGGCTCAAAGCTTGCCTGCTCTCTTACAAATGGCATTGGTCTGTTGAAGCACGCCTCCCTCAGCAAGACCTTCCAGTTTCCATGGAAACCAGAGTCAATAAGTTTGCCATTGCCAAACTTGACAAGTGACCATGATGCTTTGGAGGCCAGCTAACTCCAGTCTGACTCCCAGCACATGTGAGATAGTGTTACGTTAATTACACTCTTTCGGGAACCATATTGTGCTCTTGGATCTATAAATACAGTCACTCACAAGAGAAATGCACTGTAGAACAATAAAATGATAAATATAGAACACACTCCAAATGGGGACTTTATTTATATTTATTCATGGTGTTAAACAGGGTGAGTGTGAAGGTGTCCTTTACTGAATGTTACTGAACATTCACAACATAAATTGTCGTAGTACTTGCTGGAATAGCCTGAAGGATTTTTTCAGTGACCTGTGCTGTGCTTTTTTACTTCCTTTAGCTTACTTCAGCAGCACAAATTACGTAGCACCTAAAAGCATACCTGGCAAATTCTGCCCACCTGGAATGAGTGATAAACTCTTATTAGCTTTACTATTCAATAACTGAAAAAATGTACCGGAGGAAAAGTGCAGGAAATACAAAGACTTAATTTTATGTGCTCTTAGTGGTATAAGTCACTTGCAATGGGATGGTAGGAGCAAAACAGCTATAGAAGGCTATTGGATGAATACTATTTATTTCTCAAAAACATATTTCATGTTATGGTCAATGTACTCTCTCTCTCTCTCTCTCTCTCTCTCTGTATATATATATTTGTATATATGTATGTACATCTATATATGTGTTTGCGTATATATA
>JAQQZR010000007.1:9842439-9861257 GCA_030068235.1 Notoglanidium macrostoma
GTGTGTGTGTGTGTGTGTGTGTGTGTGGGTGTGTGTGTGTGTGTGTGTGTGTGTGGGTGTGTGTGTGTGTGTGTGTGCATGCGAAAAGGTGTGAGCTGATGTTTGTCTGCACTTTAATTTCGTAACATCGCTGTGTTGGGAGAAACAGAGCGCAGCATCTCAGTGCAAGGAGAATAATGGTGCTAATAATAATAAAGGAGATGTGAGAGAACAGGCACATGCTTTATTTCAGCTGCAGTGCTTTCTGCACTGTGTTTTGTGCCGAGTTTGTCGGACAAAAAAACGGAGCATGCAGCTTTTTCCTACGTCTTTTTTAACATGCTTGAAAATACACTGCAGTAAAGCTTGTAAGTTTGCACTTACAAAGTGTTGTTTAGTTGTTCTTCTGTGCGTGTGTGTGTGTGTGTGTGTGTGTGTGTGTGTGTGTGTATGGGAGAGAGTGTGTTGAGTTTGACTCGGGAAGGACCAGCTGGATGGGAAGGATTGAGATGGATGGCATAGCGCTGCAACACATGTCCTGTAGTCCAACAGTACTGTTGTTCAACTCGCTCAGTTTAAAGTATTCCATCACAGCCGGGGACTTTGGCATTTTATCTTCTGTTTAACAGATAATGTTAACTGAAGCATAACGTAGCAAAATAAACCAACAAAAAAAAAACTAATATCCCAAAATTGAAAACAGAATACCTACCCAGTCAAGAAATAGTCTAATATTCGAGTCCAGCCCTACTCAGAACTGTGACTATGGGAAATAAGCCAGTATTAGAATGCCTGGGATAGGTGACTTGTAAGACATGTAGCCAACGACTTTATCCTGTGTAATGAATAGCTTTGTGTCCTCAACAAAAAGACAGAAATTTCAGCTGTGAGCTGTAGTGTTCTGTCGATGCACGTTGACATTATTCGAGTCACTTTTTTTGAGGCTATTGATTTAATTTTGACTCAATAAAATGTTTACAAATGTGAGCTTTCATGCTGTGCTATACTCTATACTGCTCAGTCCTATCACTGTTCAGGCTTGGAAATATGGCTAGTAAAAGTGGTTCATACCAACAGCCAGATCACATCATCAGTTTGCATGCATAGTGCAGCAGGTGGTGGGATTTAGAAAAGATTAGTGCGCACCACAGGGTCACGTTGCTTTGTGCCACTGAGAAATATATGAACCAAGAAGAGCATGTTATATTTATACAAACATTTCATGCTGAAATGAAAGGTTTTCTTTTTGGAATGTAAAGGAGTTGTTTTCTGTTTTTATGAGGTGACAGTGCTTCTTCCATTATAGTATAAATGGACATTAGGTCATAAAATGATCGTGTTATATGGTAATCATCTTATAGCTTAATTTTGAAACATACTGTATAATGTTGTAATAATTTTTTTTATTATTTTACTCCTAGTATCCTGATATCACTAGATGTATTGTGCTACACTGCAAAAAATGATACACTGAAAAAAAGCCAATATATCTTAACAAGTGAAAATATCTTGAATATTTGCAAATTTATCTAACATTTCTTATTAAGAGATTATTATAAATCAAATATAAGATTATTCAGCCTGTTTCAGAGGCTTTTTACATATTTCAAGATTTAAAATTGTCTTATTCTATTGGGAGATGATGTTGCTTTTTTTCTAGAAATTAAAGCTTAAAAATAACTGCCAACAGAACAAAGCTTGTAATTTATGGAGGGAAAATGGTTTATTGGTTTATAGTATTTGGCTATTTTCAATATGTTTTCACTTGCTAAGATTTTCGCCATATAGACTCTTTTAAATGACAGATGATGTTCATTGTGTTGTATTTTCTTGTAAACCTTAGCAGTCTACAAGATTTTTACTGCACTAAGGAAGCTCTGTCTGCCCTTAGGCAGTACTAAACCCTGAGTCAGTAAGGCAATGTCCTACATGTGACTATAATATTAAATCACCTTCCAGGATTTGACAGCCCTATAAAGGCAGCAGGAAACATCCTGAAGTGTTTTGCTTAGATCTGCAGACATTTGAAAAACACCGTGGCGCGCTATTTTACAGAAAGTCTCCCTGGTGCTGCTGTCATAAATGACTTTTAACTGGGAAATTACAGCTCCATTCAAGAGCAACAGTTGGAGAGTGGAACCATTCACCATCCTAGCACTATAAACTCTGTGTAAATGTGTTATTTGTCTCTCAATAACATCTCAGATAGGGTGAGGAACTGAGTAATGTTTTTGTTAAATGGCAGAATCTGAAAATCTTTGTCTCATGCGTCCATCTTCAATGATATTGATTGGGTCTTTTGTATTTTGTGCAGCAGTAAGGCTTTTCTGGATGACATTTGACTGCATGGCTCTCCACAGAGGCACAGTGCTCTTAGTGTGTTCGCGCATGGAGGTGGTGGAATCTTGAGAACCTAGAGGAGCTGCTGGATGATACATGTCAACAGCGACTGACATGAGACATCTCAGATCAATTTTTCCCCTTGTAGTATCTGATTAATCTGGAAGGATAACAGATAACTTTCAGTGTTGATTGTTGTTCTAGAGTTGTTGTGGTTGATAAAGAAAGATTATCTCAAAGGGAACAGCTGACACATGAAACAACAACAGTCCAGATTGGTATAAATCCATGATGGTCATAGGTTTTAGTAGATTTTTAGTGTTTTGCGTGAAATTACCAGTTAACACGTGTTCTTTCTGCAAATTAGTCCGCGTGGTGCTTCTTGCCTCAACACAGCAGACTTGGGTCAGTTGAACTTTTTTCAGATTCTGTAAAGAGAAACCCAGAGTGTAAGCGACAAGACTGCCATCTAAGGAAAGAAAAAAGAACTACCACAAGTCATCATTGAACTGAAGTCAAAATGACCTTTTCTCATCTTGTTGGTTCATATTTTTGGTCATACTGTGCACAGATTCTCAGTATCAACAACTTAAATCTATCTATCGCCATATATATATATATATATATATATATATATATATATATATATATTCTGCAATCACTCTTCTACCACTCTTTCTCTCTCAAAGTGACTGACTGTATCACCCTGCACATGTGAGTAGTGACTCACACATGGGGGCTGCAACATTAACCAGTAATATTGTCATGTTTTACTCTGCAACCTCCACAGTCTTTAAAAAATGGTGAGCTGTTTTGTTCAGAAATACATCACATCACACTAGTAAAATGTTTCATTTCTGTTTCACGATGTCCTTAACCCAGGACCCGTCACTGGCTCCTGAATCACGTTCCTCACCCTTATAAATACATATCTTTCCTGTACGTTTTACTTTAGTTACTGAATGAAAAGCTTTAGGATGAGTAACTGAATACTAAGCTTGAGCATTATGGTTGATGTTTGGCATTGTTCAGTGCTACATTTCATAGATGTGCTCAACCAGCATATAAATATATATACATGTCCACTGTAATAAGAGTATTTCTGCTTTTTTTTTTTACTGAACTGACTTATGTAAATAATGTCTGAGGCCAATTGGAAGCATAATTACTTTCATTTCCTGTTCCTTTCTTGTCTATTGCCTGTTCACCACAATGACATTTCTGCAATATTTAACCATTTCTGAAAACACCTGGTGTTCCTAGACACTAAAGACTCGTTGGTGATGTGTTGATGAATGTAACGCATGGCAACCTGGAAGATCCCTTTTGGCATTTTCTCCTATATGAAATTCTGAAAACTGCATGTATCTTGCATGTATCTCAATCAGAGGTAAAGTTAAAACATTTTGAATACCACAGAAAATGAAAATGGAGAAATCTGCATCGAGAGATACGAACACTGATAGACACAAAGCACAGATTGTCTAAGAGCCCCGCTATTTATTGATTTCATCTGTATTGGTTTCATATGTTATACATGTACAAATTATAATAAGTTTATCGTAGAATTCTAAGTTTCTGAGAGTAATTGTGCAGTCACTCATCAGCATAATCAGCATCAGCCGTTGCACTCTAAAGTCGCTATGGCACGTTGCTGTTCAACAACTTGACCAAGGCTGTGTGAAGAAATCACACAGATATGCCAAGGTCTTAGACATCTGACTGACTGTATTTATCACTGCGTTTGTTATACAGCCTACTTACCCAAAATAGTTTTTCTGGCCAGGTCATTGCTTGAAAGTAATGTAAATAAATTAATTTCGGTAAAATATATTTACTCAACATAGAGATGTCAAAGTATGCTCTAGGCAGAAAACTCCAATTTTGGTCAATAGCTGATTTTCTTATTTCACCAGTGATGGCTGACAGGTTTTCCCAGACCACCTCATCTGTTTTTACTGGGATTTTTTTTCTGTCACTGCAGTGCTGTGTGGTCCCCCTCCCCTAGTGGACAACGCTTTTCTGATTGGCCGCAAGCGTTCACACTATGATATCCACTCAGTTGTGCGTTATCAGTGTGCAGATGGGTTCCTCCAGCGCCATATTCCCACCACCAAGTGCCGCGCCAGTGGTAAATGGGACCATCCCAAAATCCTCTGCACAAAGTGTAAGTGACCATGTTGAATTAAACATAGGCTTAACTTTTCATACTGTATATTAAATATATGTGTGAGTAAACAGAGTGAGTCTGTGTGCAAACAAATTGAATAAATGAACTGAATTTGGCCTTTTAAAGATCACTAAAGAAGAAATGCTCCAGCACTCCGGGGCAGTTTCTTTTGGGCGACTCGGTGCTCATTTGTCTTCCCTTTCCATCTCTTTCTACAGCTCGGAGATCCCACCGCTACAGGCGTCATCATCATAAGTCTCATCATGAACGCAGAAAGCACAAGAAGCATGGCTCAGGCAGTCATCGGGGTAGACAGGAGGGTCATGGCCATTTCTAACCAAAAACAAAACCCATGCCTCTTTGTCCCAATGAAGTTCTCTTTGTTCCTGCACTGTCTGAAACATTCTGTTTACTTCATCAACCTCTATCCCTCAAACCTGTGATCAGAGGGTCGCTGTTAGACCCTACATAGACTATAATGACTACAATGTTTCTTTTCTTTTTTTTCTTTTTTTTTTGGTCAACTTCACTCTGTTTATCTGTTCTCAATTTACTGTACCTACAATGCGCCTACTCAAGGGAGTTCATTTATGCCCTTAGGGGACGAAAACTCTTTTTGGTCGTGTACTGTACTTTTGCATAAGCAGGTATAAGAGGAGGTAGTTTGGTACAAAAGTGTACATATAGTACTAAATCTCATTTTAAAATGCTAAATTAACAGTCAAGAAATCACGCTCATGTTTTACTACCATATAACTTTCATATATTGAGAGCGTTTCTTGATCTTTGTTAACTTTGGTTAGCAGTTTGTAAGGCATTACCTTAACTAAATAATAATTCTGAATAGGTTGTTGTGTTTTTAATTAAAAGGAGTAATGATCATTTGATTTAGGAAGATTGCTTAGCATTGTTTTGTCTTAGTGTTTAAAATCTTTTACCACAGTGGTAACACAGAGGAAACTTTTTTAGCCAAAATCTCTTGATTAGCATGATGCAAGTAATCAAAAATCATTGCACAGTTAGCAGATTATCATTCAATAAACCAAGACCATTCAGAGCCTATTTTCCCAAAGGCATTTAAAAATGAAGATCATCTTGACTGGTAGAGAGAGTGTTTTAATGCGATGCTCTCCACTGATGGAAAGCCAGAATTATTCATGTGGTTGCATGAACTAAGTTGGAAATATATAAAGGGTTCTTTTTTATTTTTATTTTATCTTAAAAGCAACAGGTCTTGTAAAACTATCCGGCTGCATTGTGTGATTAATAATTAATAGAATTCATCATACAACACTTAAGCATTTGCTAATGATTTAGAGGTGCATTTGTGCTAAATAGGGTTTTGATCATTTCTTTATTTTTCATACTAGCCATCTAGCTTCTAAGGTGAGATAATTCCAATGCAGCAATTAGACTTTTCCAGCCCTTTACTGTTTGATGGATTGATATCATTTTAAGGCAGGGTAAGTCTTCCCACTCATTGTTGGAGACTTATGTCACTATTTGTTTGAAAGAGTGAAAGTGTATAAAAGTGAAGGACAGAGAGAGAGAGATGGAACTACACCCTCTTTATTGTACCCAAGATAAACCTCTGACTTGTGACATTCGTTGAATAATGTTTGACCTGTAATTAGCTTTTCAAATTGATTTAGATAGTTCAGGAGTGAATAAAAAAAAAAGAAAGATTACTACGATATTGCAGACACATATGATTTTACGCCATGCACAGATGACAGAAGGGCGACTGGATAAAATGTTCAGTTGTAGAGGTGCCTCACTTCCACTTTGAGCTACACTTAAGGTCATTGGGTTAAAGCTATCTGGAGAGGCATGTAAGGAAAGTAGTCACAAGAGACTTAACATTTGGCAAAACTGTACTCAGTGCTCATTGTGGTTTGGAAAACTTTTCTATTCTTTTTTTTAAGAACCAGGTGCGTGTCCTGTTTTCCAAAGAAGGCTACAGCAGCTGACTGGAATAAGATCTGCAGAGAGCTCTCTGTCTTTCTCTCATCCTCTCCACAAAAGAAAAGGGCCATGCTTTCATACACTCTCCTTCTTATGCCAGCACTGCTTGTGCTTATCTCTCTCCCTCTGTCCTCCCTCAATTCCTCTAGAGATTACACTTCCCACTTTGCGTTGTCTTGTCTCAAGTTTTCATTGCTGCCTTTATTCAGCTTGTCAATGAAAGGACATGTGCAAGGTAATGGAAAAAGCATGTGTGTTTATTCCCAAGCATGCTTAATTAATATCAAGGTTATCTCCTTGTCATCTGTTTTTTTTTTTTTTTTTTAAATGATAGCATGATGGACATTAAGATTCGCACAGTGATGTTTAGATTTTAGTTCATGACTTGTTTAGGGAAAATATCACACTTGCATTTGACTGGCTTCTTAAACTGACATTATTTATACTAGTCGAATGAATCAAACCTCATACAAAAGGATTAGAATAAAACAGCTCAAAAATGAGATTTTGGTAATATATAAATTTGTCAGAATGGACCACTGGTGGGAATACTCTCTAATTTACCTCTCCTTTATATTGTGTCATATAAATTGCTTTAAACTCTTCATAGAGCCATGAAGGCGAGTCAGATGGATAACAGCAGGCTGAAGAGTGACTCATAATTATGAAAATGAGTCTCTAAATGGAGAATGCTCATGGCTGTTTGTTGGAGAGTGTTCTTCAAAGCTCTAAGAGTCAGCTGAGCCTTCCTGGGGCAACTCTTCTGACTAATTACTACAGAGCCATTGAAATCCCAGAAGGTTCTGGAGCAGCATCACAAACTAGTTAGGTTTCTGGATCATGGCCCCAATTAAATAACATTTGTCTCCTATGAAATATGATATTATACCATGCATAAACCGACAGCAGTTTTGTCAAAGGGCTTGGTTTAATATTTGCTATCAAAATGTCCACTTACAGAAGTGCACACTTTGTAAGACATATATTTTTTTGTATTGTAGGTTTTTGAAAGGAGGGCAGGAGTGAGCTAGGGGAAAAGGAGTGACCTCTATTCTGTCTAGACTCAATGTTAGTATTGCACATCTATCATCTGCCGACTACGCCACTTGGTATAAGCAGGGTGAAGAGCTTATCTCCTACTCAATGCATTATCTTTACATAAGGGGGCTTCTGGTTATATGCTTTCAGAAAGAGGGAAGTAACATAATGAGGAAGAGGAGTCAGACCTAAACAGCACAGGTTGTTTCATATGCATGTAATTTTTGCTTTTGAAATTCTATACTAAGCAGAAGAATCATAGGCAAGCTCTTTAACAGTATTATAATTTGCATATACACTGTGTATTTTGTGGTAGATCTCTCACACTGTCAGAGAGACTATGCAAGCGGCGAGTCGAGACAGTGTTAGTTGACTAATCCCATTCCACACAGACATGTAGAGGCGGTTAATCAAAGCACAGATCTATAATTTGCTTTTAGTTATTGTACATATTTGACTTCAAGTCTTGGTTAAGTTTGTCAGTATTAGCTTTAGTCTCAAATGACTCTTTACCTTAGCCTTTGTTCTCTTTGGAATCATGCTACTTTTACAATGAGGTGCTCTTATTGGTTTTCTAACCTGCATTGTTTTGTCTTAATCCACTTGAGGAACAATATAGTAAATTAGGTTTTAGAAGCTATTTTCTGAAAAGTGAAGTTTTGGCTCCAGTGTAAGTTTAGTTGATACACCAGCCACCACTCTGATGATATATAAAGCTCTGCTGCACCACTCCTCACCTCTGTTATGTACATACTCTGTACCTTTCTACTTTTCATTTCTTGTCATTTCTGTTTGTTTTTTTTTTCTAATGAAATCTGGATGTGTTTGTTGCTTAGAGTTATGGATCACAATCACACAGTCTAACTTACCAGCCGATGTAGACTCAGTGAACAAATTGGGGAAAATATTAATGTAACCACAGCAGAGAGAAACATTTAACATCTTGATAGAGACATTATGGTTTCTATGGACTTGTGTTCCCACAGGTTTCCTTTTCCAGTAGTGCTTTTCCTCTGTTATAGCTACTGATGTTGAGTCAGGCTATGTGAATGTGCTCCATGTGTATTGATCAGTATTTATAGGTGTTCTGATGAATTTTAGTCTTGTCGTTGTATTACATTCTTTACCTGACAAATGATTAAAATCATTTGGCTGGATCAGTACAGCTCCTGCGTGTTGTTGTTGTTTCAATCATTATATGAATACTTTAAAATTACAGATACGGTTTTAGAAAATTCAACACTCCTGAGGGTCCATTGCTCATCCCTCTGGGAGAGCCCTTAAAGATGGTAGAACCTTATAACAGGGTACAACAGTGTATACCCCAGTATTAACAGAAAATGTTCCAGGTAAAGCCATTTTAGGACATAAAGAACCCTTAATTCTTAATCTTAATCCAATGACCACTCGATGACTGGTGAGTCTGCTTGTAGTACTTATATTGCCTCACTGCTAGGAAGCATTTAACGGAACCCTTAAAGACAATACTGTATATAAAAAACTACAAGATTCCTTTTGGAAAAGGTCCTAAGTAGAACCTCTTTAAAAAATATATCTAAAAAGGTTTTTAAAGTCCCTTCCACAGATACTGGAACAGTGACACGATTTTCATACATTTGCCTCTGTACACAACCACAATGGAACCATCAAGATGTGACTGAAGTTAGACATTCAGCATTCATTCAAGTAGTTTAACAAAAACACTACCTTAACCATTTAAGAATTGCAGCTTGAGATAAACCATTTGTATATACATTCATAAAGGTGTCTCTTGATTGTAGACTTTGACAATGACACCCCTACCACTTCGAGAGTGTTTCTGACTTAGCTAGATATTGTAAAGTGTTTTTTGTTTGTTTGGGTTTTTTTTACCTAGGAAAGAATTCTACAATCATCCACTTTAGTTGTCTTCCTTGGTCTTCCAGGTCTTTTGGTGTTGCTGAATTCACCAGTTCATTCCTTCATTTTAAGAATGTACCAAATTGTTGATTTGGTCACTCCTAAAGTTCTTACTATATTTTTGATAGGTCTGCTTTGTTTTTTCAGCTTAATAATGGCCCGCTTCATTTGCATCAGCACCTCTTATGACTGCATATTGATAGTATCCCATGAAAAGTTGCCAAATTCAAATTCAAGACTTGGAATCAACTCCAGACCTTTTAGCTCCTTAATTTTTCAAGAAATAACAAAGAAACAGACCATAACTGGCTATGAAACTGCTTATCAGTCAACTGTCCCATTACTTTTGAGCCTGTGAAAATGGAGGGACTATGTAAAATATTCCTAAACAGTTAACAGTTAGCTAACAGGTAACAGACTTCATGAATTTTTCATTGACAACATTGACGTTATGAGGCAAAAAATACAAACTATGAATTTAAACACAAACAATCTGATAAGCAACTCTGTAGACAATGGAACAGCCTTCCAATTAGTGTTGGGACGCAGACGCAGTCTCTATACACTTATACACGCAGTGTATAAATCTAGGCTAAAAACAAATTTGCTTGGCCAAGCCTTTTGTTAATAGCCTTCTATTAAGTAAAGGAGCAGATCTGGAGGGTTCTCAGGCATAGGATGTTTTGGTAAACTGGGATGTTTGGATGCTGTCGGCACCCACTCTCGCACGTTCACTCAGGTTTGTTGAAGGTGGAGTGGCTGGCCGCTTTATGTCCCAGGGGGCCCTCATGTCTGTGTTACCTTCTGGCTCTCCTTTTTAGTTATGCTGTCACAGCTAGCCTTGCAGGAGTTCCTGCTTGCACTCAGCACATGATATACTCTGTTCCTTAACCATCATGTGACAATGAGCATACCTAACAATCTGCTTTTTCTCTCTCTCTGTCTGTCGAGCTGCACATGCTACTCCTGAGATTCCAGTGATCTTGACCTTTCCTGCTTTCTGGACCTGCCTGATCCATCCTACTTCTGGTTGGAGTCATCACTTGGAAACCACTTGCTCTTGTTGAGGATGGTACCATATGAACTGCCTCACCATACACCTAGAACTGTGAAGATGGCGTTGGACTGCTGTTGACATGAGCAGTTCTGCTAAAATGGCATAGGACTTAAATTACCATGAACAGTCTTGGACTCAAATCTCCCTCAGTGAATCAGCTGAGACAGAACAGACTTTGTTAAAACTATTTTGATATAAAACTATATTATGTAACTGTTTTTTTTCTACCCTATAATAGAAGTGTGTTAATGGCAATCGCACTATTCCGTGCCAACCAAATGAGGATGGGATCCCGTTTGAGTCTGGTTCCTCTCAAGGTTTCTTCCTCTTGTCATCTCAGGGAGTTTTTCCTTGCCACCGTCGCCACAGGCTTGCTCATTAGGGATATATATATATATAGATAGATAGATAGATAAATTTATAGATTCATAAGTTTATATTCAGAATTTATATACTTCTGTGAAGCCGCTTTGTGATAATGTCTGTTGTTAAAAGCGCTATACAAATAAAATTGAATTGAATTGAATTAATGCAATACTTTTGTTAAACCCCTTGAATTAATGCTTAAAGTCTACACGTCAATCGCATCTTGATGGATTCTTTTCAAATCCATTGTGGTGGTGGTGTACAGAGGCACAATTATGAAAATTGTGTCACTGTTCCAATAAATTTAGAGGGGACTGAATGCAACAAATGTTCTCCAAACAACCTTAATCAAAAGTCGCTGGTTAAATAATTAAATCAGCTGATAAGGCTATATGGTTCAATGATATCTACTCATCAAGTGAATTGAAAAAAAAGTTCTATATAGAAACCTGAAGGGTGCTACAGGTTGTTCATCTGGGTCAAAGGTTCTATGTAGACCCTACAACAGAACATTTCTGTTTCAGAGTTCCAAATGCAACCTATTTAGATACTGTGGCAAAAACCTTTATAGAAGTTAATAAAGGTCATTTTTTTCTTTACATTTTGGACTTAAGGATGCCTTGTGCTGTTCCTTCTCACACCCAAAAGGTTTCTTTGATTTGTCCACTTGAGGGAACCCTTAAAAATGCTATACAGAAACCTATAACAAGGGGTTTCCCTTTCCAAGAAGCTCTTTAGAAAACTTTCCAAAGAATGCTTAAAGAACCAAAGAATATAGAATGTATAATTAAGCAGCTCCTTGGAGCAGTTTTTCTTTTAGAGGATCTTTTCTTCTGGGTTTCAAAGTAGAAACTGTCCAAACTAAAATTATCCAAAGAAATGAAGAAAGTAATACAATTGATTTTTTCACTGTACACTGATGCACAAATTTTTCCTTCATATGTCTCCACTGAAAATATTGCAATATGTAGCCCGTAAAAAAGAGCTACTAATTATTCATTAATGGATCCAGGAAACACTGGGCATGAAGTAAGAATACACCCTGGAGGGAATGCCAGTTCATCTCAGAGCACGATGCACACACAATCACTGCTAGGAGTAATTCAGCATAGCCAATCCACCTGCATGTTTGGGGGAGGTGTGAGAAAACCAGCAATCCCAGATGAAACCCAGACAGATATGGGGAGAACATGCACAGAAGCATGTACACATACAGTAACCTGAACTCAGGCTTAAACCCTGGAGATGTGAGGCAGCATCATGCTGCTCTGGGCTACAAGTTTAGATCTTTTTATTAACTCACAAGATTGCACAAATGTTTGTTTCTAAATGTACAGTTGATATGTGTAGAGGAGTGATGCATTGACTTGGATGTATATGTACATGGTATGTAATGGTGGCTTTTAATTTAAATGTCTTTGCATTTAAATTACTTTATCATATTAATCATCAGATAAAATGCTCTGTGGTGAAATATTCATTCAGGAAGCATATCTGAATACCAGTATGTATTTCTTCATGTCAGACTGCAGGTCTCCAATATTCATGCCAGGTAATCATTGATATCATATCAACTGATTTCCATAAACCACTCTTCATACATTTTGTTTATGCTCAAGGCAAAGTCTTAAAATGGCAAAAGTCAATCTTTTACAAATGTATTTCTGCCGGTGAATGCAAGTTTGCAAGCACTCCAGTGTACATGATGGGAAATACACTCACTGAACACTTTATTAGGAACACCTGTATACCTACTAATTCATGCAATTATATATAATCAGACAATCATTTGGCAGCAGTGCAGTGCATGAAATCATGCAGGTAATACGGGCCAGCAGCTTCAGATAATGTTCTCATCAACCATCAGTATGGGGGAAAATGTGATCTTGACTGTGGCATGATGGTTGGTGCCAGGTAGCTTGGTCTGCGTAATTCTATAAATATAGATGTATTATATTCTGGCATTTTCACACGCTCAGAATGGTGCAGTAAAGGAAAAAAACATCTAGTGAGCCACAGTTTGGTGAGCGGAAATGACTTGTTGATGAGAGAGGTCAATGAAGAATGGTTAGACTGGTTCAAGCTGACGGAAAGGCTGCAGTGACTCAGATAATCACACTGTACAATTGTGGTGAGCAGAAAAGGATCTCAGAATGCACAACATGTCGAACCTTGAGGCAGATTGGCTTCCACAGCAGAAGATTCAACCACTTCTGTTAGCCAAGAAAAGAAAGTTGAGGTTGCAGTGGGCACAGGCTCACCAAAACTAGATAGTTGAAAGCTACACTATGTAGTATTTTGGGGGAATTTATTAGAAAAGGAATATAGCATTCATAGGTATGTTTTCATCAGTGTACAAATACTTGTAATTACAAACCATTGTGTTTTTGTAAGCTTAGAATGAGCCATTTGTAGTTACATAGGGTGCGGGGCCACTTCTAATGGAGGCTGCCATGTTGCTCCGCCGTCTTGCTACATTTGTCCAGAATGGACAAACCTCTAGCGAGCACCTTCCACATATTGCATTTTTACAAGTGGCAGTGTGAAGCCAGAAGGAAGACAAAGAAGAAAGAAAAGGAATCAGTGTTTGCTGGCTAACATGTTTGAGGAACCAAACTTATTAAATATGGATCATACAAAATATTTAACATATGAACAGTAAGGGAGCATGAATCCTCTTCAAAGGAGCAAAAGCATGAAGCAAAACGAGGCGAAATCGAGACAACATGACAGCAAGGATAAACACGGATAAACACGGTGTGGATATTCCCAGATGGAAATTGCTGAGGGACTAATTTTTTCTGAGTGACACTGAAGTTGTCTGTTTGGTGTTGGACAGGTAATTGGATATACAGTAAATAATGTGAAATATTGCTGCATGATACAGTTCTTATAGTATTTGAATAATTATTCATAGCGTATTTATATAATCATAGCACCAACAGCATGGATCCACAAATTGGCAACAACAGCATGAATCCACAGACCCAACCTGCCTTGTGTCAAAAGTTCAGACTGGTGGAGGTGGTGTAATGGTGTGGGGAGTGTTCTGATGGCACATTTTGCGCCCATTAATACTAATCGTTGCTGATCATGTGCATCCCTTCATGGCCACAATTTACCCATCTTCTATTGGCTTCTTCCAGCCTAATAATGCACCATGTCACAAAGCTAAAATCTTTGTGAAAAGCTAAATCTCAAACTGGCTTCATGAACATGACAATGAGTTCGCTGTTCTTCAGTGGCCTACTCAGTCACCAGATCTGAATCAGAACACCTTAGGCATGAAGCAGAACGGGAGATTCACAGCATGAAAGTGCACCTGATAAATCTGTAGGAATTGCGTGATGCAGTCATGTCAACATGTGCCAGAATCTCAAAGGAATGTTTCCAACGTTCTTCTTGAATTCATGCCTCAAAGTATTGAGGCTGCTTTGAGAGCAAAGGGAGGCCCTGCCCAGTATTAGTAAAGTGTTCCTAATAAAGTGCTCTGTATTTGTATATTAACACTAATAGTGTTGATGTCACTTTCGGAGATTCAAAGAAACAATCTGACCCTCTCAAACCACTTTCGTTGGGGTAAAGTTTTAGATTTAACTGTGAATATGTTAGGAACAAATACCTGGCAAGTATAATTTTCCATAGCTACAGGAGAGAAACTGATTGATTGGCTATTGATGTGTGCTCAGCTCTGCAGGTTTCAAGGACACTCCATCCTCATTAAATGTAGCAAAAAAATAGTGGAGATGGTTTAACATTGATGGAAAGGAGATCGAAATGCTTCTCTCTACTACATAAAAAAGCAGAATACAATGTAATCAATGCACTGAAAGTGATTTGTGAAAAAGAGAATCTGACGAAATAAACCAGATGCTTTCTTTCACAGAGAGGATTTTATGTATTGAAAGACTTGTAATATTGAAACGAATATGAAATGACTCACTCATGTTTATACCACAGAGCTGTGACGTTCTCGATTCTGATTCAGAAAGTGTTGATTAATTATTTCTATAACAACAGCTCTGACAATAGCAAGTTTATTTTAATATACTCATTCTATTAGGTTATTGTTTCTATTGTAAGAATGGTAAAGTTTTCTAGGACATGTTTAATTAACATTTATGTGAGGATTCTCCGGTGTCAGTACTTTGTAACAGGGTGGCAACAGTGACTCTGCTTTATGTTGGCCTACATTATACCACCATCTTTGATTTTTCTATAACAACAAGCTCTTAATTGTTGTATTCTTTACTTTAACACAAAGACCAAAAACGTTAACAATGTCCTTTTCAGGAACTGCTAAAACTGCTGTCATGTTGTTGGTTATAGCTACATGGGCAATTCTTAAATTAATAAGTCAAAATGACTCATGACTTCAATTACACCCCTCCCCCATTGTCCATTTTTCCCAAAATGTTCCATGCCTTTCAGAAAACGTAGTACCTCTTTAAAAGTTTCACTTAGACCTTTTCTGATTCCAAAATGAATCTTTGTTGAATGGTATTGGACATTTATAGGCCTACAATGTAAATTTTTTAAAGATAGCTTTTCATCAAGTGGATTGTCATCGTCATGGGGTCTGTAAATCGTGGGTACTCAACATGCACTGGGTACACTCAGAAAAAGGTTAAACCCATGGGAACTCTCAAATGTCCTTTATGTAACAATACAATGTATGGCAACCTAATCAGAAAATGTTCCAAGTAGAAACCTTTTAGGAAGCTAAAAACATTGAATTATCCAAAGAACCCTTGATGAGCGTTTTTTCCGAGTGCAGGTTTTAGCCCTATGCATTTGTTATCGCTAATTAAACATTTTTACTGACAGATCGTAGATCAAACCATATGTGACATAAGTGCTATTTTGTTATATGTGTGCATATGTGACATAAGTGCTGAAGGATGAACAGATAGTTGTGGAGACAGCTGTGCATTTAAGGGTTATAACACAAAAACGATGAGGAGTCCATTTCTCTTCAGCTGTGCAACACGATTAAGCAGTTGTTTCATAAAGACCATGTGACTCAGTGCCACCCAAAGGTTAATACCCATTTTTAAGCCCATTTATCATTGCAACAGAAACCCTGATGAATAGAGCAGGTCTACTAATCCCTGCAAGTGCAACTGCATTTAACAGGCTAATGATTGTGCAGATGGTGAGTATGCAGCCTCTAATAGCTTTTAAAATAGCATGATATGCATAACAAGCAACAACAACAGAAAAATACAGCCAGCAGATAAAAACTGAGTGTCGTTCTGCTGTTGCCATTATGAGCTGGCACAGGCTAAGTGTTCTACATGTTCCCAGCGTGCTGTTATTCTAGCTCCATGGCTGATGATCCGGAAATTTCCTTCATTAAGCAGCTTAGTGTATCCTCCATACGATGGGATTATTATGCCTCACTGGCCACGGGGACAGCCAGGGTATCTGTCGAGTGCACTGTTTATCTTTTTTCCTCTCACTGCTGGTCTCCGTACAAACCCTCCAGGTGAATGGCTAACCTTCATACCTACAGTTATGCAGGTGTTACAAATCAAACCTTTTTTCTCGGACTGCAGTTCAGCCCAAACGCATATTGATGCATGGCTTCCTGATGCATAGTATGATGCTTCCTGACTTCACTGACGTTCTACAACTGAATTGAAGGTCAATGATTATAATTTTAGCAAACATGAAATTTTATAGAATATGTTTATTCCCATGTTGGGTGACGTTTGTGTCCCACTGATAGTCCATTTACAAATATGTATGTAATATAGAGGTAAATGGCATTTTAAACACAAGTAAAGTGTCCTTCACAACACCTTATTTTATTTATTATATTTCAGATATACAGTACAACTTAACTAAAACAATAATAAAACCTCTAGAGTACTTGGAAAACACTATTCTGCCTGTCCTAGCCCACTGTAAATACACTTCACTTTGAAATATTATCTTTATCATTAATGTGCAAATCCAGTTTAAGAGCTCATGCTTGAAACATCATAGGTTATGAAAAATGCACCTATAAGTCCCATAACCTTCATCCCTATGAAATATTTTAAACATCCCAGAAGTCAACAAAAAGTGCCCTCAATCATTTTTACTTTATTGTGATATTGACTGATGAGGTCACTTTGAACATACAGGCCTGTGACCCAAAATTATAGACTGTAGAAAATAAATTACTCATTTTAAAAGATAAGTAAATTATCAATGTCCTTAATGTCTTTATGCCATCAGCATGGATAATAGATAACCCCATTTTGTGTATTTGTTAATCCTATGCTTAAAAAACCTGTTTCTCACTTAAGAGCAAAATTCATCCACTGTCAGTAAAGAAACCTTGTTAAGAGAGAGAATAACGCACTCTTTAATGTTTAAATTCACATTTTCCTGGATTCAATGTTGAAAAGCTTCAAGGGCACACATTGCATATTTCTCACTTTTTAACAGTGATTTGACACTTTTTTAACAGTCTTTTGTTGTTTCTCATGCTTCTTGTGTCTGAACACATTTATTAACATCATGCTTTTTATTTACGCTACAATCCCAATCACAGTGCAGTGTTTACTCTAAATCTGTGCTCCTGGCAGCTTACAATTACAACTAAACAGTTGGATTTTTTTCACGCACAGTGTAAACAAAGAATTAGCTTGCTGTGTTGGATTGACTTGTGCACACTCATTATCTATAAAATACTTTTGTAGATGTTAAACACAATATTGCCTCAGAAGCTTCCTGAAGTTAAATGATTCTTGAAAATTATTTTTCTTTAAACAACTGAGTTAATTCTGTGGTTGTTACTAAATCATTATTTATTGTGGATCTCTATTCTCTGCTCAGTGGTTGTATGAAGTGAGGGATTATTAACTCAGTGGTGTTAGCTTTGCTAGACACAAATGAGAATTATTTGCGTATTGCACATTACGGCAGAATAAATGAAGGCTCCCTGATGAGGTAACAATTTCCCAATTCTTCTCCCACACTGAAAAATGACAACAAACATCGTCATTCAAATCATATTTATTGTGTGATTATGTTCTAGATCATCTTTATTTATTTATCACAGTGATAACAAAATCTCTTTGTATATGCTTTGTATAAACTTTTTTGTATATTTTAGCATTTAACATTTAGTGTGTTAAGTTGTACAAATGGGTTCAAGTGTTGTATGTTAAAGGACCAAATTGTAACACTGGCAATCGAGCGTTTACCATGGCTTCTGCAGTCCAAATTCAAAGTATTGGAGTTGCTTTCCCACCACTGAACCACTGAAGACGAGTGCAACGTCAAAAAAAAACTTTGACAATGGCAAGCAAGGACAAGTCCCACATTGTAAGTTGATCAGCTAATGAATACACTTGCAATGTATTTATTATTCGCAAATTATAAATCAGCTCCGTCAAAACCATGAGAATGAAATTTTATATCAGAGTCCACCGTGCCACATGCTCCAAAACCTCTCACCAAAGATAACTGTTATGAGCAGGAGGTTGAGGCAGGATACATGTGTAGCAAACTGTTTATTTAAGTAAAGACCAGCAAACAAGTCCAAATCAGTCAAAACAGAGAGGAAATCTGGCAATCGACAAATAAAACACACTGGGTAATTCCCATAATTCAATAAACCAGAAAACAGGCCAGAATAAAAAACACAGAATGTGCAAGAGTAAAACGACAAGCAGCTGGGCACAGAAAGACACATATGTGCTAAACAATGTCTCGCAAAATCATAGCCAGAGCTGAGCCGTTACATAACAAGTATGTTATTTGTTGTTATAGCACAGCGCTCAGAGCACAGCACAGCACAGCACAGCACAGCACTCAGAGCACAGCACAGCACAGCGCTCAGAGTACAGCACAGCACAGTGCTCAGAGCACAGAACAGCACGGCATACAGAGCACAGAACAGCACTCAGAGAACAACACAGTACAGCACTCAGAGCACAGCACTCAGAGCACAGCACAGCACTCAGAGGACAGCACAGCACTCAGAGCACAGCACAGCACTCAGAGAAC
>JAQQZR010000007.1:9861357-9876995 GCA_030068235.1 Notoglanidium macrostoma
CATGTCTTTGGACTGTGGGAAGAAACCGGAGCACCCGGAGGAAACCCACGCATGGACGGGGAGAACATGCAAACTCCGCACAGAAAGGCACCCTGGGTGACACTCGGATCGAACCCAGGACTTTTTTAGAAGAATGCCGTTGCTTTTTAGGTTGAGTAGAATCTGTTCCAGTTTGTTTGCTTGCTACCATGGCTGCAGCAGGCTATGTTTGCCTGGTGATTTGTTTCATATCTCACAGCCTGGGGTGTCAAGATGGTATTGGTATATGTGCAGTGGGGCAGGATCACAAAGGCCAAAAGACAAACAGAGGTTCTGGAAGGGAACAGAAATTTCAAATAAGAATATAGTATTTTGTATGTAGCATTGTTGTTGTTGGAAAAGCCATCATTTTGACTTCCTTGATTGATGATTCCTTAATTTCTGTTGACATTATATTAGTATGTAATATTATTGTATATATTCGTAGTTAATAGATTCTGAATGTTATATAAAGGATTTCTCATAACTTGTATGTCTATTTATTGTCTTTATCAATGTGTTCACCACTCTCATTGACTGGTTTTAACCCCAGGGTTTAATATCAGGGTTGGAAACTTCAGAATATTGTTTCGTTGATGCTGGTTACCTGATTTGGTGATTTGGTGACCTGCCCATGATGTAGCCCACTTCTTACCCAAAGTTTGCTGGGGTTGGCAAAAGCTTCCCCAGGACCCTTAATAGATGTTAATGGTTAACTCTTAATGGATGGATATTGTAAAATAGAGTTACATTCTTCTTTATTTTACCCCCAAAAAATGATGGAAACTTTGACTGTATTTGGCAGGAATGTGAAATTAGTGGATGAGAATTTTGTACTTGATTAGTAGTGCTTTGTGTGTCTATGTTATATATTGCTCACAGTTTGTTTTCTATATACTGATAAGGAGTTGTCTGGATCATTTCCTTGTGTTTATTTTTTTTTCTTTTTGAGAGAAATTAAATTATTTCAATGTTTTGACCTGCAGTCACAAAGCTTAGCTGGCTGCCTAGCATTCAGCATTCATGTTTTTAACTGGCAACTTTTAGAACTGCTAGCTTACCTACTGAGATGCTAAGCATGCTAGCTGTTGCAAAAAAGTTAACAAGGTTAAAAATTCTATGCAATCTATTAACGCAATCATTCCAATCTGGTCTCAGACATTTTAAAGGACAAAAAAATTAAGACCACAAACTCAGCTTCTCACATTCATTACCTTTATCCATTCATAAATCTTTTCAAACAATCTAAATCACGTGAACAATTTTCAGAATCCGATTTCAGAAATATCCAACAAAAGTGGATATCGATTGGGTGTAATGGTGCAGTGTGTCCTAACAGCATTGTCACCTAACAGCTCTGGGTCCCTGGTTCAATCCTGAGCCAAGATTTGCGTGTGTGTGTGTGTGTCTCTGGGTTTTCTGGTTTCTTCCTTTCTGGTGTTTATTCAGCTCTTCCCTATACCAATCACAAGACTTTGTTTCTGTCTTCACCCACCTCTCTGTGAAATATTAATCTTTTTTATTGCTCCCTCTGAGCTTGTATGTCCCATCATGTTTGATTTTTTTCCATCCTCCTGTCAGCACTGAGAAATGGAACACATGGAGGCTCTTCTGCTTCACCTCTACTTACCCTTGTGCTCTGATCAATTGCTCTAAGGGCACCTAATTTCACTTTATGCTGAGGAAAGGCAAGGCAAAGATCAAATGAAATGAAAAAGCACACACTTAAGAGTAATGTCACACTGGCTCACACTCCTGGTGTTTCTTATCTGCTGTTCTCTTTGTTCAACGTGAAGTTGGATCACTGGTCAGTAGGGCTGAAATATGGTCAAAGCCTCTCGGGTGTGTAAGTCAAGCATGCCATCTTCACAGTGACGAGGTGGATGATTTGGACGGAATCTGTTTGCTGTCAAAAGTGATGAAACATCAGATGACCCCGAAGGGTTGTACTATAGTGCCGTACTGTACATAATTTATCTGTACTGTAATAATTTTAATTATATTTCATACATTTGATTTCAGTACATACTTATCTCTGGAAAGAAAGAGACAGCTTAAATATAACCCAAATTGTTGCCTATTTATGTAGAGGTAACAAATTACCATTGAAATTCATGACCATGCACTTTTATTGTTTTCCCTTCAAACTAATATTTTCTCAAGTGTCATCCAGGCAGTTAAACACTCAATTCTGAGTAGCCAGCAAATGCTTCCAGGAAAAGAGTCTAATGGGTGAGGCAGTTTGCTGGAGTCAGAGTCAGCCATTGTCATGGTTACTAACTAACTGCTGTCCTTTCTTTTCAACCAAGACCACAGGTATAAAGGCAAACAAAGAGCAGAGAGATGTACATGTGAACAGGTAAAATATCTTTAATCTAAAGTGCATTACTGAAGGTAATATTGTGCCACATCACAGTTTAATGAATAGTGCAATTTTTGACCACTAATGAGGTAGTAAAGCAGCAGCAACATAAAACTCACTCGCTGGTATGTTCGACTACCAAAAACATGCTTATTGAATTATTGCTATCAGGGCATTACTATCATCTAAATTATGCTTGTAAAAGGTAATTGTTTCCACAGCTGGCTGTTGTGTGCTTGGTAAGTGGCATTGTAATTTCTGCTACTGAGTGCAGCAGCAGTGCCACACTACTAGTATGCCATGCCAAGCAGAGCTCTTCACTTTTCTCACTGCCATCATCGCCATGCCAGGATGTTCTCTGCCTAATGGCCCACATTCATTATGACATGAGCTAAATTAGTGCTGCAACTGACTCCTATTCTAATTAGCACAATGTCTGTGCTTCCTTCGAATCATTTCTCTTCTTGACAATATAAACAACAGAAAATAAATCCTCATTAGCTATCCATGCTACATATGAAGCGCTCTAAAGAAAGAAGCTAATGAGTTTAGCTGGCACGTCATAAAGGACATGACTGCAATTTTCTCTTCAGATATGACTGACATCTCATTTCAGGCAAGCGAAGGAAATAATGGCTTGAAGACACCCTTCAGCTAGCATAGCTACTAATAAAGCATTATCTGTCTGTCAGTTTGTCAAAGCTACAGAAGCTGTGCTAGCAATGCAGTGCAACTGCAAACTCAAATGCTCCTGGTGAATGAAGTGGTGCTGGGAACTAGAGCCTGTGTGGGCTGGGCTTTGTTGCTGTCTGAATCCTTGCGGAAGCAGTAGACCCCGTAGAGGCGGAACTTTTTATCAGGGAAGCCGAGGGTTCGGACACCAGGAACAGAGCCGCCGCAGCGAGCACGAGGGTTGACAATGGGGTAGCGCACACTGCCGTCATCCACCCAGCCTGCATCACAACGGTCCAGCAGCTGGAACTTCCAGGCTGCATAGAGCTGACCCACCTTAGCCACTGTTGCACCATCACGCTGACACGCCTTAACTGCCTCAGCATAATTCACCTTCTTGAAGCGTTTGAGGAAGTACACCTGTCCTAAAAGTGACACACAGAGAAGAGTGTGAGAAGATCTCTCTGCATGATAGACAGGCAGAATTGAAAAAAATATGCATGGAATTTCCAATTATACCGCAGTGCAAGAGCTCATCCCCAGCCATGTGAGTCAAGAGCTACTTACTGAAATGAAATGACTAGTAATTGCTTCACTTTTTATTCACTTTTGTCAGTTTTCTATTTTGCAGAATTTCAGAACACTGGATCGTTATTATGGACACTGCCTGTACCATGATGAAAATACATGCAGTTTCATAGGGTAGTTCAATATTTAAGGTGCTGTGGTAGTAAGCAGAAGATGGTGAGTTCAAATCACAGATCTACTACACAGCTACTGAGTAGTGATATCTGACTCATGAACAAATCCTTTTTACATCATTCTTTTTAATGAATTAAGTTTAAAATCTATCTGAATCAAACATTCCAAGCTGACTAAGCAGTATAATTGTTATTGGATTAAGATGACATATTCAACTTAAAATTCACCAAAATACATGATCTGAAGACCATAAACTGCTGTGGAGTTTGTTTATAAAAGTGCTAGAGTAATATGCTATGGAACCCAGGACCATTATAAAAATATACAACAGCTCAAAACAAAAACCATCTCCATGCAAACACGTGTTGCAGATCCGTATCAGAAATAATCTCTGTCTATAGTAGAACGCCTGAAAACGCATATCATATGACCATTCACATACACCCGACATGTACGTGTCAGTATAAAGCAGACTTTCTAATCTGCAGTTGACTGCCAAGTTGCAGATTGCTTGAATAATAGCTTGCCTCCTGCACATGTATTCTAATATGGGGAATTTAACTGCTGCTAGCAAAGACGATGCTTGTAATTAGTTTTTTTGCATACTGCATTCATCACTGGTAGTCGAGGCTGATGCTGTTTGTTTATTTCCAGAAAAGGGTCATGTGACAGGAGTGTGCCGAATCACTGAAGGATACGTCATGACTGATAAGACCCAATCAAGAAGTGAATGTAGGTGTCGGCTTCATTGTTACTAAGAGCCTCTGTTGTCCCATGTCCACACTAAAATGCAACTCTGGAAAAAGAGGGCCAGCAGTGTTTCCAAAACCTCTGGAGTAGCATTGATGCCATGCATAAACATAGCAAAAGTGACATGTTTTAAAACTAAAATGTATTAGTGTAGACATAGCATATGACTTACTTAGACTTACTTAGCTTGTCTTACTTAGAATTAAATTATGTCAGCTATTGCTTTGAGTTGAGATAATTAGGTTTCTTGGCCAAAAACATGGGAATGAGCAGTAAATTGATGCTAACCTGGTGGGCTAGCTAGTTAATTTATGTTCCTCCACCTCTGATTAATCCTCAACAGCTCAGCTCTATGTTTGATTATAAGTTGCTTCTGGTGAAAGAATCTGGGAAATGAATAGATCCCAATAAATGGGAGAATTAAAGAATATCGCTTTTCCCTTCTGCAGTCATCAGTGCTCTGTTTATGAACATGGATGCTACTTTGCTGTCGTTTTTGAGGGATATCGTCTGAATCTGTCTGTATCCCTGAAGGCTGTCTCTAAAGGTCCTCCAGCTGGTCAGTGTTGGAGTGTGAGACACAGTTGGCCCAGCTGTAAGCATTTCTGAACTAAATGGTTTTGTAATAGCTAATTTGGCAGTGAAATGAACGGACTGTTAGCTCCCAGGATTGCGTGTGAATCTAAAAAGCTGTAATAGCATGTAACCATTTTGATATTACAGCACTCAAATGTTATGGGTTCAAATGTTAAAGCCCACACATACACACACAATTCATCCAAAAGGTGAAAAGTTTGGCTCTCTTCTATGTTTACACTCGTTTCTGCAGATTGACTCTGTACCTCAGGCCACCATAATAAATCATATTTCCACTCTTAATTTGATTTGGAGAATGGTGCTGTAGCAAATTCTGTCAAAGCCACATTTGGCCTATGGTATTCCTTAAGGCTATTTAAGCACTTGCCTGCAACCTGGACCTCAAAGAGACAAAAGCAGATATAGAGGGGGCTTATGGCCACGAGGGCATGTCCTCTTGTCTGAGGCCTCACATGATCACAGTGGGAGACGAGAGAATGTCTTCAACCTGTTGTGCACCCATACTCACCGTTGAGTTTTGAGGTGAAGCAGAAGGCATCGTAGCGCTCATCATCTTTGTGGCGGTAGCCGTAGTTGCGAACTCCAGCAGGAGTGTCTTTATGACCGCACTGTTCACGAGGATGAGAGATGGGATACTGCACTGAGCCATCCTCCAACCAGCCTGCATTGCACCAGTCTAAACCTTCCCTCCAGGCTTTGTGCAGCTGAGCATGAGAGGCCAAGATGGCGTCCTGTTGTTTGCACGCATCTTCAGCTTCATGATAGTTTAGCTTGTAGCGGCCCAGTCGAGGGTAGTATGGAAAGACAACACCTGTGAATTTTACATTAGAAATGTGATCCCAAAGTTGATTATAGTATACACTCACCAATCATTTTATTAAGAACACCTGTACAACTGCACATTCATTCAATATCCAGTCAGTCAATCATATGGTAGTAGCCCAATGCATAAAATCCTGCAAGTACAGGTTAAGAGCTACAGTTAATATTCACAGCAAACATCCGAATGCGGAAAGATGTGATCAGAGTAACTTTGACATTGGTGTTGTTGTTGTACTGATTTTGATATTTCAGAAACTGTTGAGCTCCTGGGATTTTCAAACACAACAATCACGAGAGTTTAAACAGTATGGTGTGAAAAACAAAAATCATCCAGTGAGCAACAGTTCTGCAACAACAAAAAAAAATCAAGGTCAAAGGAGAATGACCAGACTGGTTCAAGCTAACTGGAGGAACGTTGTCTCATTTCACTATGTACTGTATCATCTGTATATGGTTGAAATGACAATAAAAGCAACTTGATTTGACAGCTAGGCTATGGCAACCCAAACAACCACTCCACTCCAACCATAACGAACCGAAAAGCATCTCATAATGCGCGTATCCAACCTTCAGGTAGATGGACTACGACAGCGGAAGACCACATCGAGTTCCACTCCAGTCAGCCAACAACATAAATCTGAGGCTGCAGTGGTTACAAACGCATCAAAACAGGAGAGCTGAAGACTGAAAAACATCTCTGGGCCTTTTTCCAGTGATTGGCTGATTGCATAATTCCCTACATATGTTCAGAATAAAAGTGCATGGTGAATGTATCTTGTGATATACAAGGCTGTCAAAGTCTAAATTTAGTAATCACTATAATCCCATTTTTACCTATTCTATAGGACATAATCAAATCTGAATAGTTTATTTATACATTAATAATTATTAATAATTAACAATTAATAGTTTCTTTCAGGGTTCACCATCCCTGTCTTTCCCTCAAATTCTAATTTTCTTTCTTAGATACTTACCCTTTAAACCCATTAAGCTGTAACAATACCTCCAATTCATGTATACAAAGTTGAATGAACTTAATATTAAGTCTTTAAAATATATTATTTTTTAGATTCTCACATATTCAACACTTAAGGGCAAACTATTCTGAGATTCAACCTGCCCTTGAGATGTAAAAAGATAAATTACTATTGGATTTGGAATTATCAATTTGGAATTACAGCAGCTAGAACAAGACAAATCACATGTTTATATTCATGCACTCATAAACTAATTTGTAAAAGTGTTTTCTGTAAGAAGACATTTTATGGAAGGAGTCTGCAGTGTCAATTCTTTGTAAGTGTCAGTGGTAAACATTTTAGCTTCCCGACATGGGAAAATCATACGACTTATAGCCCTTTAGTTTTTAGTACCATGACAAGCTGCATTTTTTCTCTTATTAACATTAAGAGAGAGAAAGAAATAGAGGAGATGAAGGAACAACAGGTGATACCAGGAACTAACTTATTTTGTGGAGGTTTCACAACATTAAATGAATAAAAAATATGACATTTTTAAATAAATATAAAATTGTGATCATTGTCAAATTGCTGTGGCATAAGTGTAACTCTGCTTTGTGTTAGCCTACATCATACCACACCATGCCTTGTCATGTTCACTATTGTTTAAACAATCCAATGCTGACTGTTATGTGCATATTACCAAATAAATTCTCATAAGCTGTGGTCTCATGGTACTAAAGTTACCATGACTCATGTATACCCTAACTGATTTATATCATCATATAGCCACGGCCCAAACCTTCAAGGTCTAGATTGACAAATCCTGTGTCATCCTCCATATCGTTGGTGACTTCGCACTCATAGCGGCCGTAGTCCTGCAGCGTGACGTTGTGGATGATGATGGAGGCGTCGCCAGATCCTGCCTGCTCCAGTTCCACACGCCCACGGTAGAGCCCGAATGTTCGCTGCTGCTGGCCCAGTGCCACAAACACATCCTCAAACTGGAACTCATCCGTCACCTTGGTCCATTTGATGCGGATGCGGTCTGGATCCACACTCTCAGGCTCATGGTGGTAGCGGCAAGGCAGAGTAATGGTGCCACCTCGATGCGTGACTACTTTACCCGGAGCCGTCTGTACGATAACTGCTCCAGTATCATCCTCTAAAGCACAGCAAAGTGAAGGCCAGTTACTCCCAGTTATTTCCAAAATCATCCACACAATGACCTGCTTTTCTGGAATAACATTGAGCATTTTTACTTCATATATTATTCTCTGAATTATTACTGCAATCAGTAAAGTTTACTGCAATCTGTAAAGTAAAATCATAATATTTGGACCGATTTCATGAATAACTCGATGATGAAGTCTGTGCTGCTGAGGTTTAGCATTACTAAACAGAAGATTGGTGGCTGCTCTTATTTAAGCAAGTCTGCATGCTTCACTGTCTCCTTTATTGAATACACTATGGCTTCTTTTTTTTGGGGGTTTTTTTTGGAAGATTTTTTTAGACCCGCTTGAGTTGCCTGGGAGCTCGATTTCATACAGACACGCTCCAGGCCTCTCCATCCCTCAGCCTGAATGGTCTGGGCAGCTCAACAATGCGTCATTTTAATACCGTCCCAGCTTTTCAGTTGTGATCAGTGAAAGTAAAACCAACACTGACATCTGCTCATTAAAACTCTCCAGTGAATGCTTGTCTGAAATGTTGTCACCAACTTACATTCACCGAGCGAAAGCCAAACGGTAAACTGATCCTGCATTAATTGACATCTAAAGAGCCACAGATGTGTTGTGGGAATAGGAACATAAATGAAAAGCAGTGTCATGGCAACCAGTGACTCAATTCAGAGTAATTTGCAGCTGCCATAGGAGTCTGACACTCTGATGGGATCTTCAGTGCTTTTTCACTGCATATGACAGCATGAAAATCAGGACAGCGTAAGACAGCACAAACCAACTTAGTTTAAATAGGCAGCATCTAAAGATTATTCTCTGGCTCATAAACATACACATGCTCTACCCAGGGTCGTAAAGCTTACAAGCTTTAACAAAAACTTTACAAGCACAAAGGTTAAACCAGGAAAGGCACTAAATATATACTATTAGGGCCTTTTTTCTCCACTCTTTGGAGTCTTTTAGTATGTAGACTAAGTGAAATCTCAATGTGTATATGCTGTTATCCTGAGAGAAGCGTCTTACCCAGCACATGCACTACTTTCCTTCTGCCCTTGTCTGAGTCAGCTGAGTACGCAGTCACAGCAGGGGAGAGCAGCATGCTGCAGCTTAGCAATGCCAAGCACCATGATTTCACTGCGGGCTTTAGACAAAACACACACAGTCAAGAGGCAGCTTTTTTTTTCCATGCACAACAATAAACACCGACTTACTGTGAGATTAAGGAGGGTTTTGTTTTTAAAGGTAATCCTTTTTTTCTCTGACTGTTTTTACTTTATAATGAGGTGCAAATAAGGATTATATTTATAAATCTTTTGTATGATGAGAAGACAAACAGACAGACAGACAGACATCCTATTTAAAGTCGTGTTTCAGTGAAATCTTTGTGCACCCTCAGTTTATTAATGATGTACACTGCAGGTATGCCCTGGATTCTTCTAGACAGATGCACACATCACAGACATACACAGGCAGACAGCAACATCGTCAGAAAAAAAGGTTCTAAGCCATTCCCTACAGTGTTGGTTCTCAAACATTTCTCAGCCAAGGACCCCCTTAACTGTAAAATAATTTACACAGACCCCTTCATTACAAATATATTTTAGAAACATTACAAAACATAACAAACTATTCAAACATTAGGTTCATTGTTTAAATTTGTATAAAAATATGTTGGCTATTGATTGGGGCCATAAAGCTCCTTGTTCCTGAACATTCTACCAACAGCACATGTTAGGTCCAACTTGACATTAATTATAGGCCAACTTGTTTTTGAGTTATTTAGGTTTGGATTTGAGCAACCAGTCAAACAGGGTAATAATACCCACTATAAGAACTCAGGCATAATTATAATAGCTTTCATTTGTGATTTCTACCACTGTAAATATATAAAGCAATCACTAACCCCCTGGCTATATCTCATGGACCCCTGGGGGTCCCTTGGACCTCAGAGGGGGTGAAGCTTCTCACTGGGGTGTATTTCCTTTTGTACCTTGAATGGCCAGGAAAGTGACCGTTGTGAAGCTTTAAAAGTTATATAATTATTTAAGGACAATCTTGAGGACACATTGTTGTTTACGTTGTTTTACCCCAAGGAACATAAATGTATTTTTTTTCTGAAAGTGCAGACATAGAAATGTCATTTTTACCTAGATATTATTCAATGTCTTAATACATGAAAACTTTCAGTAAGCCTTTGTGCTACAATAACATTTTGCCTAGATGTTTTCCCCAGAAATGTTTCATACGCAGAGACTCATGCAGTAGTGCTGCAGTAACACAGGACTAAATCACAGCTATACCTTTAGTCTCAACACTCCCTGACTACTGCCGCAGTGTCACCAGATCAAGGTTACTGTATAATATCAATATCATCTCACATCTTCCTGCTTTACAGCGTGCAATGGAGTTATCACACTCACCACTGTCATGAATGCTCAGGCGGCTCAGTGCAGCTGTGTGTGTTCCTCAAGTGCAGTCAGGATTTAATGCGCTGTGCTGCAGTTCAGTTGCGAAACACACTGACTCTGCTCTCTTTTCTCCCCTCTTCCCCCTCTTCTCTCATCCTCCTCTCCTCTTATCCTCCTCCTCAATGCTGCATTTCCTCTTGCTTAATCTAGTCCTGTTCATGAATGACTTTGGTACATACCCTATTTATTTAACTCTATGGTTTAATACAATTAGTATACCAATAAAGGATTCTTGTTTTAACTTTGCAAACTATTGTTGAGATTCCCTGAAGCAATTTCTAGAGTATATACTTTTTCATCACTGTCAACAGGTAACATTAATTCAATGTAACTAGCTGTTATAATTAAACTAATAGCTAACAAATTGAGTTAGTTTCCCAAACTAGGGGAGCTCATTTCTGGTTGCTTGATTTACAAATGGGGTCATGAGAAACTCAGAATGGTTTGAGTTTTTTTATAAATTAATGTTAGAAATATAAGATTCCTAACATTAACATTTTGGGTTAATATTGGGTAAATATGTATGTGGGAGTCACATTCAGACAAGCCACACTTAATTTAATAAAGCACATATTTTAATCTTTTTCACTGTCTTGAAAACCGTTTAGCAATAAACAGACAAATTTCCTCGGCAACTAATGTCGTATCTCAAATTCCATACTTACTATGTAACATCCTAGATTGTTATTGGGTACTATTACTTGCCAGATTTCCTATTACAGTTAGTGTTTGAATTTTAAAAACATCTCACATAGCATTCAAACCTACTGAAGGGTTATTTTGTGTACTGTTCTTCTGGATTTTCTAGATTGGTAAATACCTCTGAATGTAAGGTAAGAGTTTTTGACAACAGTTTCAATGAGAGCAGAAAGTTTTAAAGAGAAACTGAGTTTATCATTGTGGTTAACATTGCTGAACCTAAAATCCTAGATTTTATTAGATTTTACATTTTGACTTGGAAACCTGAAGAATTGGGATGTATTGGTTATGATGTGCCAGTTAGTTTATTTTGCTTTTAAACCTTCTGAATGTGCATAAGATACTGAATGAATGTGTGAACAATGTGGCTCGCTCTGCCTCTGTTTTTGCACACGCACACAAAATCATGTGCCAAGCATAAGCCAGGCTCCTCTGCTTCATGTCAGGTCATATCACACAATTCCACCATGGATTAGTTTCCTATACCAACACAACATTTCCCGCTAGACTGGTTAGTGCAAGGAATATTCCTTTGGCTTTTAGTCACATATGTTACACATGTGTACAGTGGGGTCTAAAAGCCTGAGACCACAGTGAATATCTGGGAATTTTTTTTTTTTCTTTTAAAATTGGGAACAAACAGAAAGTTTTAGATTTTTTTGTATTTAAAACAAAGAAAGTAAATTTAATGTTCAAGATACTTAATATTCAAGATATTGCACTATGCCTAATCTCAAAGATTCTACTTTTCACTTGAGTTGTCAATAATATAATCTGTAATAAAAATTGTTGTATTCAATGAGAAAAGTATGCTGCAAACTTTAGTGTGGATAGTGATATCACCATTTACATCTACAATTGATAGCGATCAGGCAAATAAGACCTGACCCAGGAGACAGCCATTCCATAACTCCAAAAACATTTTTGAATATATATAGAAGAATATTATGGTCTATGGTATCAACATCTTCACTAAGATTAAGCAACACAAGCAAGGAGATCCATCCCTTATTGGAGGCCAGTAGTAGGTCATTTACCACTTTAATCAGTGCTCTCTCTGTATTGTGATGAGACTCAAAGATTTCCTGACTGTTATTCCAATGCAAACCTACCTACTGTGTTTCAATGTTTTCTAGGATCTAAGAGTTAAAGCAGAGGTTTGAGATTGGCCTTAATTTTGATAGCTGAAAAGTGTATAAAAGAGCGCTGCCAGCACAAAAGGTCAGTACACTGGTGGAGAATGCGGACATAAGCACAATCCCGACACCCCCTGCCCACACACACACACACACACACACACACACACACACACACACACACACACACACACACACACACACACACAGACGCACACACAGGGATCAATCTCAGATCCTAAGCTAAATAGCTGTACACAAGCTTAAAGGTAAACTCCAGTATTTTTCAACATGACCTCTATCCACCACATCTGTATGTGTGTGTGTGTGTGTCTGTGTGCATGTGCAATATTTCGGGCTATACATTTAACTAGTTATCCTAGCTATGAGTCCAGCATGTGCTTTAAACACAAGGTCAAGCTCTCACATGTTATCAACAAATAAAAAAGCAAGTTCTTAAAGGTGCAGTCAGCAATTTTAATCCAATGAAAAAAAATTCCAGTGTCCGTACATAGCTCTGGCTTTGTAAATGGGGAAACAAAGAAGTTGGCTCGGACCGAGCCACACAACACTATTCCAGCCAATCAGCAACATGCACAGGACAGGGGGAGTGGAGGGGGAGGGGAGATGGGGATGGTGTTGTCAGTGCTGTTGCCTTGGCAATGTGCGTCCATGGGTTTGGGGGGGCGGAGCTTCTGCGAGAGCACTGAAGGGAGGTGTGTATTTGTTTGGCTGTTGAGGTTAAGTAGCAACAATCTTTCTCCAGAATCGATGACTCCCCGTTTAATGTGGAAAAAAAATTTTACGAGACACGATATATATCAAGTAAAGCTCGTCAGGGTGATGCACTACACAGCTTGGTGCATAGTATATGATAGAAAACAAAAAACAATTCAATACACAATTTAATTCACAATCCAGTTCAAAGGATATGATTCA
The DNA here is from genome assembly GCA_030068235.1 of Notoglanidium macrostoma. Classification (NCBI taxonomy): domain Eukaryota; kingdom Metazoa; phylum Chordata; class Actinopteri; order Siluriformes; family Auchenoglanididae; genus Notoglanidium; species Notoglanidium macrostoma. The sequence goes on from JAQQZR010000007.1 coordinate 9,874,660, forward strand.
ATTCATCGTTATTCTTTAATCCGACCACCCTGTCGTTGACAGTTTTCCAATAATAGAACCACATGGTGTGTATTATTCCTTACATACTACTGTATATTAAGTCCCTTCCCAAATTTCCTGCTGACTGGAAAAAAAAAACTTGAAATGTGAAAAAGGTCTATAGTCTCTCTGTGTCTCTCTGTCTTTCTCTCTCTCTCTCTCTGAGGGAAGTTTCTACATTTCAGTCTTCCGTTCATGTGTTCCGGCCAGGAAATTATGCTGCTTTTGACGTACCTCGGAAGTGGGGAGCTGGTGCTTGGAATTATGTAATTTTCGATCCCCATGCATTCGAGCTACAAAGTAGAGAAAAACATGGATACACGGTGAGCTGTATAGTCAGTGTTATAGCTTTAACAAGCCGATATGTCTGTAACATTGGTGATCTAAATAGTTGCTATAAAGCAAATATATGTGTATACAGAATAATGCCTTTAAAAGTGTGAAGTGCTACTTTGCTTACTGTTTACGTGTGAGCAGCCATGTTGATTTGTCATCACTTCCTGTATTCGGGGCCATCCTGAGTCGCTGAGTAGGATGTCAGGAGTTGAGGGGATATTTTGTTTGGTTTTGTTTGGTCCTTGTACGAGATGAATGCAGCATTAGTTCCAGCACTACATGGAACAGCCGCTTAGCTCCACCCATTTTCCTTTTAAAGGAATTTGACTGGGAATAAAAAGGTGAAGATTTTGGCTGGTTAATGTTTCATTGCGGATGCATTTCACCTCCTAGGCAGCAGAGGGCTCTACAGTTATTATACACTGCTTATTTTCTGTCTACCTAATGAAATTATTTACTAAGGAAAAAACAAGCAATAATGCCTATAACTGTAATAAAAAAAAAACCTGATGATATCCACAGTGCTCTCAGAAAAGCATGTTTTTTCAGTCACAGTAGCGATATCATATTGTTTTATATACAAACGTTGTCTCTTTATGGCTCACCATATTTATTGCTCACTTCTTTATGTCTTTGTGTGCCATATAAAGCTGCAGCAGCAGTGCGTCTTCCTCCTGTATATCTCCGTTACTCGCCGATGGTCAAGGCTGAATACCATGTGCAGTTGTCTCTACTTTAATGCCTCCACATTTCCGCTATGAATCACTTGCCTTAGATCACATGAACGATACTGTAGCAGCCACCTGTCACCAGCATGACGATGTGGACACATGCACATACACATAAACACTTATAGACACACCATTCTTTTATCATTGCTCCCTAACACTCAGTTTTGTGACCTATTTTTAGCATCATATTGTATACGTACATGTAAACCTTGTGCTTCTAAAAGCAGGGTATTTTACATCTTTTAAAATGTTTCACTGGAGTAATGGAGAGCAAATCAATGACTGCTAAAGTAGTTGTAGTTGTTATAGTGTTCTATACAAGAGCACAGTTGAATACTGAAATGAGAAGGTGTTGCTGAATTTTCTATAAGTGCGTAGCAGTGAATACGTCATGGTTTCTATAGCAACAACTCATTCATAGGGACTTGTATGGCAGAAGCTCTGCATTATCACAGTTAACATTGTTATTTAACAAAGAAAAGCATATCATTCTTGTTTGCTGTTAGATGTTTATTTGTCCAATTTGTGGAAGGAGTCTCCAGTGTCCAGTGACTTGCAAAAGTCAGTCATTTTTTTTTAACTATAAATGGTTAAAGATATGATGTAAGGTTAATTAGAAAAAAATTATTAATTAAAAAAAATAAAGTCTGTGTGGTGTACGAGGAATAATACACTTCAGTGTGCACTGTTACAGGGAAAAAAATCCACCACTCCAGCATGAATTATTTCCTTGTAAGAGAACATGCGACTATGTTTTATTTATTAGAGTTATCAGCCTATGTGACTGGTCACTTTAATTTAATAGGTTAATTTTTTTTTATATTCCCATTAATATGACTTCTCATTTGGAAGGCAGAAGAAGAACAGGAGCCATATTCGATGCACAATTCGTTTCACCAGATGAGAGTGCCATAAATGTTACTATCCCACAAGCACAATGCTCCTATAGTCCTATACTGGCTTTATACCCTGAAGCCATCGGCTTAAGGAGGGCTCCTGGGTTGCTATAGTAACCCCATGCCTGATGATATGATGTGTGTGTATAGGTGTAGAGTGGAAAGAGAGAATTTGTGAGAGGCAGGTATGCATGAAAAGAGTGACCCTATCAGCATCACATGAATACATGGTGGGGAAACTGAAAGAGGTGGCAGAGCATATGTGTGTGTGTGTGTGTGTGTGTGTGTGTGTGTGTGTGTGTGTGTGTGTGTGTGTGTGTGTGTGTGTGTGTGT
>JAQQZR010000007.1:9877095-9887824 GCA_030068235.1 Notoglanidium macrostoma
CACACACACACACACACACACACACACACACACACACACACACACACACACACACACACACACACACACACATATGGATCCTCTGCTAAAGTACTTACTTGAGACCAGCCTTCAGCATCAGCACGTAACTCAGGAAGTGGTCCAATGTCTCCAAGTGACTATCCAAGAGCTATTGCAACCCAGAACCATGGGCTGATTCTACCTAGCTTGTATACCCATTGCGCAGCATGAAGCCCAGCAGCTGCTCCCCAAGTTAGTCCTTGACTGAATAGTAGAGGCCTTCCTCTATATATTTGAGCACACTGCTCATCATGAGGGTTGGCTAGAAGAGAAATGGGACCAGGTGTGGCTCCCCTGCTTTGCAGTGAGGCCCAGCTGGCCTACCATTCCATTTTGAGGAGGAATTAGCAAAATTAGTTCAGGCTGTTGGATGGGAGAAATATATTGTAATTGCTCTACTGTTGTGGTTATGTTGTTTTCTATACAGTTAGTTATCAAATTATCTGACTTTAAATTAATACTCTAAATTTTTGGTCTAATATTTTCAATGTTCATGAAAAAATTCATAAAGTCATTGCGAATACATATTGGTGTTTTTTTTCTTCTGTATGGGTCTGGTTCTGAGTTAACTTTGCTACTGTATTAAATATATATAAATAAGTGTTCAGTCACCTGATCAAGTTCTGTGAGGTCAAACAGTGAACCAAACAAGGTCAAAGTCTCTGGGAGATTTTTATACAACTATGTACAGTAGCTGATGTGATTGTATGCTGATGTGGTAGTGTGGCAAAATGCATATAGAATGGCTAAGACACATTTTAAATGAGATAAGGTAATGATTTGCAGACCAGTTTCAGTTTCAGTTTCAGACCAGTTGTCATGTGACTATGGTTTCTATATTTAATCCAAATATCAGTATTAAGTCAAGGGTGTGTCCACCATAATGAGTGGGTCCTCTTATGTTCTGATTCCTCTACTGAGTCTAAAATGGACACAAAAACTGTTGAAGTTGATATGTTGGAAGCAGGAAAAATGGGCATGCAGAAGAATCTGAGCGATTTTGACAAGGGTCAAATCAAAAGGGTCAAACAGCAAGTTTTGTGGGGTGTTTCCAGAATTCTTTGGTTAGTACCTACAAAAAGCGGTCTAAGGAAGGACAGTTGGTGAACCAGCGACAGGGTCATGGGTACCCATGGCTCACTGATGTGTGTGGTTCTATAGAAAAGCTACTGTAGCACAAACCACTAAAAAATTTAATGCTGGCTATGACAGAAAGTTGTGCAAAGTTGTGCCACAGTGCATGTCAGCTTGCTGTATATGGGGCTGCATAGTGTAACTCCAGTGTGCTCCCTGCCACACTGCAAAATTGTTCAGGAATGGTTTGAGGAACATGACATAGAGTTCAAGGTGTTGAATTGACCTCCAAAATTTCCCAGATTTCAGTCTGAACAAGCATCTGTGGGATGTACTGGACAAACAGGTGCAACCACAGAGGCCCCATCTATCAACTTACAGGACTTCAATGATCTGCTGCTCACGTCTTGGTGCCAGATACCACAGCACACCTTCACAGATCTTGTGAAGTCAACAGGTCAGAGCTGTTTTGGCAGCACAAGGGGGACCTACACAATATTAGGCAAGTGGTTTTAATGTTTTGGCTGAACAGTGTAAGCATCTTCAGTGGTGCACATCAATCCCAAGAAGAGCTTTGAAAAGAGAGATCTGATTTAGGAAGTCCCACAAGAGTGTGTGCTTGTGCCAGTGAGGCATTTCCACACATTATTCCTCAAGTCATTAACTCCAGGTGAAGCTTGGAATGACAAAGAAAGCAACTCATGATACGATATGATATGATATGATATGATATGATATGATATGATATGATATATAAATTGTATATTTTTTTTCCTCTCTGTTTTTTAAACTTATGCAAAGCAGGCTATCGGTAAAAAGTGGTTATAGGAACCTCTGAAAACTCGGAACTAGGAACTTCATGCATGCAGTTTACAAGAAACTAGAAGCAAGAAACTGCCAAATAAATATTTTGAGGCCAGAGGTTATATAGACACAGTGTCGTTTATTGTCCTGTTTTCCAGAAAGCGAACAAAACTGTGATTTAATGATACCTGTTTCATGGTCGTTTGAGTTGCCAGCAGTCCTGAGAAGGGAATTGAGAGCCTCTGTGGTAGAACTGCACTATAAGAAAACCTGAGCACAGTGCCTGGCTCTGAAATGAGTTAACTCGGGGCAGACTTGCAGGAGCATGAGGTTAGACTAGTCTCTGCAACTGTTTATTTAAAGTCAGTGCAGTAATGAAGTACATATAATTTTGATGTATAATTAGTATATGTATATGAATTACGGTCTGTGGTAGCTCAGTGATTAAGACATTGGACTAGTGATCGGAAGGTTGTGAGTTCAAATCCCAGCACTGCCAAACTGCCACTGCTGGGCCCTTGAGCAAGGCCCTTAACCTTCACTGCTCACTTGTATAGAATAAGATGTATGTAAGTCGCTCTGGATAATATGATATGAGTATGATAGTCATCTGCCAAATGACATAAATGTAAATGTAATTACAGTGGGTTATGTGATTGCAATTTTCACTTAATCCATAAATCAGTGATTCAGAATTAAAGTGTATTAATCTGCAAATTAGTCTGAGTGACCCATACATGGACATCATTACCTACTAAGTAAACAAGTTGACCACTGTTCTTTGTATATCTTTTCTTTGCTACATTTTCTTCAAGATAATATCTTCTTTCAGTGGATCTGCTCATAACAGCCTCCAATTGCTCAAAAAGAAATTATGGAATTTTACAGTATATGCAATATGCATAAGATAATTATCAGATTTTCATTAAAGAGGCACTGTGGCTCTTTTTTAATAAAAGCGGTAGTCACTGATGTCCTTTATTATTACAACAGAACAAGATTATTTTACAAAGAGTTATATAAATTACATAAACAAGTCAGAATTAGTCCAAAACTAATCAATAAAAAAAGTCCAAAAATAAAATTGACCTAATGCATTATAATGCAGTAATCTACTTAAAATGCACAGGATATATTTCTTCCATCCATCCTTCTGTGTCTGTTTAATCTCCAGCCAGATTAACTCCACTCCTGCTCATGTAAGAAAAAAAACATGTGTGCAGTGCACTGCCTGGAGCAGCAGAGTTACTTTCTCAAGTGATTTTCTTGATGAATTTTCAACCTCAATGAGTTCACTAAGCATAAACCTTAAATATACTGAAGACTGCATGTAATACATATTAGCATAAACTGCAGCCCGCTCTTTTTGTTTTGTCTTGTCTACCCATTATAATGTCCACTGTGTTGTATTTCATTGCTCAGGAGTCGCAGCTGCAGCTTTGTGCCTGTGGGGTGTTATAGAAAATAGAGCATCAAACACAAGGATGATCAAAGCCATGGTGTGTAGGAGTTCATCTTCCTTCTTTTTCTCTCTATATAAGGGCAGAGCTGCCAGGGGAGGAAGCGTTTCTAATCAAAGCTGTGGCTTTATACTGGAGCCGTTCTCTAACTGTCTCCACTGTAAATACTAATGAATATAAAAGGACATCAAACAACAATTTTTTATCACATAAATATATGAGTTGAAATAAGATTTCAAAACTTTAAAAAAAAACAACACTGGACTGTACTCTTAATTGCTATTATTTTTATTTTAAAAGTAATGTTAAAGTAGATTTTACATAGAATGAGTTAACAGAAATTTAGCAAACAGTAATCGTATTAGCAGGGTTTCCATTTCTGTGCCACCAAACCTAACAAATACAAATCCACGATATATTTGCCTTTCAAACTCGTGAATAACAATGTGTTAGGTGTGGTAAATGTTCACAAGTTATTTGAACATAACACAGGGTGTCATAACAACTCTTTAAAAGTGTAACAAATGAGATCTGTGCATGATATTTGGTTGAATAACTGGATTCCTCAGATCTAATAAAACACTAAAAAGCCCCAGTTTTGTTGTATATGTATTGACTGAGAAGTATTTTGTAGTAGATACATTTTGGTATTGGTATTTATAATCTTTATTTGCACCTCTTTGTCCGTAATATACAACCCCCTCCAAAAGTACTGGAACAGCAAGGTCAATTAATTTGCTTTTGCTGTGCACCGAAGACATTTGTGTGTGAGATCAAATGATGAAGGTGAGAAGAGAGATTCAGCTTTTTCTCCCTGTATTTAGATCTAGATATGTTAAACAACATAGAACATAACACATTTTGCATCAAACCACTCAGTTTTTTAAGTGAGCAAAAGTATTGGAACAAGGCGAGTGACAGGTGTTTCTTGTTAGCCAGGTGGCTCATATAAGAGTGATTGTTTAATCATTAAGTAGCCCTGGATATCTGCTCTCAGTTTAAGCTTTGAATTTAACTGCAGGTGGTGAGATACAAAGCTTGCAGGACGAATAAAGGACATGTTTACTAAAATAAAGCATACTGGTTGGTCATGCAGCTTTGCACAAAGCATCACATCAGTTGGCTTGAATTACTAATTTGCTTATATTTTGGAAAATAGAACCAACTAAGTTAATTAGAAAATGTTTTGTTTGGTGCAAACAAATGATAACTGCGGGAGAGGGTGAGAATTCCTGCGGGAGCAACTTAGTTTTGAAAAAAAAAAAAACCAACTAGTCCTGCATACACTTCTACTCTGGTCTGCAGATTCCACAGACTTTAGTGTAGCTCTAAAAGAGTCACACACCTTTTTATCTCAAGCTACTGTATATACAATGCAACTGTGTATGGGTAATTAATATGGACCATTATTTAAACATCTGTTTGTGAAATTAAAATGTAATACTCTTTTAATGGTTTATATTATCAACAAAGTCAGTTTCTATCTGCTCATGCATGAATACTACAAAACCTTCACGAAAGTAACTGGAATAGCTTTTTATCATATTACTCCAGTGTTGGAAAGTTGGATAAAAGTACATAAGAAACTACATAGCTTTGGTAAAACTTTCTTGTCCTTACATCTTCATTATTAGAGTCTAATGGTTGCAGTTTTGAATTTATGCAGCAGTCATGTATTTTAAAAGCTTACTGACGCAATTCACCTACCACCCTCAGGCTTCATTTATAAAGTGAAACTGAATTAAACAGATTTCCTATTCTTTAATCAATACAAGGAACAGATGCGACAAATAGAGGTTGATTGATATAAATAATAATAGTATATTCCTGTAATGCACTTCAATTCACTCTCAAGGGCACCATTGCTCTTGCCACCCATTGAATTTTGCATTGCATTGAATTTACATTCACACACAACCGCATTCATCTTACTGAGTGAAACCTTCACACACCTGTGTCACTGTTTACTTATGAAAGTTATTAAATTGCAAGAACATTGCATTTGTCAGGAAAGCAGACCAGGAGAGAATGCAGGTGTAGTTCAGTCATTTTATTAAACACACAGGCAGAGGCACCAAAACAGCAGGCAGAGGCAGAGTCCAAAAACAGGCAGGGGTCGAAATTGCATTTCGCTATGGCATGGGGTATGAGATATGGCAAAAATATCATATCATAATTCTCCAAAACATTTTTTTATGATAGTAAAAATGCTAACATTTGGCAATTTAAATGCTTTTGTTACAATAGCTGCATCCAATTAGTTTGTAATACTTAAAAAAAGAAAAAAAGAAGTAATAAAATATAAACCATGTCATCAACATCAGTATTTTATGACATAATTTATCACAATATTTATATTATATTGTCCTATCACCCACCCCTTACTGTGGCACTGATGTTCCTAATAAATTAGAGGAGAAAGAGCACTAATAGAGCATGCCCTTCTATTCTCAGTGAAGACGGTATGGATATCTGCTATGATTTATTCCCATAAGTGATTTACAAGGGCACTGAAGCCCAAAACACTCAAACAATCAGTCCTGCACACTTTTGCAAGCACATACTCAGATATGTTTCCTCTCTGAAGCGTCTGAAGGGCTTCAGTTTGGGACTCAGGGGAAAGATTACCTTATCAAGTCTCCACAGTGCAGCTCCTGCCTAATCGATAGCTTGCCATCATGACTGGACTCAAGGCAGAGCAAGGACTTTGGATAACCTGTTGACCCAGCACAAATCCTAAACCAAACAAAACTAAAGCACTGACACTTGATGAGATCTGACCGTAAAGGCAGAGGGACTGGGTGACAGCTGAAAGAGGAGTGTGAGCCACTCTCGGTGTTCCTCTTGTGTACTAAAAAGTAACGGTCTCTGGTTAATGCTGCTTATCTGTTTGGTGGGAGGTAGACCAAGCTTGGATATAGCTTAGTGAAAATGCGGTCTTATATTAAAGACACCACCAAAGTTAACTTCCATTTAACATTTTAGTACCAAAGAATTTTTAAAAACCTATGTGTTTCTTCAGAGTTCTCCAGTTTTTGTAGCACCTCACAAAAAATATGCACGTACATGGACTGGCTAATAGTACAGCCCACAGGTGAGAATATGTGTATATGGTGCCATGTGATGGGCTCATGTCCCATCCAGGGCGTTTTACTGAAGATGAATGGATGAATCCAGTACTGCCTTCATGGAGAGAAAAAAATGTCTAGGAAGCTAAGAAATCGTTAATCCAGTCAGACTGAATCTGTATTGGAAGTTCAGGTGACATTGTTCCACAGAAATCAAGGTTATTGTGCACCTTTAAAAGTTCGGAACTTGGGGAGTGACATCCCATCTAGGGTTTATTCCTGTGGTTAATGAATAAATGAATGTTGCAACTTAGAAGCTAACCCTAATCCTAGGCAGTAACAATAAAAATGTACCACTGTGAGGCTTCCAAACTATAACTCACTTATCCAAACTAATCACCATGAAGACCATGGGGTCCAGCAAGTAGTGGACAAAAAAGGACAGCCATAGGATACATGTCACATTCTGCCTACAAAGCATAAAGGTCAGTACAATCTTGCCTTTGTAATAGGATAAAGCTGGCCATTATGAAAATGTAATTATAGTGAATACAGTTTTTTTCTACTTTAGATATTGATGATGCAAGCATCTCTCTTGGTTTCTGAAACATGCGTATAACTCCCCAAATATTCATCAGTGAAAAAGGGCCTTTTGATCTTGCAGGAAAGATCTCTGAGTCATATGTACATTCAATTTCAAAGCAGAAGGCAGATATTCTGTGGGAAGAAACACTTTGTTGATGAGAGAGGTCAGAGGAGAATGCACAGACTGGTTTGAGCTGTCAGGAAAGCTATGATAACTTAAATAACCACTCTTTACCACCCTGGTGAGCAGAAAGGCATATTAGACTGTGCAACACGTCAAATTTCAAGGTGAATGGGCTACATGGGGTTCCTGTCCTGTCAGCCAAGAACAGGAATTAAAAAGAAATGAAACTGAACCGTTGAAAATATCACATGATATAAAGACTTCTTCTTTATATTTGGAAAATGAGTTCCGGGGATATAATATGAGCTTTTTTCTACTAAGACATAAAAAAAATAATAGTAGAAGATGTATAAACATCCATGACAAGATTTATATAGAAATGTATTGTGCGTAAAACCTTTGAACAGCACTGTAAGAAATACCAAATCTACCATTTATAATTTTATCTTAATTCAAGGGTATACTGATGAAGGCATTGTTCAGTATAATTATACATCACTTCCAGAGCTTGTTTTAGTTCTGAATTGAGTTAAATGATTGGTTTGCCAATAGAACTGCAGTGATGTGAAAATAATCAGTTCTCTTTACAGTGACTAAGTTAATACAACAGGTAATTCTTTGTTTAAAAATTTTTTGAAAAGATATTAAATATGGGTGTGTGCAAAGGCATTTAAGGGCAAGTGCTGATTGATTTGTTTTCAAAGCACAGCTAACAAACTATCCAACACACTTTAGACTTTCGGAGACCTTCACGTGTTGAGTCCTGGAGACAAATAATAGGGAGGAACACGGAGGACAATATGTAAAGCTGGAGTTGAATAACAGGTTTGAGAAAATATTTATGCACTTTATCATATGTACATGAATCTTATCCTTCATAAATAGCAAATGGTAGAAAAAGTAAGCTGCAATGTAAGAAGCAAGAATGGTGTGATAGTGCAACAGATTTGTGTCCCTGTAAACAATTTCATGGTTGGATTGCTAGAGCAGATCTTATAAACTGTCTGTAAGCTGGCATCAGATGGAGGGCCTTTACTGATACACGGCACAACAGGGAAGAGTCACAATGCCTGGCTGCAAGATTTAGAGAGATACTGCCCGATAATGCTGTTTTCTTTCTTTCATTCTGCTCAAGATATGCTGCAGTAATCCTCAGGAGAGATTGGTTTAGCTCACCTACCTAACAGGTAAGATAGGGGTTATTGATTCCTCCATCCTAGCTAAGGATTAATGTTTAGTTATGTGCTACAACAGATGACTTTTTGAATCCCCAAAAAAGTAATTTATATGGGAATTAGTATCTGCTATCAGAACAACACACTGTTTCCAATTGCAATGACAAAACTAGCAGAATGGTGTAATCATTTACCATTTTCTTGTTACTTTTCTCTGATGAAGGTTTATTGGCATGTCAACGGTTCTCACCCTCTGACTGTGACTCATTCTTCTGAAATGCCACTTTCATTTAGAGGTAAAGGTAATTTATGTGGATGTGTGTGAATGACCATGCCATGCCTTGTTACTAAATAAAAAACTAATTTTCTGAATTTTCAGTCTCATTGATTTGTGATTATATAAATTCCAGACAAATATGGAAAAAAAGACCTGGCCTGTGGGTGAGATATTCTTTAGAAGTGAAAAGAATCAAGCTATTAGATATCAGTTAGAAAATACATACTAGAAAATAAAGGATCCTTTGGAAAAATGTAGCATGTCTCAAGGTAGCTCAAGAAGAACATACCTGCCAAAACAGCTGATCCAGTCAGCAGAATAACCACAGGCCTGTAACAATGTACACCGATAGCACTGTTACATTTCACCGAGACCTCAGCATTTGATAAAGGCTATAAGAGAGTTTCTATTAGGTGTTTCTTTTTAACTGCATCAGGCTTTTTTGAAGTAATAGTAAAAGATGAATTAAGAGTTATTTAAAAAAAAAACTTCTTTAATACTACTTTGTCTAAAAATAGTCAACTCTAAGTCTGACTGGGGGGATGGTAGCCTACATGGTGATATACCTTGATAAGGAAATCTGAAATAATTATACTGTAAACATCCTAGATATTGTTAATTACATCCAAAACATCATTTTGCTGAAATATGTTGAAAATATGAGAAAATTGTAGTCCAGCAGTTCATTCCAGTAATTATTTACTTTTAGTAGTAGCTTTATCATGGTCAGAGTTGCGGATTCTGGGCCTATCCTGGGAATACACTCTAGACAGGTTACCCGTCCAGCACAGGAGTCTCACAGTGACCTCACTCAAATAATTTGACACGAGCTCTTCCAAATCATGGTTATTTTAGATTTACTAAGACACAGTCAAGCAATATCACCATATACTCTAATTGTTCTTCACCTCTTTAGAGGTCAAAGGTCAAACCGATGGCTTTGCTGCTCATATGAAATTTAAAGACATTTAAGCACATTATCAATAGCACCAATGAACAAATGTTTATATGTTTAACTAAGCATAATATATGTGAATAATTTCATTAGTTTTTAGATAGCATATTTTCAATTACAGTAACATTGTGCAAGTCAGTAAAACAGTGCATTAGTATCAGTGCGTTAGTTTATCACTTAAGAATTTTAGATTGGGATTTTGTTGTTATTGTTGTTGTTGTTGTTGTTGTTGTTGTTGTTGTCATAAAGTTTCTGGGTTTTTTTTCCCGCTTTATTTTTATTCATTTTTTTCTTCACGCCGCCCTCTAGTGGAAAACAGTGATAACAACACAGCATAATCACAGTCAGAACACACTGTCCAGCTGTCCTGTAAAACATTTTACCCTTATATTGCTCCATTCTGCTATTGTGAAATGCCCTGTGCTATAATAAAACATATTAATCAAAACCCTACACCAAAAGGGTCCTCTTAATCTCTTAATCAGGATGATCATAGCACATCATAATTGATTGAGTAGGAGAGGATTTGAAGCTCCACATGTGGAGAAAGTTCTGTGGATTTTATTATTTAGAAAACGCCTTAATGGATCGCAAATATTAGAGTTTGCCCTGGATCTAAAGGACTCCAAGAATGTCAAGGAAGATATGAAAATCTATATGTTGTGCACCACCTTTTCTGTTTATTCAATGTGATAACTATGTAAAGAAACTAGATTGTTCAAAATAAACGAAGCCACAAAATTACTACTGTAAACTTAGGCTACATCACATTTCATAAGTCAAATTTATCATGACAGAATAATAGTTTGCTGATTTATTTAAGCTGACTGTATGTGGATGTCCAATAATGTGTGCATGAAGCATGCATATAACTGAAGCAAAAATAACTCCACCAGTCAGAGGAGCTCTGATGAAGCTGCTTAGTCATTCTTTTGTCATTATCCAAACTAGCCCAAGTTCGGTCTGGTGCAGAAGGACTTACATTCTCTTATGTAAAGCTCTGAAATGCCTTTACTGTTCCTCTAATGGTGAGATGAGATGACAAAAATGTAAAATACATTAGATTCTTGTATGATTTGTGTGTGTGTGTGTGTGTGTGTGTGTGTGTGTGTGTGTGTGTGTGTGTGTGTGTGTGTGTGTGTGTGTG
>JAQQZR010000007.1:9890445-9919706 GCA_030068235.1 Notoglanidium macrostoma
TGTGTGTGTGTGTGTGTGTGTGTGTGTGTGTGTGTGTGTGTGTGTGTGTGTGTGTGTGTGTGTGTGTGTGTTGTTTCGTTTCGTTTCGTTTCGTTATGTTTTTAAAAGCGTTGACCACTGCTGTTAAGTTTTGAGTTTGAAGTTAAAATATTTACTTTACACCTTTGAAGAATAAACTAATATGTCGTTTTGTCTCGACTCTACTGCTGTTATCTTTCTTTGATATATTCAGAAACTTCACGTTGGAAGTTGGTTTCCAACACTTTCTTTACTCCGCCGGTATTCCGACTGTTTCTTCAAGGGCGTCGTACTCACGAATATATCCCTGATTGGACAGTTGAAAGTTAACTGACCAATCGTAACCCAGGAGGCGGGACTTATAACCGGGGAAATATGAGTGGGGAAAGAAACAGGGCCGTCAGCTGAGTCGCGAGCTCTTCTAGCAACGGCGGAAGTGTCTGGAAATGGCCGAGTCTTCGCTAACTTAACTGAGATAAACTATTTAACTGTTTACTCTAAACAAAAAGGAATTAACTTTATGTCTGGCTGGTCATAACTGAGATATTTTGGAAAAGCGTGACTATCTAAAGGTAAGTTAACCAGGCTACTTGTAACTGATAAACAGCCTAACGACCTTTTCTCTTTTTTTTCTTCAAATGCTCAGACGCTGAGCTGTTAACAGTGTAACGCGACGTGTTCTTACTGTTAACAAATAACGGGCTACTTTTTTTTTTATTTTATCGTTTTTATGTCAGTATTTTTCAAGCTCCTAAGTTCTTTGCGGTTATTAAAATAACCATGTAGTGTCGTAACATTTAAATATGTAACACTTATGTAATAAAAACATCTGAGTGACTCAACCAGACTTGATTTAATAACAAAACTGCTTAAAAAAAACTTTAAAAAGCGACATTATCAGGTGTAATTACTGATCTCTTTTTACTGATCATATAGATATACTCTTTTGTGTGTATCCTACAATCAGTTTCAGTCTGACTGTGGATCCACTCTGAATGTGAAGTGTGTAGAAATAGACAGAAGAAGTGTGTGTGTGTGTGTGTGTGACAGAGAGAGAGAGAGAGTGTTTGTGTGTGTGTAAGAGAGAGAGAGAGAGAGTGTAAGAGAGAGAGAGAGAGAGTGTGTGTGTAAGAGAGAGCATGTCTGAGTGAGTCACATCTTGGGGATTTGCTGTATGATGTTGGAGACCTGCATGTCCTCAGGTTGCCAAATAACATGAGCTGCTGTTTTGGTTCTGAACTCCTCCTATTCACTCACAAACTGTAAAGGATTCTTCAGAAAAAGATCGACTTCCCAATACACTTCAGCAGAACTGCTGTAGAGACCCAGAGCTCACAGAGATCTTTGCTGTTATTGTGTAGCTTCATTCTGACAGTTGCGTTCTCAGGTAATTTGTGGAATAACCATTTAGTTTCAAATAGATCAGTTTGGTTGGATTTTTTTCTCAAACTTGTCTCCTGCTCAATTACACAGTTTGGTGAATATGTGGGCAATTCCAAACAAATGTCAACCTGATGACCCAAAAAAGCCATTTTCATGGGGGAAACATGTTCAATTTTTAGGAAGCAAGAAAAAGACAAACATCTGAATGATAAAAGTAGTTAAGTTCCTAACAATTAAATGAAGAAATCTGTGTTTGTTTGTTTTGAGGTAACCCCCTTGAATTTCAAACTAATTTTATTGCAGTTTTCAGTCACATTTTAAAATTAACTTTAAAAAAAAAAAAACATTCACGAGTTTATATTTCAGTGGTTTTCAGTGTTCACAAATTCACAGATTCAGTCATTTCATTTGGAGATATTCAGTACTCATTCCAGCACTCAGATTCACGCAGTCAAATCCAGTTTTCAAAATTCATCACACCAAAAATGTCACATCCATCATACTATTTTTTTTCAATAACTTGTATAAGCCAATTTACAAAAACAACAAATACCTTTTAATTTTTTCTTTAACTTGACTTAATGGTCTTATTAGTTTTATTAGACCAAGTAAACGCCATATAGGTATTCGTTTACTGACTAGCCCAGGTGTTTCTGTGTATATTGTGTCATTTCTTTTGCATGTCCATAAAAACAACGTGATATCAACATGTTGAAAGTCTGTAGAGGACACAGGAAAGTCTTCATGACAGAGGCCTTTGCAGTTTCTACTGAGCATGCCATGCCAGTGTGCTGTTTTTGTCTGGTGATGGAATGACTGTTTATAGCTCTTATGATGTAACTGATAACAGGAACTTGCTTTGCAGGCATTGGACAACATTAAACATGACTATAAACAAATAAAAAGTACACACCATTGTTTAATAAAAATATTTAGTGTGAGAAAATTGGTGTGGTGTAAGAGGAAAAAAAAAACATTTTAGGCCATGCATCAATTTCAGGATTTTTATAGTTTGGCCACACACACTACATTTATTTTTTTTATTAACATTTTATTAAACAATGTTTCATTTATTACTTTCCTATGGCATTGCACCCTGTTGTGTTTTACTCCTTCCATAATAAATAAACGATATATTAATTATGCTGAATTTGTGTAGGCAGTGAGACACTACAAGTCATATATTGTCCATGACATCCATACAACTAGTCTATCTATCTATCTATTTATTTATTTATTAATTAGCTGGTCATTGAAAACTGTTTAAATAAATTTAGACAGCTGAGCAGTTGCAGCTGCAGAATTCTACTCATCACTCATATAATTCCATGTCATTGCTATTAGTTTCAAAATAGTTATTTATTTGATGGTAGGCACTAGATAATTATGCATTATCACACAAGCCAGAGTGGAGTTATACTGAATATCAGTATAATTCAGCCATAGGTAATCACAGCCATTCTGATATTCAGTGTAATTGCACGATTGAGAGAACAATATTGCTTTCATGCGACAGTTCTGTAAACAAGAAATTAATACTGAGTAACTGACCTTTTCGGATACAATATAACCAAATGTTCTGTTCATTTTAGCTCTGCTAGTGGAAACAGATCCTGAAGAAGCCCCACACACACTCAGCTAGCTGGCTCACATCGATGTGTACGTACCTGTTGAAAGGTGCTTCCATTAAGATCGGTGCCCCTTCCTCCTTTCCGTCTTCGTCTGACGAGCTTTCATAAGTCAGAAGCCATATTCCTGACAAGTATCATTTGCCATGTCAGCTGATGATGTCACTAACACTGTAGTAACTGTTTCCAACTAGGAAGTGAAATTTTACATGGCGAACACAGACAAGAGGAGTGATAAACAAAGTGACGTGACAAAACATCTTAATGCAGTTATAGCTAATAACACTCTTGGAACGCTGCTCAACCAATCAAATTAGTGGACCAGAATTAATTGTGTAATAATGATTTAAGATGAATAACTCAGTAATAAGCTCAGGCTTCAAGGGGTTAGTGTCCTTGTCCATGGAGGATTAAGTGAACTTTAAATGGCAGGATGTTTATTTTATTTTCTACTGTTTCACTCCTTTATTCATAAATTCAACTCTAAATAACAAAATTGAAATAGCATGATAAAATAGGGCTTTGAAGCTCGGAGCCGAGAGTGTTATAGGAAAGGAGCGTATCCCCACACCCTGCTGTTCATCCAGTTCTTTATTCGTTTTCAAGCCTATCGTTGTGGCTTGAACAGTCATGCATAGCGCTTGCTCGCTTAGGAATGCTGGTGATTCACTAAACCACACAATATTCCACGGCTCAATCCCTTTGTGTTGTTTATACTTCAGAGCATTTGATTTTATTGTTTTATTGATTTAATCACAGCAGCTGTACTGCTTGTACTTGTATCAGGAGTGCATTGTTGTTGTGGTTACTGGTTATTTACAGAGGATACAAATGCATTATTGCAATTGCGAAATTGATTAAGTTCTTACAGAGCTAGGCGTGTGACTCGGGTCACGAAAGAAACAGGCTTTTATAAAATATGATGAGTCTTCTTTACACCACCTCCTCATATCAGCTATTGTAATGTGCTGGCTTGGAACATGATTGATAGCTTTTGGTTTGATAAACTGAAAGTAGATTAGTTCTCAGTTATCACGATTGGAGACTATTGCACATATTTTATTAGGTTGTTGTTTTTTGCCTTGGTGGAAATGCCATAGTTAAAGAGCAATAGTGGAACAGATTGCACAGATCATTTTCTGTCTTTTTAAAAAAAAGAAAAACAACCTAATACTAGCATTTACTGCTTTTGCATACGACCTCAGTGCCTCCTTTATTCCCCTTTTGCTGAAAGCCTATGTTCACATCAGTGGGCTGTTGCTGTCCTCAAAGGATATCAGAACTGTTGTCATGTATTTCTAAAGAAAAGAGTGATGTAATTATTTAGTGATCATTGAGCAAATTCTCATTTTAGGTCTTTTGTAACATTTTTGGCCTCTTTCCTCTTAATAAGACCGGAGACGTGTTTGTGATGTAACGTTTTGTAGAGATCTGGTTGGTAACAGCTCTATTCTGCTCCCTGCTCCTGCTTAACGCCTCCTGACACTGCTTGCTGTGTCCTTTTCCAAAACTCAGTAATAAAACCTATTCATTTCTGGAGGGATGAAGGAAGAAACAGCAGTGTGTAATAGTTGTGGCTAGAAATGGCAAATGAACAAACAAATCTTTTCAAACAATTCACCTAAACAGACAAACTGAAACTGAACTGATCAGTGACGTTTTCATCTGACTCTTTGTATTTCTCGCCCCCTCCTGGCTCCTCGCAGAGCTAGCCAAAAGCTGAAGACCGATTGGCTCACTGACATGTCAGTCAAACAACTGCAAATGACCATAGGATACAGCAATGTAACCTGCCGGTCTTATTCAGAAGTCCTGTTCGAGAACAAAAGAACCAGTGACGTGCCTTCTTTTATTCACAGTTGTTTGGCATTTCAGTGAACGAACCAGCTTTTAAATAGTTTTGAGAGATTCTACTGGTGAAAGTAATTAATACTATTAAAAACAAATTGTTGTTAATATTACTAATACATCACTATTTTTGCCAAAGAGCTCAACCAAAAAAACAAGAGCTACTGTCCTGGAACACCACCTTCTATACAAAACCTAGCTCAATATTTACAAATTGGTCACCGTAACTGTCACCGTTTTATTCTAGTGAACGTTCTTGAAAATGTGATGCGCACGTCAACGTTTTCAGTATTGTTCATTTTTTTTCACGGATTCACTACTATCCAATGTGCGTAGATGAAATTTAACTTGAATGTCGAAAAGCGTCCATCATCTTACTGTAGTACCTCATCAAAGTACTATACTACTAACTACCCTACTTAACTCAGCAGTATACATTTAGTAATATATATAAGCTGGTTAGACATACTATAAGCACTTACTAAGTAATAAATATGCATATATATATATATATATATATGCAATATGTATAGATGAAGTGAGAGAGACTCCTGTCGACTGACTGAAGAATTTGATTGGCTGACTTACAAGTCAGTCAAAAACTGCAAATGAACGGCCGTACGATTCAGAGGAACAAACTGCAGCATATCGATCTTTCTGGAAGTGCTGGCTTACTGAACAAATGAAACAAACAATTACGAAAATGAAACAGAAACAACTCGTTCACCTACGTGCAGGAGAATTTCCTTCTCTACTCGTGGCCGTCTCTCTCTGTTTGTCGGACCTCGACTTCTAGGTAATAGTTAATCTGTGAGACATGAATGTGCACAACATTCTGAAGGGGAAACAGGATGTTGTGACACCACTGGGATAACCTCAGCGTAGCCTGTTAATGTGAGTTACTTTTGAACACAAGCCTCAAATCAACCCATTTAGTCTATTTTTTTCCTCCCAGTTAGAGCAGGTACTGTGCCTGAAAGTTTCAGTTTGAACACTTCAGTTCCATAAAGATAAATAATGAGTACATAGATTACGACTGCCCATGAAAGAGTAGGATTCAGAAAGAAATATTTATTTTATATACTCCACCTTGATCTCAATATCACATTTTTGCCCATTTTTTCTGGAATTTTGTGAAGGGCTGAATGGAAAAGGACACATGAATGCAAAAAAAGGATTTCACTTTTACTAGCGCTACGTTTGTCTGGATAAACTTTGGAAGCATGAGCCAACCGAAAACACTAATGTGGCCTCTGAAAACCGCCGATTACAGTTTCAGGACACTCCATTTTATACAACTATAGACTTAAGAACTACAAAAGTTTGAGTAAAGGCAATGCACCCTGTACTGTAGTGAGCATTATGTGGTTTATACACAGGTGTTTAAACAAACAATGCCATTGGATTTTGTTCGGTTTCATTGTAATTAGCTTAGAACACCAACCCCACCCATGTTAACACCAGCCCCACCTAAGCATAGCCTTAACCTTCTTATTTTTTCATACACCTTGAAAAGGGCTGCACGGGTATTTTCAAGCAAGCAAGGAGTCGCTGCTAGATTGATTTTTCTTTCACTGGTTTGGTAACTATATTATTGCAAACATATATTGGCATGGTCAGGTTCATTAATCCAGTGAGATTTTTGTTCCTAAAGTTTATGGCAGTAAAACTTTCCCTAAAGCTTTATGCCTGAGTGCTCTGCTCCAGTAACTATGGGTTGCCACACACACACACACACACACACACACACACACACACACACATATATATATATATATATATATATATATATATTTAATGAGGCAAAAGTTGGGTGTGGTCCAGCTTTATGTTCCTTTAGAATGAAATGACCATTGAATGTTCCTCTGAGAGACTCGCATTACACTAGTTGAATGCGCAGCATGTGAGCATGTTGAAATTAAAGTTCAACTGGGGACATGTATAGATCTATTTTGAAGACACAGCTGTATATTTATCTCTGTGGATGAAGTAAAAGGTTACAGATCTGACACCTCGGCACTGCAGTCACTGTAAACCTGAACCAGCGAAGAGAGCACACACTGCTCAGAGCTGGAAGAGACGGCTGATGTCACAGGTCATAGATTCACACCAGAGGCTTGCTGATCTAGCAGAGGAAATGGGCCATTTCTTCAGTTATTATCATTACAGCCAGCTTTGGAAATTCAGGGAAAGTTCCTTTTCTAAAGTCAATAACAGAAATGAACGAGTATGATTATACTGGGTCAGTTTATCTCTTATGAGATGAAAGTGCATGCATGTATTTATATGTATTTATTTCTGTCTTTATTCTCACAGTTATGCAAAGGAACTAAAGCCTGCGAGGCAGTTGTGCTTTAGTCCACCCCCAGTTTTCCCATGACCTGCTCACATTGTTTCCTCATTGTGTTTAGTTGCTCACCGCTTCTAGAGCTGACCAGCTTGTAATTTCACAGAACACTTCAAACATTGCGGGACCAGTTCTTTCAAGGGTTACAGATAATGTTTTAGATAGACAGTAAAGTTTTAGTTGGACAAATGATAAACTCGTTAGCTAGCCCAACAGTCAAGTTAAGAAAACCATACTCACTGGTTGCAAAGCAGCTATAAATATAATCTAATTCTAACCATGAATACTAATTATGCACATTAATAGAAACTATAGAAAATGCGTACTTGAAGCCCTGGGAGGCCATTATCCTGTTCTGATAAACTTTCAGGTGATGAAGCCTCATGGTTTCACCCATGACAATAGGCAGAAAGCCTTTGGCTAACTATGAGCTGTGATATTCTCTTGCCAAACATAAAGAAGTTTTTGACCTTATTTTGTTAGCTTCTACAGTTTTACTCAATGAAGTGTTTCAATGCAAGGCGATACAGCGTCATCTGTCCATTACTTTTTGTCAAGATGAATCCCCTTTCCTAAAATTATCAACTCGATGCTGATCAACCTGATGTTCCACTTAATATTGTCCCACACATGAATTTGATGCAATTTATATTTCAACAGTTAAGATGTTTATCACCCGACTTTTCTGTTTCTCACCACATTCTCTGGCTCTGCTGGAGATTTCTGATAATGCATTGGCTTCTATGAGCCCTCATGATATTTTCCCATTAATTGTACTCAATCTCGTCCCAGTAGATTGGGGATTCAGTCTTTCTGAGGGTTGGAAATTAGATTCTGGCTTGCGCTCATCCCCCTCCCATGATTAATGACAGAAAGAGTCCTGTGTAAGACGTGTGCATGTATGAGAGGGGCTGTAACGTATAAATGTTTATATGTTTTTCAGGCCTCTGGAGGTGTCATACTAGACATTTTCTCTGAAATTTCTGTAAGACCTTTTTGAATGCACTGTTAATAGTAAAATATTATGTTATATACTATTTGCCAGACAAGTTTCAATCCTGTGATTCTGGACTAACCAGAAATAAAAGTTTGTCTTAATGAGCCTCAAGGATGTCCTATAATGGGGCTTTGCTATACAGCAGTCAAAGTAATTGGATTCCTCAGGTTACTTCTTAGCCATATTTTGAAACAAAGTTAGTTTTACCTAATTACTATTTCTCCCCAGTCATGTTGGTTTGGATTGTTCCGGCTGAACCTCACACAGCCTTTTCCTGGAAGGTCTAGCAAATCTTTTTTGGCATTGTGTGCTGCATTTTGAATGCAATTGGCTACATGATGTGTAATTATCAGCTTGTAGAAGCAGGGGTCATTCGTCGGCTCTGTGGCCTGGACTCGGACTCCAGGCTCTGCCAAGGCATGTTTGGTTTTTGTGACCCAAAATGCAGCGTCACTCTGAGGTCAGGAGGAAGGTGTTAGCAGGCCGAGCAGGTCCGTAAGCAAGTGCAAAGAGCGGCGAATCAGAAAGAAAAGGATAGATTGAGCAGACAGGGACAAGCCGTGTTTCTGAATGCACAAGTCTGTTCACTAATCTGATGTGCTAGCAGTGCTTTTTGTCTTACTTTCAGTCAGTTTCAGAAATGTTTGCGCAGACAGCATCATTAAACAGAGCGGCTCCACCCTTATACCACGAGGAAGGTTTATTGTGACTCACCGGCTTTGAATTTGCTGCTGATGGCTCGATAATGGAGAGTATACCCACCCAGTCAGACTGAAGTGTCGAATTACAGCAATTAACATAATAGAGATTGAAAGCTAGAAAGAAAGCACACCCTTCTTTAAAAAAATCTTTTTCATTTTACTGAATATGTGGAAGTAATTGCAGATTGGTATTACAGAAACAGGTTCTCTGACATTTTTAAATGTTTTCAGCAACATGGTCTTGAATTCGAATGTTTTCAGCAATGTTTCAGGTAGCGAGGGGAAAATATTGTGTAGTGTAAACGTGCAAAAATGTGTGTGCGGTACGAATGTGGGCAAATACCAATGGCTTTACTCAGAATGTATTGATAAAGGCTTTAAAAAAAGGTAGATACAAATGGGGGAACGCTGTTCTTTTTTTCCACGAGGTATGCCTCAAAATCCCGTGGGAAGTTGAGTGGGTGGACACGAGCAAGCAGTCAGATATATATTTTTCAAAGATCTAAATATTTTTATATTTAAAAAAAAAAAAAAAAAAAAGGTACGATTCAATTTGTTAGAAAATATCAGAAGCAAATATATGTAACTGTGCATGCAGGATTACAAAAACAGTCTCTCAAGCTGAGACCGATTATGAACTCCTGTAATGAAGCTGAGGTTCACACGCCATGCTGCCACTGCTGCTGTTTCTGGCTCTGGGTCTGTTCCAGCCTGTTCCAGTGTTTCCACAGTCATAGTGGTACTTTGGGTTTAAATCCAAATACAGATACTGGTAGTCATTCCACCCCTAGTTCTTATTGTTTTTGTGTTAACTTATTTAATTGTTCTGCATCACATACAACAGTCCTTTATCTTTTAATATTACTCAGTACTCAACAGTACTCAAAGGGGATACATGTGTCTTAGGATCATAACTATCAATACATCATCCTCTTTCCTGATAATGTTTTGGCTTCTGTTCACACTGGAGCCCTGTTGATCATTTCTTAGCGGTTGTAATAGGTATTGAGCCAGTAGATTCTCAGGCTAACTAGTGAGCTCCAGTGTTTAAACTGCATGCATATTTTATTGGCTCAGGTAGCTGTGTCCTTCTGACAGACAGGAGTAATTTAGCATGGTTTGTTCCATGGAGTGCAACGTACAAAGGTTTAATGTAGGTCTGAAAGGGTTAACAGCCAGCTACTGACTTTAACCCTGTAACTGGCAGGAAGGTCTGAAAGCTGTACTCAGCTGTACTCGGTTTTGTGCGTGACTCTTCCACTGCTAGTAATGGGTAATGTTGTAAATACTTTATTATTTGTCAGTGAATTAAGATAATCCAATTAATGTTGCCACGCTTGGATGATTTTTGTGACGTTATATTGATTGTAACACAAAATTTGATTTCATATTTGTATAAGTGTAGTGATGTCTTTAATGTTGTTTTTTTTATCTTGTTGTTTTCACTGTGCCTCATTGCCAAGTTAGTGAAAACTTGTAGGTGTCACCTATGACAAATATCAAGTTGTTTCAGAAAACTGGATTTACTATGCAAACAGTGAATGAAACCACTATACAGAAGAGAAATGGAGTCTATTTTTCACATGGGAATATGGTACTCGACTTCTCAGGAACAGTGCCAATAGTTAGATAGTTTTCAAGGAACAAGGAAGTTGACAAATAAATTAGGATGAAACTGACATAATTCATCTTTCCAAAGAATTTCCAGTTTAACAAAACATGTCTAATAGTAGTCCTTCTTTGTTGACTCATTAAAGAGTGCACATTTCCCTAATTTAATTTCTTTTTAAATGTGGTTTGTATATAGTGTATATGGATATTTGCTTGATTCTATTTTTTTATTTTATTTTTTACAAAATAGAAGACAATAGGTATGTATCTTTAATGTTCTAAGTTAATTTAATTAATGTCTATTTATTAATTAGGCCAGTCCATACTTCTGGTGAAGCTGCTCTCTTGTATACAAAAATAATTTAGAGTATTCTTGAGTTCTTCACTTCAGAGGTCTAGCATGGCTACTTTTCTGGTGAAAAAGACCTTAGAAGAGATTCCCTCATTTCCCAGACCCTCTCTTTCCCTTTCATAGTGCAACTTGAAATAGACAGGACATGACATGTACAACCTTCTCACATTTTTTTATACCCAATCCTAGGAAAGGATTATCTTCATATATGGCTCAACTGCACAAATGAGTTCACTTGAAGCGAAACCTAGACCACCAGTTTTGAAGTGGACCAGAGATATCTTCCTTTGCATTTGAAAAGATCAAATGTTGCCCCAGAAGCCTAATAGTTTATGGATTATCACATCAGAAACATCTGTTATTATTAGTGCATCAAGATTACTGGATTGACTGAACTGACAGTGAATGACCTAGTGGACAGGCATGGTTCATATGCCCTTCAGACTGAGTGAATTCTAGACCTGCTCCCTCTCTCTCTTCATGAAAGAGTGTCCTTTCCCTCTTTGCCAGAGCTGGCTGACCTCATGAGCTCTGAGCTGTGACAGAGGAGATTACCAGAGTCATGCTGGATGACTTCCATGTTCTCCTGCTGCTCACACTGCTTGCAAAACAGCAGAATATGAGTCTGGGGCTTAACTCTAGAGTGGAAAATAAGTAAAGCAGTGTGGAAAACCCCTACTATATACTCTTATTTCAGGACAAGACAGAGCATGGGCTTTTAAAACTTGGAGCCTTTATCTCGAAACTGTAGAAACATGTCGTTCTTATTTGTAAAACCACAAATGTGTAACTCACACTGGTATACGTGGCAGTACTGTGGGTTTTTCAGTGACTTTCTGTGTTTTTACCCTTTGAAGACTGAAGGTGTTGGGCAGATTAAGATCAGAGAGGATCAGACGCATGTGAAACAGGAGCCATGAATCAGTCAGAGAGTCAAATGTGCTCAGGTCAGAGAATAATCCTCCTGGCTTTAACATCTTAGTGTTAGGCCACCCAGAAAACCCTGAGCCACCAAATACATCCTCTTAGGTAACCAAAAAACCAAAAAGAGGGAGAGGGACATGTGACCTGGAATGAACTTCTCCTTGTTCTCTCTTTCGGGAACATTTAAGAATTTCAGACATCTGATTCGAAAACCTCATGATTTTATTTTGCGGTTATTGGAACTATTCAAGATGATACACACTTCTTTTCCTGGAAAGCAAGCAACATTAATCATAGATAGAGCTCCATATACATATTTTTTCTGATTATACTACATAGGAATGGGCAATATCATAATATAATATCAATATTGTGGTAAATTATATAACAATAAACTATTCCCAGATATCATTGGTATGATGTTTTTATGACTTTTTATAACTATGACAAGCTCTGATTGAATGCAGCAGATTTGATCCTAGAATTTTTTTTTATTGGATTTTAAAACTTTCAAGTTTAAGGTTTTTATTTTCCTTCCCTTTCGTTTTAAATAATTGAATTTTGTAGGAAAAGGCTTCTTTGTTATTATGCATTTGATTCTATGTAAAGTTGTACGGTTGTTCTTTGGCTGTACTATTTTCAGTTGCACTGGTGTAGGACTGTATGAGCTGGTGTGTCACATCTCCTTTTGAAATTTCCAGCTGATTCGAACCCAAAGTTTTGACTGAATTTCTTTGAGTAATTATGGGAGAGTAGGGGCGGCTCACAGCGACTCAGAAACATCAGGTTCCCCTGACTAAGTATTAACATCAACTTGTCAAGTTACCACAAACAGATAGATGGGATTTAAGTATATATAATAACAAAACAATCAAATGTTCAAATTGTTCTAAAGCCAAAATTACAGATCAGTGTGCACCATATGGACCAAATCATCACTGTGGCCAAGCAGTTGATACTGTTATGTAATCATAATTATTTATCCTAAAATTTTGATGGCTAGAGTTCTTGTTTTATTTAGGTGAAACACTTTCAGTTTCAAGGGAAAACACTGTCACTAACTCTCAATATCAATTTTAAAAGACCTATATTGAAATTAAATACAGTATTGAATTTGATTTCTTTGTTTTGTCATGGCAGGTCCTTCAATACGGCTGTTTACTTCATCTTTGTCACAGGTGGCCATAATTCTGTTTCTTACTGTAGTTGCTCAATAGGTTTTCCTGTAATGATAATGGCGTTTTACAGGAAGAGGTCATTCTGCAGCCCAATAATGATCACTAGCCTATTGATCGTCCTACAAGATGGGCCCGGGAAAGATGGACACCTGGTTAGTGTGATGTGTTAACTGCTGCGGCGTCTGGGAAGTGTCAGGCAGGATGGAGTGAGCAGAAACACGATTGCATCCTCCGAGCGTCTGGAGCTTAATGAAGGCTTGATGAGCGCTTTGAAGATTTGTGTTTAGGCTTGTGATGGTTGAATCGAGATGTCTGGCAAAAGTATGTTTCACTCTGGGAAGCAGAACATGGTTGAGCTGGTGCTCCTTGTTCAGTTACTTGGTGTACTCTAGGATTTTGATTAATTCTGATTCTCTGACTACTCTTGATTGGTTCTAGGCACTTAACCCTAATATGACCCCAGAGACTGGAACACAGCACTATTACCTTCTGTGATATAGTGCTATGGAAAAGAGCAAGAACAGCTCAGTGGTTCTAGTATGGACAAATAAAATAGGTAAAGGTATATTAGAACCCTATAAAGAATGTAGGCAATTTTTTTTCTACTCCGGTTTTCCCAGATAGAACACAAATTCCAAGAAGATATAAACAATTTACACATTAAAAACCTGGTTTGCTAATTAGGATAACATTGCTACATGTGCTCAAGCTTTACATCAACGTATACACTCAGTCAGGTGATCTTCAGGTGATGCACTCACCATGTGACCATCAAATACGGCCTTCCCGCCCACAAATAGGGAATTGCCCGGTGACTCACATCTGACTATAGTCAGCAACTGAACAAATATAATTTGTATTTAAAAAAAGGTCTTAACGATCAGCAAATGACTGCTAGCATACTAAGCCTACTTTCCACCAGGCAACTACTGTATGCATAAAAAACCAATAGGTGGGAAGCAAAATTTGTCTGGTTCTGCGCAATGTCAAGTCATCACATGGTTTTCCTTACCGCTGTCTCTGCTGGCATGCTCATTAGGGCCATGGTTCTCAAAGTGGGCTCCAAGGACCCTAAGGGGTCCATGATGTGTATCCATGGGGTAAATGACTGTATTGATTTTATTAAATCACATGATGGTTGTGATGTTATGGTTATAGTGGTGGTGTTATGGGTGTTATTTAGTTATCATAGTTGTTTAAATGCCCTAATTCCTCAAATAAATGAATATGCTACTTTTTGACACTTAACATATATAAATAAAATAAATTATATATACACATTGGACTTCCAGTACAACACCAGCTCATGCCACTTGCAGAAGTTCTCCGGTGACTCATCCATTGTGAGATGCCTTAACAATGAAGATTAATCAAAATACAGAGGATTGGTGGAGGACTTGTGATGCAGGGAAAACAACCTGCAGCTTAACATCCAAAAGGCAGAGGAACTGGTGGCAGACTCCTGGTGTGTTAAAAAGCCTCTAAAACCTGTAAGCAGCCAGGAGGAGGCAGTTGAGAGACAGATGAAGTACCGGTACCTGGAGGTCTACCTGAATTGCAGATTGGACACACAACACCAAAGCACCATACAAGAAAGCCAGTGCAGGCTCTTATTCCAAAGAAATGTCAGGTTCTTCAACGTGTGCCTCAGAGTACTGGGGCTGTTTTATCAGGCGATTGTGGTGTGAACTGCTGAGTGAGCAGCATCACTGCAGGAGACACCAAGCCCCTTAATAAGCTGATCACACTCAGCTGATCTCAGGACTGGCATTAGACTGACTGGAAACAATTACAGAGAAGAGGATGGTAGCAAAACTGGAGGCCATCATGAACAGTTCTGTCTATCCCCTCCTTGGCACTTTTTCCAGGAGCACATTTAGTTCTCTGCTCATACCACCAAAGTGTTCAAGGAAGCACTATTGGGGGTCATTTCTAGCAGCTGCCATCAAACTCCACATCAGCATGCACCCTAAGCGTCTCACAATGAATGAACACCTGGGCAGAATTTTTTCATGTACACACATATTCACACATACAATTAGCTGCTATTGTACACCTTGTTATAATTTTGTACCTGTTTTGTGACTGTTAGTCTGATGCTGTCCTTCTGCACCATGGATTTTTTTATCTATCTATCTATCTAAACTAAAGTAAAATAAAACAAAACAAAACATGAAAAACAATTCTTACTGTAAAGCCAAAATGACATCCAAAAGAAGAATAATGCCTGGTCATGCATTATCTGCTGCCCAAACTGTTTGAACATGTCTAAGCTCTCACTGGTGCAGGACAAATCTCTGACTGTAAGTCTATTTAGTTTTGTTTATTTTTTTTCTGTTTTCTTCCAGTCAAAACTTTCATCCTTAGTCAGAAAATGTGCCATTTTTGGTTCTTACTCATAACTCACATGGTCTCTGCTCTAAAGCCAGCTAGCAGCAAGCCTAAGAGACGTCACATGACAGAACAGACCTGTGCAAAGAAACCTTTACCCTTAATTCCTCTCTTTGGTTTTGCACTTAACTCTGGATCTGATCTTTTTTTTTCTTCCCTCCTCACTATATAGCTTTTTGGAAAGACTCCCTTCCTCATTCCTTTGCCACAATCTCCCTTTCTTTCTGTCCTCAGTTTCTTCTTATTTACTTTATACTGAGACAGTAAGTAGGAAATTTGATATGTACAAAAGTTTTGGCTATAACTCCTGCTGTCTTTCTGTCTCCAGGGCAGCTCTTCTCTATGAAGTCATTGTGTACAATCTTATATGTTCACTGAATAACTTAATCATGGGTCTGAAATTCCCATGTCGTTATTAGATTCTTAAAATATAAAAACGGTTCCAAAAATATAATAATGGTTTTGTAGTATGCTGTTTATTTCATCATCTGAATAATCTGGTAACTGTAGCAAACAATGTAGAGTGAATTACTAAATGTAAATCCCCTGTTTAATGTATTGCCATTTTCTTGATGAAATTGTATTTTTTTTTTACTAATATACATGGTTTAGTGCCATTTTTGCTTTCTAAACTTTCTAAACTCAATAAAAAAAATAAGAGAAGACTAGAAAGAGCCACACCAGCAGTCCAGTTAAACCACTGGCACATTTCTGTTGTGCTTTCTGTCTGATCATTTCTTTTCTGTTTGTGTTTAGGACATGGCACACACAACACATAAAGGTCAGTCAGCATGTTCCTGACTCTGACCTGATGCCTTTTTTCTCTGCTTCCTCTGCCATGGAAGGGCAGAACTGTTCTCATACAGAGGGATCACAGATGGATACTGTAATGTTGGGCCTGGCCTCTTCTGCTATGGAGGTAATGTCTCACAGGGTGTACATTCTGGTTACACATTGTGTCTTTCTTTGGAAATGTTGCAACGCTAGGAGCTGGAAAAACGCCTCAAGAGGGGAAAAGCTCACACTGGTTGCAACACAGAAACCACGATCTGTCATACTACTCATCAAGTTTTGTTATGTTATGCTATGATATCATTATATGCTTTAGCTTGTATCTATACAGCATCCAAAATGGATGGATGGAATACAGATGGAAAAGTGACAAAAAATGATGACAGATGTACTTTTCTCACCTGTTTAAATTAAACAAGTTGCAAAGTTTTTTTTTTTCTTTGTATTTAACCATATTAGGATGGACAATTAAGAAGCCAAGACTCATATTTGTATGGCTGACGAGCAGGCCATCTTCTGAATCCCACTGCTTGCTGCACCACACACAGCGGCATTTACTAGTAGTTATCTGTTTTGTTTGTTTCCCTTTTAAACTAGTTAACTTGTTTGCCATACTTTATGACTTCGTTAGATACCAGTTTTATAGCCAGGTCAGTTGTGTTTTTGAGCAATAAAAACATGGTACTTGGCAGCACTTTATAGAGCTCACTTACATGGTGGGCTAGCTAATGGATTTTTATTATTTAATCTGTTCTCTTATCAATAAAATCAAGACTCATTTAATCAAGTAAAAGCCGAGTGCACAGTTCTGATTTGTGCAAGTTATGGTGTTTGTGGCGTGTAATTCTGTCTCATCTTTTCATGCAGTATGTCAACGTTATCTCTCTTCCCTTGTTTTCAGACTTGTTTTCTGCAGGTGACAAATAGGATCACCGTGGAGCACAAGTTTACGCACTGCATTTAAGCAGTGATGTTTGTATCACTCCCATTCGCACTTCCTTCCTCTTAAAAACATGAATTCTGTTTCAGAGTCCGCTTTATACACCATGGAGTTTCTCGCAGACGCCTTTCAACCTGCGCTGGCCTGGACAGACTGGCAGTCAGTAAGTACTCTAGAGGATCTTATCATCTTTGGGTTGGCTTCAGCATTTACATTAACGTGTTAGGACTTTCAAATGAGATTTTCTCATACTGATTCTGCCATGGCAGAGCAAAAGTCTGCATCATAAAAAGTCTTGCGTTATAACAATACTCGTTGCAAAATGTGCTGCACATGTGGCCATGGATTTGCAGAGACCAGTGTGTGGGTGAGATATATAATGAAAAATGCATTGGGCATCAACAACAGGAGCCCAGTTTGACACAGTGTTATAGTAACAACTAGTACCAAAGTGTTTTATTCCTTATATATATATATATATATATACATACATAAAACAATTAAAAATTTGTTATTTATTAAAGAACAGCACATCACACCTTTTATCCATTTATAGTTTATATTAAATGTTGTGTTACAGGCACAGGACAGGTTACAGTAGTTCCTGTTATTACTTACAATATCACAGCTATACACCATCATTTCTTCAAAAGCCTCCCTTTTTTGTCTTTTGAAGCTTACAAAACAGAAAAACAGCACGAAATTGCAAAACACAAAACCCTGCAGACTTACATTGTTAAATAACAGCATATACCATTACAACTTTGCATTAGATGATGTGGGACACCTGCCATACAATTCCATATGAATGAGTTGTTACTGTAGAAGCAATAATGTGTTAGAAATGGCGCATTAAGGTAAAAATGCCATTTGAATTCCAGCCAGCATTACTGCCCAAGCTGCTGGGAGAACACGAATCAGCCTTCTGAGCAAATGAGAACTCAAAAGCACTGCAAATTAAGCCACATTAATGACTGCTTTGTGACGTCATGGATATGTCACTGGTATTTCTGTAATAATCCGAAGGCCGTGGTGTTTTTGATGTATTTGAAGCAACCAGGCATGCAAAAAAGTGAATCACATACCTGGGAGTCGGCGGCACCATCTAATAAGGA
This sequence comes from Notoglanidium macrostoma, assembly GCA_030068235.1. NCBI lineage: Eukaryota > Metazoa > Chordata > Actinopteri > Siluriformes > Auchenoglanididae > Notoglanidium > Notoglanidium macrostoma. The sequence goes on from JAQQZR010000007.1 coordinate 9,908,671, forward strand.
AATGAGGGTGTGAATTAACCTGCTCGATTTGTGCTGCGTTTTCACTCATCAACTGCGCAACATCTATGTTAAAAGGAGCCGCGTTTGCAATCGGCTTGAGGAGATTTGTACAGGCTGAGTGGGCGATCTGGATTATGTGCATCTAACGGTTACTTTGTTCATCACGCCAGCAAAACTGCAATCTCAGTTTTAGGATGAATAACAAATAGCGTCACTCTGAATGTTACATCCTGTCTGCCCACATGCTCTGCTGGAAAAATAGCACAAAATGTTCATGTTTAAATCCATTCTTTCAGTATGAAGGGGGAAAACAGCACAGACGTGAAGTGCATGTAGTGTGGGGGTACTAGGGACATCCGAATATTCTAGTGAACATTTTTTAGAAAGAAAGAAGGAGAACGTGTATACCTGGACTGATCGTCTATGTTATGTTATGTATTCTTTGTAATCACACAGTGGTTGTAGAATGTAACTATCATAAAAGCTTGTGATGGGAAATCACTCCTATGTGTTTATGACTCAATTCCTGGAACATTTCCACGTCTAAAGAGATTACCCAGTTAAATTAATGTATTATCTTATTAAAATATATGACTGCAATTTTAATTCCAGCTTCAACATTTGGGTGTTATTAAGGAGCTGCAGGCTATTTTTCCTCCTCTGTCACTGTGATTAAGCCTGAGATAAGTGTGTCATGCCAGGTCAGGCAACAGAAGGGCGCTGGCGTTACACAGTCCAGGACCAAAACATTCCAGGAAACTCTCAGGCTTCCAGAGGCACGTAGAGCCGTGCCGAGAGGCTGGTATTATATTAGTGGAAAGTGGTGGCTGTGTGCCAAGCCTGCAGTGTCGCTGTCAGATCAGGAGAGGGGGTTTTTGTTTTCCACTCCAGGGCTCAAAAAAAAACTTAAGGAGCCACTGGCTCCTAAACCCCAAATTTAGGAGCCATAATCTCCATCACATGCCAAATGTGAAATAAAAAAAAATACTTACATTTCACATTTTGTCTCTGGTCTACCTCACGCTGCCTTTTCTTTCTCCTATCTGAGCTATCTGATCGACCTACTGCTGTCTTCTTCATCTTATACTTTAACTAATGAATAGCACGGAAATATGAAGACTGCAAATGTTTACTAACAAGCACCACTTGAAGTCCAGAGTCACTTCTGCATTGTCTTATACATTATAAAAACCGAAACTAGAAATCACCACATGGATTAAAATGTTTATTGTATAATATAACAGATGTAAAACTCTCCTCATATAGTCCATGTTATTTTTCTTCTATTCTAGATCACACTTTGCAGTAGGTTGCCAGATAGCATGGAAAGTTTCCAACACAACGATTTGACAAAACCTTCCCACTAATGACAAAATTTTACATGCAATTCAAATACAATCTAAAATGACCCGATCTGTAAACACTGCTCTGAATCAGCCCACACGTTAAGCATGTGATATTGTAACAGGAAAGACAGACGTGGGTCGAGAGCGTGTGCACATAATTAAAAGCTGACACTTTTCTTTGCCTTTTTAGTTGTTATTTTACTTTTTCTCGGCTTGTAAGAGGCGGTCGCCATTGGCAACCGGAATTAGAAAACTAGTCGCAAAATAAAACATCTAGTCGCATTGGAAACCATTTTAGTCGCCACCTGGAGCCCTGCACTCGGTGCCACTCTTGTCCACTACACACTCTCAGCTGTCTGGTGGAGTCAGTTAGGTACAGCCCGTCTTGTGATGGGTCTAACTTTCCATTTAATTTTGATTATGCTTTGCAAAGGCAGATGTCCTGCAGTAGGAAAACTGGAAGCCACTAAAGCCAACAAATCCATCAAGTGTAAATGATCACGTTCAGCTGTGAGTCTCTAAAGGCAAACAAAATGAACATCTGTAAAAGAAACTATTGATTTGTGACTTGTATGAATCTTTTAATAGGACATTAAAGACATTGCCTGTTTTCATGTTGCCGGCAGATTGGTATAAGGGAAGCATGTTTTTTTTAATAACTTGTCCTTTTGTTTTCTTTCATTGCAATACACATTAGGCATGGATGATATGTAAGGAATAAATCATGACACGGATTGCTGTTATAGAAAAATAATGAAAGGCGGATGGCATGATACAAAGTTGATTATTATCCTGTAACAGCATGTTCTGAATTGTTTTCTTTCTCTTATACCACAGCACCTTGCCAACATTTTCTTTTTTAATTTGTTAAAGAATGTGACCATCCATTTTTACTGTTTGTAGTTACACTTGACTGGCATTCCATCCAGGGTGTTTTTCCACCTCACAGCCAGTGTTCTGGGTCCTGATCAGGATAAAACGGTTACTGAAACTGAGTGAGTGAGTGAAAGTAAGAGTTACCTTTAATGATATAGAACATCTGGGAAACAAGTTGGTTCCCATTATGACTTTATAGCAGCTATAAATAGTTATGTATAGAAAAAGTACTTGGTTGATGAAACCGGTAAAATTGGTGTTTTCATTAGTAAAATGCAAGTTATTATTATTTTTGCTTTTACAGACACAGAGGACATGCCTGCTTTGAGGGCGGGCATGCTGTCTCTTTTGTGAATCACAGCGACACTAGCCAATTCTTGGCATCTCCGAGCTTCTGTATGCGAAAGATAGGAGATTGCGCTTTCCTCTGAGTGGGTTACTTTGCCCTGTGACGCAGTCTGCATGCAGCAGTTTGAAAAGATGTAATTGGCTGGTTTGATGTGTCTTGAAGGAAGCACATATTACTGGGGAAAAGGAAAGGCCCCAGTTCTTAAAGGTGGAATTGAATCAAACTTGAATGATCTATTTTTCTCATTGTCCCCATTTCCACCCATGTACACAGATCTCTTGAACAGCCCCCAAAAGTGTAACTGTTAAACCCGTGGTTCAACAAGAGTTAGCATGCTAATTTGAGCAAGGACTATCATCTCAAGTTGCTGGTCTATAATGCGTCTTCTCCTCATAATGATTTATAAGGATGTAAAGGGGTGTTGGGGGTGTCTATAAAATGAATGACAAGAGCCCCTTCCAAATGCAAACAAACATTTTGGAAGGCACACTTGTGCTGAAACAATGGCTTAAAGGTCCACTATGTAGAATTCAACCAACTGAATGCCCCTCGCTTACCCCTCTCTTACCCCTCTCTTTCCAAACAGGTATTAGAACGCTCGATGGCCGTCAGGTGCCCATAGCAGACTGACAAATTCTTACATTCACTCTTCTTTGCATTTTCCTTGTTAAATAATAAGTACGATCATCCATTTTTCAAAATTTGGATTTTCAATCTTATTAGCCAGCACCAGAAAACACTGATTCTTCCTCTTTCTTTTTCTTTGCCTTCCTTACATCTTCTTCGTCGTTGTTCTGGTGCTTCCTTCAGGATTCACCGTGCCGCTTGCAAGAACCGGAAATACGGAAGGCACTCTCTTGAGGTTTGTCCGTTCTGGGCAGTCCGGCATGCCCGACACCGCCGTAGAGGTGGACCTGTGCTCTCTGTAGATATTAAGGACTCACTCTAAGCTTACGAAACAATAATTTGTAGTTACAGGTAATTATACACTAATGAAAGCATACTTATACTATAGTCCATTTCTGCTAATAGATGTGCTCAAAATCCTGCATAGTGGATCTTTAAACCATTATTTTTTAGCATTTCGACAAAACGATCCACATTATTTGTACTAGTAAGAAATGAAAAAATATTGAGCATTGCAGATTTAAATACTTCAACCATGATTAATGAATAAACATTCTGTTTCTTTTATGGCTCACGCGATGAATTGACCTATGTGCCGAATTAATTAATATAATTGTGTCTAATCTTAATTAACGTTATAAGTCTAATTATGTGACCTGTAGAATGACCTGTATGGGTCAAAGTACCAACTAGGTTTCTCTTTAACAACTGGTGATGTTAAACAAGGAACTGGAGATTTGATCACATTTTATTACAGCAGTGAGAAGAGCTGCAAGTTGAGAGAGAGGGAAGATTTTTGGATGAATATCAGCATGAGCATTAGTGCAGTGCAACCACAAACTGCAAAGTGAGCTGAGCATGATGTCTTGGAGAACAGGTGACTGGTAGAACAACTATTTAACTGATTGAGACAAGCGACAGAAGAGTGAAGGACATTAACGCTTATTCAAGCGGATCAAATCAACAAAGTCATTAGATTTGCAGTAAAGGCAGGTGCGAAATAAAAATCTATCAACAAAAATAAAAGACATTATTTAACCTGTCGAGATAGCTAAATCCTGACCTATAAGACAACATTTAATTATTCTTAAAAAAAAGCATTTGTTCCATAAAGAGAGTCATTTTTGTCTTTTTTTTAAATACTGATGAATTTCTTAGTAACTTATTACTCATCATGTGTGTGTGCGTGTATGTGTGAGTGTTGTGGTCAAACAGAAACTAAGCCCACTGTAGTGGTTTATGTTTTGAAATCACTCACACAAAGGTTAACTTTATAGTTTGGGATATTTAAATTGGCTTTTCATTTGTATTGTTTTTTTAACTAACAAAGCTGCAAACAGCAATTGAAAAGAATAAAACTTCCTTAAACGAAATATGGTGCTTTCCCATTCGGGAGTGGCTGAAAAGGAAGAACTGAAAGTGAGTGTCACATGATGTGAACATGACTCGGTAGGTAGGGAATTAATGTACGTCACACGCTGAAGGGCACCAGTGTTAGTCATGGACTGAGGGACTGAGAAGTGAACATAGTGGAATTTTTTTGAGATTTAGACTGCTCTAAAGGTAGGCACCTGATTTTCCTCTCATCCTATGGTGTCATTCCTACTTCCAACAGCGTTCTTAATTTCTAGTGCTCACCTAGACTCTTCTGAGCGTATCTAGTTTTTGCTCATCATGTAGTTTCTGAAATTTTAAATTTCTAGCGTGCGCAACATAGCTTTTGATCAGTTGATGTCTGTGTTATTACATACATTACATTATTACATCTTAATACTATAGACAAAAAAAAAAAAAAGAAGAGACAGAATGACAGCTAAATAAGGTAAATCCAAATGAGTGTTGTTTAAAGCAAGGTAGTACCTTAAAGTAAGACTAGAGTCATTCATTTTCAAAATATTGAGATTAGAGAGTCTAATAAAATAAATGTGTTACATGTAATGTATGGTGTTTAAAAACCTTTGACATGTAGTGTGTTACATTATGATTGTAAGTAGACACGATCTATTAATTGCTCATAAGATCGAAATGTTTGCTTTTCTAAAGAGAAAATCTTTTCTGTTGTGGTGTACAAGGTTTACAAATCACACATAAAAAGGGGTTTGAGAATGAATTGGAAATGCAGTTCAGCATGATCAATGCCTAGAAACGTTTTATAACAGCCTTATGCATTGTGATTACATTAGTCAGTTTTGTAATGTTATAATAAATAAGAAGGAACAGCGTGAAGCCTAACTTACAGATACACACTTATAGTTTCACATCATTGCCGTATTTCCCCCAAGCGTCTGTCTTACGTCAGAGGAGAAGATTTAAAACAAAGGGAATGTGCAGAATTGTTGTACTTTTGAGGGTACGGTTACATTCTTGGTAAACTGGAGAATGAAAATGTACCAACAAGACCTTTGTTTTCTCACCAATCTTTTTCATTCACCGCCTTTCTTTATATCTCATAGGCAACACTGTTCCAGCAGCACTCCAGAGATGCACATGGACATTTTCAGCCATTCCACTTTTCCTGATCTAGATATGTTGAGTCTTTCCTGCAATGAAGACTTCTTTCCGGTAAGCATTGTATGTTTATGTTCTTACTCAGGGTGGCGAGAGGGAAGGATGGTGGGCAGAGGAACAGTTTTCAGCATTAGGCTCAATCTCAGCATCATCGGTCATCTGATGAAGCAGATGAGTCATCGGGTGAATTTATGACTTTTGACCGCTTTAATGACCGCAGTCTGCGCTCCACACTTCCATGCATATGACTTCCATGCACAAAAGTGATGGCAAACTTTTGAACACTGCAGCATAATGAGCTTTATCCCAAGATAGTCACCGGGCTGAAAACTGTTCACATCTTTAAGAGTTGTAGATCTTGCAGGTTTATCAATGATCTGTGGAATGTGGAAAGCGTGTGGTTGTTCATTCGCCATCTCAGTCAAATTGCGTCTGTCTGGGAAAGTGGTTCTTGGCCTTGTTTTGTTTCCTCGGCTGCTGGTCATGAATGGCTCTGAAATTGCCAGGATTTGAACTCAGAATCTCATGATGATCGGATGAATGTTTTTCTGTTTGCCACTCCGGGCTATCCATGTGAGCATATAATGAAGAACAGGACTTAGAAAATTGTATAGCATCTTGAATTAAGTATGTTGATGTAGTCACTGATAACGTTTGAATATAGTAAGTGCAGTTTGACCGGATTCGGCTCATGAGTGATTTAAACTGTGCAATTAAGAAAGGTTTTATTTCTACAAGGAAGTCGGTAACTGTAGTGGTTTGCATGCTTGATGTATTGACTGAATGACGCGCGTTCACAACTCAGCACCTGTTTCATGTTGTGTTTCTTTTTCCTCACAAGTTCTCTTAGACCCCAGGAAACTGAAATTTGAATAATAATTTGCCTGTTGGTTTTTATCCTGCAGTAATTTTCATTTAGCCTTTTTCTGTCTGCAGTCCCTAATTTTACATGCTGTGTGTGAATTGCCTGCCTGTCACCTGTTCTTTAATTCCTGGCATGAACATGGATGCTTCATTGCAATCTCTTTTTCTCCCTGTTTTTTTTTTTGTTGTTGTTGTTTTTTTGCTTTAAAATAAAGATTATGGTGTGTGATGCCTGTGTGAAGCCTGTGCCTGGTAGCAGCGACTCAGTAAAGTCCATTAGCCCTCGGAAGTGGCTCGGAATTGGTTTTCACTTATTCAAAGCGAGTTTTGTGAGTATGGTGAGCACCTGCATTTACATTTGCTGACGAATGTGTCTCCGATTAGCCAGATCCATTTGGCAGCGCTGTTTAGGCTGCACCAGACATCACCACGGTCCAGAGTTTTATTCGAGAGCATGACTGTAGTGAAGGCATGTGGGACTTGTGCTTGGCCACATGTGCTATGACATTATGTATAAAGAATGGTGACCGTATTCCCACTAACATCTGGCTGCAATACATCTCTCGTCTCCTGAAGCCATGAGAGCAGCATCTCGGTAGCATTTACATTTACACCGCAATATTTTGTATCCCAACCCCGATATTATCCCGATACAAAAAACACATGAAGAGACCAGGTGTAAACCGGGGCTTTATTTCAAGCTATTTTACATTTTAGTGTGTCTCACGCTGTTTGTAAGAAATAACACACAACAGACTGTACTGCTATATGCAAATAATGCTTGGGGCATATGGCATGGCATGACATGATTTGCCAACAGTTTAATTTATTAACGAACAACAGATTGTGTGTTTTAACAGTTTATATTTAGATTAAATGTTGTGGAACATCCAAGAGACAAGTTAGTTCATGTTCTCGCTTACGTTTTAGCTGTGATAAGCTGTTTTTTTTTTTCCCTCACCAGCCTCTCGTTCTGTCTGTCTCTCGCTAGCTCTTGTCTCTATTTCGCAGTCCATGACACTGAACAATGTAAACTGCTCTGTCCTGAAGACCTTCCTGTTACAAATGTGTTTACATCCAAGACTCCTTCAATAAATGTTAAATTAAGATCTCCTACCAAAAAAAGTCTCGCCACCCCAACAATTTTACTACGTTTTTTTACACCAAAAAACAATCTGTTTAGTATTCCTTTTAGATTATGTTGGGCATGTGCTATATAAGTCCCTATATATGAGTTGTTACTGTAGAAACAATGACATATTCGAGGGAGCACATTAATATTCACCTCCCCTTCATGTTCCAGCTGTCCAGTCCCAGTCAAGTTACTGGGAATGTGTGTGTGGTAGGGATGTAACCAAATGCATTATTCTGAGTGAATTCCTAATATGTTCTAATTAAATACAAATACAGATATGAATAGGAGGTGTGCTATTTTTTCCTGAGGTTCGCAGGGCATCAGGTTGAGACTACAGGTGCATCAGGTTCGAGATCCCACGGGACTCAACAGAAAAGTCGTGCTAGCTAGAGAGGTTTTTATTTTCATGCGGGCGTCAGCAAGCAGCGCCATACGGAGCTCCCAGGACAAAGACGTTGTGTGACCAAGCAGGGTTGCAGCGGTTAAATTTAACCTCCAGTTTGTTTTTATTTTGGCAAGTGAGTTAAAAACTGCCCCACGCACATTTCTGGAGTGACGTAGCTGAGGTTAAGGCCCTGCCCAAGCCAGACTTCACAGACCTTGTTGACAGTGCTGGCATTTCTACATCTGGGTTTTTTCCAGTGCTTAGCACTGGAAAATCTGGTTTAGGCCACGCCCATGTAGGCTTTATGATACAGATACAGATATTTGGAGCATGAAACAGATACAGATCATGTCACTGTTTTCCACCCTTATTAGTATGTAACATTAGGGTGCTGGATTAGATTTATTATATGAAGTCATGAAGAGCATTTTAGCCTTTGGAGGCAGACAATCACCTTGTAGCTATGTTTAAACTGGGACGGCACGTCGGATACTGTCAGATGTTCTAACAATTGTTGTTATTTTCAGCTCCATGGAAACAGTGAAATTCAGCAAGCGCTATTCTATCCCTAAGAATATACCAAATGATGGATTTTCTTGCTTGCCGCCGAGCTTGCACACCGAGTGGTTGGAAGTTCAAAAAGTGCTCGACACGACGAGGGCTTTTCTGAGCGCCGCATTCCTCCTGCTTTGCAGTCATTTCTTGTAGAATTACATGTAAAATGGATGTTGTTTGTGAAAACCACAGGAAGGAAACGTAGAGTAAGAGTCGAGTTACCTGGCCATGGCGTAAAGCTCCAGTAAAAGTAAAGTCAACGAGACCAGGACATTATTTCTCGTTAAGTAGTGAGCAATAATGAGGAAACGTTATTCACATCCTCAGATCTGTGTGTGTAAAATGAATGTGTGTGACCTATAAATGTATGACCTAAAATTGTAGTGTTTCATTGTAGCTTTGGTGTGGTGCTAAAGACCACGTCAGCCCATGCTTCACCTTTCTCAGCTGGGGGAAAAAGCTTCATGATATACAGTAACTTTGACTAAATGAGACTGTAACTGTCCTGTGACTAATCCTGACCATGCTGACCAGCAAGAAAGGTCACACTCCCCTGTTATCTTTCACACTCACACACACACACACACACATTTATATATATAAATACAGTGTAAGAGACTACTTAAAAAAGACAAGTGATTGGTTTGTTGACAGTTTGTGACAATGTAAAGAGCAGAACTTCCTCACATTGTGCTGAGCGGAGGATGTAAGAGCACTGTTCTGTTCCTGCAACCACTTCTGACACACTACTGAAGTTATCCTCCGTGTTTAAACTCCTAGCAAGCGAACCCTTTTCTTTTATTACTTAGCAAATCAGTTACATTTGATATTTTTTGTGTGTGTGTGTATTTGTAGTAATTCCGCTAACCTGGCAAAATTTGCTTTCATGTTTTATTCAGGCTTTTCGTTGTAGCATTCATTTGATCAGTCGAGCATAATGAGATTTCATATTTTTGTCTGTTTCTAAAACTTTTATCAACCTATCAGAAATAGCTTTGGGGAATTTAGCCTAATTATAGCATTCTGACTAGCCAAGTGGAATTAGCGTTCATGTTTTAGCCTATTTATAATAATAGGCTTATTTGCTCTAATTTTTATTAACCTGCTGAATTTAGCTTATTGGTAATCATTTTACTAGCAAAATTAGCTTTCAGATTTTTTGCCTGTCTGGATTCGAACCAGCCCAGTCAAATTAGCCTTCATGCGTTAGCCTGTTTGTGATGATGTTATTTGATTACAGAGGGAAAAAGGTTCATGAGTCTATTGTAGTAACACGGTTAGCCTAGCGTGCACTGTGAACAACCTGAAGTGGCTACGTTGAAGTGGCTGTGAGAGAAGGACTGCAAGCATTCAGAGTTCATTTCTAGAGGTTTAGCTTGTGCATGACTAACAGGTATAGTCTTGCTCAGTTGCTTACATTTCCTTCCTGGCAGTCAAAGATTTTATTGTGGTCTCGTCATGCATTTGCTTAAAATGCAGCCACACCTTTGATCATTTTATTCTTTCTGTCTTTCCTTGTGTGTTGCCAAACATGCCGGAAATGCTTTTGTGTGTGTGTGAACATTTTGTAATGCTGAGCATGAGCTTTCTGTAAATGTCTTATTGCTTTAAGTGAATGCCCAGCTTTCATACACAGTTACCTCCAGAGCTGTTGGCATCCTTCATAGCAAAGGGCAAAAATAATTGTGTAAACTCTCACACGATTACAGGAGGAGAAAAGAAATATGTGCCAAAATCATTGACACCCCATGGAATATTTAGAAATGCAAACAGTCATTCTTGAAAATCTTTCGTCATTTTTGATCTGTCCCCAGGAGCAAAGGAGTCTTTGTTAACCCTGTCCTGTTTCCCTGTGCAACGAATATGTACACATGTAAAATCCCTTTGTGATCTATTACCATGCGGGCAAGAAAACAAAGAACAGAACACAAAACAGACAGATAGTGACACCACTCAGGTTTCACAGGAGCAGCAATGGATCAGGATGATGGTGAAGGATGAAGGAAGAAGCCAAAGATTACACTCTTAGCTTGTTTTCACACTTGAATATTTATTTTCCAAATTCCAAGGGATTTTTGAGTCCAGAATTTGGTACAATCAGTGAAGTGTGAGCACTGTGTCCGAGCCTAAGAGTGGGCCAGAAACCCAATTCCTGGTCCAGTTGAAAATGGTGGTCTGGAGTTTGCTTCAGCTGGACCACAGCATAGTCCATTTCAGGTGCAGGAGCTATCTGCCTTTCAGCACCTTGTGTCCGGCGATCGGCTCGATTCAAGTTCAAGTTCAAGTGGCTTTTATTGTCATTTCAACGTATATTTGTGGTACAGTGTACAGTGAAACGAGACAACGTTTCTCAAGGATCAAGGTGCTACATGTAAGGCAACAGAAGTACAA
>JAQQZR010000007.1:9939922-9954040 GCA_030068235.1 Notoglanidium macrostoma
AGTTTTGATGTATTCAGTAATGTTTTACAACATAGAAAGCAAAAAAATAAAGAAAAACCTATGAAAAAGAGTAGGTGACCCCAAACTTTTGAACGGTAGTGTATATGTCTATGATAGTTATATATTTCAATCTTCAAATTATTCTCTGTGTATTCAAACAAGGTAATCATGTGACCATTTCTGAAGATATTGATTTCCTTTTTTTTTTTTTTTGCACTGTTAGACATGAAACAAGGGATGATGGATGTTGGCATTTTCTGTAAGGAGTCTCGCTTTGGCATCAACCCTGAGAAAGGTGACTTTCCCACCCATTATATTAGATGCACATATACTATATACAAATACAGATTAACTCATACTTGGTTCTACACCTCTGTTTTTCGACAGACTGCACTATTACTAAGTTCCTCAATCGTATTTTGGGTCTGGAGGTGCACAAGCAAAACTCTCTCTTTCAGTACTTCAGTGACAATTTTGACTACCTGATTGAAAAGGACAAGAAGGAAGGCAAATATGATATGGGGATCTTGGGTAAGCCTCTCTGTAACTTTCTATTTATTGTCCCTGTTTTAAAGAGCTGTTGGGTTGTAATGCCATGTGTCGTCTTCCTGTTCCACAGATCTGGCTCCTGGAAATGATGAGATCTCCAACGAGACTCAAGAGAAGTTTCTGACTCCAGGCAACCCACAGGAAGGCCAAGTTATTCTCTATAAGGTCAGTTTGGGTTAAACATGTCATTCAGTGCACTCATACTGTATGTACAGTATTAATTATGCATAATGATAGACTCTGAAATACACCAATACATCCTGTCCTGTGAACAGAATCAGAGCCACTCACGTAGCCACTAATAGCTATATGAATATTAACAAGCGTACCACTGTTCTGTAAGAGAGCTAGGAATAATTCCAGGAAAAAATACATATTATATTTTGATTGATTCATTACTTAAGTTGCTTTAATAGCAACAAATAACACTGATTAGTTGATAATTGTGTTAGTAAAGAGTTCCTCATCAGTTCTTTGTTGGGGTAAACCAAATTAGCCCTTTAGATGCTATTTTTATTTTTTTAAGAGAAGTAAGGTTACAGTTAATTAATTTTTATTACTATTAAAGTTATTATGGTTATGGAAATCAGTATTAAATACTTTCAGAGCTGTTATAGTAGTTTAAGTTATTATTTAGTTGATGCATTTCATCTATTTAAATGGTTAGTTGAGTTAAATAGTATTTGTACTTGTATTTAAATCTCAGCAAATAAAACAGTTGAACTTGAATCTCACTGCAGTTCTAATACTACAAAAATGACAAACTACAAAAAGCTGAAAGAAGAAAAAACGATTTGAGTTTGTATTTTAGAGTGTAAAGGATAAATTCAGGACTAAAATCTCCAATCATGCTGATAGATAAATATGATGATGCTACATATTTACCTAATTAGCAATTTTTAAAATGTATTTCCAGTTGCAAAACTAACTTCTGCATTTCACAGCATTTACTGTATGTGCCCCAACAGTTAACCGAGAATTGGTCACATTCAACAAGAACAAACTTGACATTGTTTCACAAGTTGCGCAATGTCTAATTTAACTAAAGTCTTATTTGGAATGTATTGACCATTTCCTTCTTCCTCTACAAACAGACAGCCTAAATTAACACTAAATGCAGCACAGACTAGTTTATCAACTGTTGCTTAGAGTTCCACCCAAAGCTACTTTCCTTTTGTGGTTTTGTCTAAGAATAAGGCAGCTTTGTAATGAGTTGGCCCAGTGCTATCTGTCAGTCTCCTCTAATTATCCCACCTCTGATGTGGACACTTCGTTGTGCCTTGCAGATCAGTGTGGACAGAGGCTTGCCCTGGGAAGAGGCTCTCAAAAAGTCTCACACACTCAGCAACCCAGACGAAGGCTTCTACATCTCCCACAAGGTGCGTCTTTGGTGCAGAATCCAAAAGCTGTCTCAGATTCCCACGTCTTCGTGCAGCTTCCTTTATGTTCAGTCAAAATAAGAAAGAGAGGGATAACTGGGGTGAACCTGTGTTCATTATTAGTGCATTCTGCACAAACGCATGGACAGGAAACAAAAATAATCACATGTCAGTGCTTGGGAGTCACTTTACAGCAACAACAGGTGTCTTGTCTTCCCTACAGCTGAGAGGGAGTCACCCGTGTGTGCTGCTGGCTGAGCTGGGCAGAGGTCACCACCTGACTGTCTACAAGCCCAATGTGGGCAAACAGAAGCAACCGGAGAATCTGGAGAACATCCAAAAGAAGTACCGCAAGGTCTGCTTTGTTTTTCTGTCCCTGTTCATTTTCACTGTGATCTAATTAGTCTTTCTTTTTTGACCGAGTCCTACATGGGTAGGTGGGATAATGTAATAAGTCAAATCAGTCTTGTTCATATTGTTTAACAGACTAATTGTGCTGGAAAGATTACATCATGTTTTACCTACTATAAATGACCTGTAGGATAACCCCATGTAATATATATTATATTCTGTGGCAAAAGAGGTTTTGTGTTTATTCTTCAGTATAAATACGCTTCAGGAAGTGCTCTTTTGTATTGTTTCCTACCCAAACACAATCAAGACTTGGCTCAGTTTAAATGCAGAACAATAAAATGTAGACATTCAAAAGCACAAGTAAAGCTTACATGGTAATGCACACTAATGAGCCAAGTAATGAATCACAAGTTCGAAGAAGTGCTTATAATAAAAAAAATATATATTCAAATGTAATTACACTTTTTAGAAGACACTCCTATCTCTGTGATTTATCCTATGTGAGTCAATCATAATTCCTCCAGACATCCTCCAGCACACTTAATTAAAAGACAAACTATGTCCAGAAATCTAATCCCATCCAAATAGAACCAGTATTTTAGCAGCAATAATTTGCACAGGATGTCCCTGTTTATTCTTAATGACATTTGACATTGTTTTACATAACAAATGGTGAGTGATGGTTTTTAACAATCGAACTGCAGGTGACCCCAGAGGAGGCGAAAGACAGCTGGGAGAATCAGTTCACTTTCTCCTTAAGGAAATGTAGCCATGCCAACTGGTGAGTGGGGATCTCTTCGTTTCCTCCTACCATAATAATAGAAATCATAGCACTTTTATTTCTTCCCCACTTGCACTTGTGTCAGACCAGCTGTCAAAGTATTCTAAAGACATTGCATTTTACTGAAGACTGCAAATTCAGGATTTCAGGTTGTTTTCCAAACAGGCTGTTTGATTTTGTGTGTGTGTGTGTGTGTGTGTGTGTGTTTGTGTCCTGTGAAGGAACGGAAGGTGCAAAAAGGTTGACGAGGGCCAGGAGTGTTTGCAGGGTATGCGCTTGCGGCAGTACCACGTCCTTTGCGGTGCTCTTCTGTGTGTGTGGAAGCGTGTAGCTGATGTGGTGGCAGACATCACCAGCTCCAGCATCCTGCAGATTGTACGCCTCAAAACCAGGGAGCACAAACAAGTGGGTGAGTGTCAGCTACAATACTGAAGCTGGGAAATCCACACCTTAAAGAGGGCAGGAGGAATAATGTAACTCTTTCACATGTCAATCAGAGTGACAGAGCTCATGGGTCGAAATGTGCAGTGACACACATATGGAATACGAAGGCAAAATTCAGTTAAAAAAATCCACTATTGGTTTTAGGGTTCTGGTATTGCTTGTTAAAGCCTTATGGCAAATCCTTATTATTCTTACCTTCTGCTCAGAGACCCACTTCTGAAACTCTTCAGATCTCAAACAAATTGATCTTTTCCATTCCACAAACTTAGTTTAATAGTGTTTAATAATTTAATTAATAAAGTTTAATAGTGTGGTGTTTACTCTTTCAGCCAAAGGCTGTGGTAAAAAGGTAAAAGGTAATTACCGTTTTGCATTACATTGTCTCAGCTAAACTCTTTTCACATGCTATCTTGGGGACCACCTGGGTTTTTTCCAGCTTTAGGTCAGTATAATGTAAATGTTTTTTTTTTGTACATTTTCTTTTCGTTGCAGATGATATTCTGCCTATAATGCTGTTTAGTTTCATTTAGGTTTATTTAGATTACGCAATTTCATTTGGTTGGTAGGTTTGATTATTTTTTTCTTCATTTTAGCATCAATAAATAAAATAGAATAGATTATGTACAGTTAGTGATTTTTACGTTTTTAACACTCGATCGGTTGATGTTAATGTTGGCAGACGTTAATAAAATACTATTTCTAAATATATTTAGAAACAAAACTCTATAAAGGAGAGAAAAAATGATGTGGAACATCAACATCCAAACCAGTCAGGACAAGAAGGCATCCACAGTTGCCTGTTAATCATGTTGTCTCTTCCTTCAGAAAGCTTTTCCATGTGCACTAGAATTTAGGCACTTTAGCATAAACGGCGTGTGCGTGTGATTGGAGGTATAGGCTTGAGAGGGAACACTGATGTTGGATTGCTTTGAATTACTGTACTTTGTTCAACATGTCCTTTTATATTTGCTTCTTAAAAAAGTACTCAATTTGAGTTTTGCTCATGCTTTCTTTTGTAATCTTCTGCTCAGGTATAAAGATCCCAGAGAACTGCGTTGCTCAGGTGCGAGATGAGCTGGACCGCATGGATAAGGAAGTGAAAAGGAGGCGTCAGGAGAAGGAGCAAAAAGCTCAGGAGCAGCGGCTGGCAGAACAGCACCAAAAGATGCTAATAGAACATTGCAGGGATATCACTGTGTCCTACTCCCAACCTCCGCACCTATCTATCCTGCCCTCCCTTTGCAGTGACCCCTTACTCACACACCTCTCTTTTGCTCCCCTATCCTCCCTTAAGAACTCCACAGACGGCATCCTGGACCTGACGGTACGTGGCTCTTCTCGCCTTTCCCCACACAGCACGGGAGCAGATGTCCTCTCTGTGCCTGTCATGAATTTCAGCAACGGGGCTTTCGCACAGGCGGAGCAGCCGACTCTGAGAGACTCCGCGCAGCAGGAGTTGTTTAACCTTCTCAACTCGCTGTCAGAATGTCACTCTGCACTTCCCTCTTCTCCACCGGACTCCTTAAACACTGCCGTACCCGGCTCAACGAACCTCTTCTCCCCCTCCACCATCAATCCTTCCTCCTCTTCGTCATCCCTTTTCTCTCCTTCACTCACACCATCATCGTCTTCCTCTTCACTGTCACTCTTTTCCTCCCTGTCGCCATCGGACCAGCGCCCATTTGCTAACTGCAGCGACGACACCGCCATCAACGCCAAAGAGGTGCTGAGCAGTATGCTAAGGAGCGGCTCAGACTCCCGCCAGTCCGTCATTCACTTCAGAGTACCTGAATCGGAGAACCTGTCCTAAACACAGCCTAGTGTGTGAAAAAGGCCTTTTGGGTTTGTTTCACAGTGACACACCAAGCTAACATAGTCAAATTAGCACCAACAAAAAGGGAGCAGATTGACGGATCCTGTTAGCTCATGTCATCTTCATGAAGTTACCTCGAACGACATTCTGCAGATTGTAGTGTGAAAGGAAACGACTCTCCGTACCAGGAGGTGGCAGTAGTCTGTGTGCTTAGTAAAAAGAAGAAAATTAGAAGACACCCTTTTTTACGTTCCAACTCGTACTCTACTGTATTAGATGCAATGATAAAACGGTATACCATCTACCACATATATCACAGACGGGCCAAGATCTCCAGTTTAGTCACAGCATTTATGATTTTTGACACTACGGGAGCCACCTGAGATCTGTGCTTTTCTGCCTTTTCAGATAAAGCAGAAATACATTTTCTGTCAGAAAAGGAAATTCGTTAAAGAGGAACGGACCCACATTCGCTTCTGCTAGCTCGTGCTTTGGCTTTGTAACACGTCAACTTTATCTAGGTGAAATTGTACTTGTGGATTCGCAAGAGTCTCTCATGTGAACCAGTAAAAACAAATGGGTGAGACCAACAGTTTGGCAAAAACATTTAAGAAACTCTCACACTGAGAGTCTGCCTTGCTGTTTTCTTACAGAAAAAAAACAAAACATAGCTGCGTCGTCCACCAGAGTACGCTACGGTTTCTGTGGTAGATTTTTTTCCCTCTGCCTTCTAGGATTTTGTTGTTGGCACCTCTGGTATCACTTGGAGTGGTATACACTTTTGACTTCTGTTTAGGGGTCAACCATGCCCTTCAGCCTAGTTGCCATTTTTTTTGCAACTGTGAATCTGTTTGAAACTCTCAGCACGGGCATTTTGTTGCAAGACAGTTTGCAAGAAGTTGCAAGATGCAAGATGAGTAAAACAAAAGTTACTCTACGCATGTGTGTTCGAGAGTGTTCGCTTACTTCGCTTGCTTTTAGTTTCCTTCCTCCTGATGAACAAGCCAGTCGGACAACTCTCTGGCACGCTATACTAATATCAGTTCATTACAATCAGGACTGACTGACATGTCACAAAGTTAACTACAGGCGGTGGCGCTGGTTGTGAGCCATCATCACTCAGCTGTTGGCTTGGTGTGTCACTACATCTGTTTAGTATGTGTTACAGACCTGCACTGGACTCGTTCACACTCTAGACAGAGCGCCGGTGTTTATCAGAGGGAGCCTATCAATCTGATGTTTGCCCACGTTTACCCAGAATCGATGAGTTCATTTAAACAGATCAAACTTAGAGAAAGAAAAAAAACAACTAGGGCTTCGAGTCCAACACCGAAACGAAAGTGTCGAAACCGGTCTAATATGGACAGCTCTTTGAGTCGCACTGCCCTCTACTGGCACATCTTTGTCACACATCATCTCTTTTGCTGAAATTTCTGCCATGCTGAAACCAAAACTGGAAAAGTACAAACAGAAGAGAACCGCACCCAAACCCGCTCTATATGTTTCCCAGCTTTCTGTCACAATCGCCTCCTACGGTTACAGAGAGCAAGATAACAGACTACTGTTTAGCACAGTGCCTTCGGAACATACTAGGGAATGTAGTCTTGTAAACAGACACCTGTACAGTATATATTTGTATACAATGCATTGACATTTTATTTATTGTTTTTATTTATCTGACCTCACTACTGGACTGGTGAGAGTGTAGGACAAACCCCACCGGTCCACCTGAATGTCCTCAAACATGCTTCTGTCTTCTTTATGCACCAGAGCAATTAATCCATTTGTGCTTTAACGCAGTAGTGATTCAGAGCTGAGACCAAAGTTTTTTAGCTTCAGCTTTTAATCTTAAAATCTGATTCCTGTTCTTTAATCGTTTGCGCTCAGGTAATGCAAAGAATCGGTTCTACCCCACTCAGTAAACCGCAAATGGATATAGACCTGTCAGGGCAGTTAGCATGCACTCAGTGCACGGATATATTGGGTTTCACAGAACAAAAGAACAAAGATGCTTCAGTGATTCAGACCAACAAAACTGACCAAAACTTGACCAAAAAGTTGAACAAGGATGCAGTACAGAGATATAGAAATATTAGTCAACCTTGGTGATGGGATAATCTCTTGCCGTATCTTTCATTTTATTTATAGTGATCTATCTTATTTTTTTTTTTTTTTTTTTCTTTTTCTTAAACGGAGCTCCTTTTCACGCTATATGTTTGTACAACTTGTGCATAAGGACGAAAATGAAACAGAATCGAGATGAGGAGTTATTGGAAAACGCAAACAAGGCAAAGTAGAGGCGGGTAATGAGGCAAAATGTTACAGTCCTTGGTACACAATACACTTTATTTAGGTTTGCTAGCACAAAGCGGGGTTATTCTCACGGCTCCAGGGTTCGAGCAGCAGCTCGGGTTACTCCGTATGGAGTTTCTGCGCACATTCTTCCCATGTCTGTGTGGGTTTCCTCCAGGTTCTCTGGTTTCTCTCCACCTCCCAAACACATGCAATCTGTATGAATTAGCGTGTGTGTGTGTGTGTTGCCTTGTGACAGACTTCAGTGTGTATTCCTACTTCACACACAGTATTCCCAGGATAGCACCTGTGATCCTGACTGGGATAAAGCACTTAGAAAGATGAATAAATTATATTTAATACAAAAATGTATTATTTAACACAATAAGGAAGGAAAATAATAATAATAATAATAATAAAAATAATAATGATAACAAACTCGGCTAGTTAATTGAGAAGCAAAGAAATTGCTAACAAAACCTGTGATTAAAAAAAAAGTGTATTGTGACCTAATTTATAATGATGTTGTTATTTTATAGCACCCATCTCTTACTAAATCATTTTCATCCTAATATTGCACTTTTCTTTATTTCTGCACGAGATTAATATATTTTGAATAACGTTAGTGTTATTAACAGTTATTATTATTATTATTATTATTAGCAGTAGTATAATATATATATATTTCTTTTTTACCCAAGTACATTAAAACTTGAAGCCCTAATCAGAAATCAGGGACACAGCATTAGCATTGTCACAGGACTAGCTCTGACAAACCTGTGTATCATGGTGTTACAGTTGTGATGTGTGTGTGTGTGTGTGTGTGTGTCAGTGCTTCAGTGATTCCTGATTAAGGCTTTTTTTTTATCTTACTATTGTAGTAAATTACACTCTAGAGCATCTGACCACATCCTTTATCTCAGGAAGAAATCTTAGCGGTGTTACTTGATGCTTTATTTTCATCCTGACTGAAACTAATACATGCCCAGTATATATTCCACTCAGCCCCTCTCTCAGGCTTTGTGTCCAAAAAAAAAGCAGATTTCTGTGCAGCAGTTTTCGTGCTCATGAAAATTTGCTTATTAATTATAGTATAGTAGTGTATGCTCAACTATCTAAAGGCTGAGATCAAATATCATTCATCCGAAACATTTGACGTGTGTGCTGGCGAACGATGATCCACGTTGTGTATTTGCTTCTACACATTTTTCCACATGCAGGAGACAGTATTGTTTTCTTTATCAGCCCCATGTGAAGCTCTCGCAGGCACATCTCAGTCCTCATGCATATTTATGAATATACTAAAGACAAAATGGATTTATGGTTCCAGCCCTGTGGAACTTTATTTGGTTTGTTTCTTTATCTAATATAAAGAATATTAAAACCCCAATCAGATAGATTTTATAGCTGAATATATATCCTTGAATCTTCCATCTCGTGGTGTTGAGGAAAAATTCAACATGGCAGCCTTAAAAAGTCCTGAACTCAAAGGAACGTACATATTGTACACTAATAAGGATGATTTTGTTAATATTATTATTATAAGTATTAGTATTATTATAAAGGAATACCTGCTATGAAACTGCTGTCTCAGTTGCCGCGGTTTCTGATTGGGGCAACAACATGAGATGAAGAGTTTTGAACCTGTTATACACGCAGTCATGATCTTGCACTCTACATTAACCTCCATGACTAGATCAGCCCTCTCTGTCATTTCCTCTGTGTAAATTTTGCACTAAAGGTAACATTGAAATGTTTCGGTATGATGGAAACCTTTTTTTTTTCCTGTCCCTTTAAAACCATGTATTGTAAAAGTTGAGCATCATCTGTAATATCGCTTTTGTGATGTTACACCTGTAATTTATTACATCTGTAATTTATTGTTAACAAAGACATAAAACTACTGCTACTGAAATGATGTATCTGGGGTTTGTCCTGTTTATTCTGCCATTTGCTTTGCTTTGTGTATGTGTCTGAGGATGAGATGTACATACTGCAAAACAATTTGTGCCTTTCAGCTATTTCTTAAAGAAATTTTTTTATGTATAGCAAAATGAATAGCGGTGCAATGTTTGTTATTAAAAAAAAGCAATGAATAAAATGATTCAGTTGCTGAAATGTTGTAAATATACATTTTATTTCTATTGAGATGACAGTAAGGAGATGTAAAACAAGCAGAAGATGCTGAGCAGGTCAGGATATATTTAGCTTAGATTTATTAGCCTGATGTAGAACAGAGAGTTTGAAGCGATGTGAAACGAGTCTCAATAAAAACACTCATTAAGGAGATAATTATGTGTGCGTACTTCTTTTTAGGAGTTTTCAGGTTAGGTTATACACACAGGTGGCTGGAAAGGGTGTGAGTTCAGAGAGCAACTAAACGAAAACCCAGAACTCACTTTAGATTCTGCTTCAGAACTTAATGGCACCAAGAATCAAGCAGTAAAATGAGGCTTCTGACTTTCAGCTGTTTGTTTATATCTCAAAAAGACATTAAAATGAGAAAAGTTAAAATATGAAGCAGGAAAAGTTTTAATAATAATAATTCCTCCCTTTGGGAGGAAAAGTATGTTTTAGGAACTTTCTAGCAGGTTCCCTAAGGAAAAAATTGTAATATGTGTACATCTATTGCAGTGACATGTATAAGGAATAAAACACTAATTTAATCACTGTTATAGGAAAATAATCAACAGTGGGTGGAGTTACTGTTACCACCCGGAAACACATCCCAAAGGGTTTATAACCACTTATAGCAGAGCATTTTAAATGATTACAGTAATAATAATGAATCATTTCAGATAAAGAACAACACATTTAGCTATTTCTACTTACCTTTAAGATGGCGGAATATCGGTGGAATGTTAGTAATAGATACGCTAACTGATTACAATTTTTTCCTTAATGAAATAATGACACTTCCAAATCTATTTAAAGTTGTGCAACGTTAGTGCAATGTTATCAAGCTTAGTATCTATTACAGCAGCTAAAAATAGTTGTTACCTGCCTTTTTATCTCTCTCTTGAAATGAATAAAGAAAGTAAATGACGTGGTCCACCCCAGTATTTGCAAATAATGCAAATGTAATCCAACCTCCACATTTAAATAGACCTTTTAGATCCAAGGATCTGACATTGTCCAAGGCAACATGGCTTCATCTCAAATTACAGTGTCTTGGGTGTACATTTACATTTATGCCATGTGTCAGACACCCTTATCCAGAGTGACATCTTATTTTATACATATGAGCAATGAAGGTTAAGGGCTCAAGTGGCAGCTTGGTGGTGCTGGGATTTGAACTCGCAATCTTCTGCTCATTAGTCCAATGTCTTAACCAGTGAGCTACCACAGACTCCACAGAAGGTGTACTTAGAAGTTGTTATTCCCTTGAACTTCAACTATTTGTTAAAGGAGCAGTAGAATAAAGGGTGTGATCATGTAAGTAAGTAAGTATAAGTAAGTCCCATTTGTGCAAATGTTTAGTTCAAATGTTTAGTTCAAGTGTCATTGAGCTGGGGAATCTTCAGACAGGGATGGATCCAGCCTGAATGGATTTGGGCACCAACTCTTGGATTGCAGCTTTACTCTAGCATGTATCATTGTCGGCAGCACAGCAAAGCAGTGGTTAGCATTGCCACCTCACAGCTCCAGGGTCCTGGGTTCGATCCTGGGCTTGGGGTACTGTCTGTGTGGAGTTTCACCTGTTGTGTGAAACTGTGTCTGTGTGGGTCTCCCCCCAGTGTGAACGAGGGCTGAATTCACCTGCCTTGGACCCAGTGTTACTGGGACTCCAGATTCACCCTGACCAGAATAAAGTGGTTAGTAAAGGTGAATGAACAAATGAATGAATGAAAGATAGTGTCACTGCTTTGTTGTAAATCATGTAGCATGTCTTTAAGCGCACAAATCTTCCCCTGATCCCAAATGAGCCACTTTATTTTAATTTATTGTTGTTTTGTTGTTCTTGGCTTTTTTTTTTTTGCATCTCAGTACAAATTGTTCCACTAGCCACTTGAATTTACATTTTGTAAAATGTAAAAGTCTTATTCTGTAATTTGCACAGCATTTTTTAAGACATTTACATTCCTTTGACATTTGAAACAGTGGTTTGGTGTGAATATTTCATAAGATCTAAAATATAATTATAAATGAAATACAGATTGAGTGAATATGGGAAATGAAAAGAAATCAATAAACATGAATTAATTATAACAAATTAATAAAAGTAAACAAATAAATGTAATATAAATTCAATTGCGTAAACAAGCGTCCCCTGATGACGTCTTACGTAGCCACGCCCACTCGGTCTTCAGGTGAACGGCACCTGACAATAGGTGCAGTGACGGTAATTACAGTGACAGTGAAACTGAGAGAAACAGGTGTTGAGCTAAAAGTTTTGGAATTACGCGTATTTCTCTTTATATCTGCGCATCTTTTGAGGTAAAGCTAATTTAAAATCTTTTATGCCGTTGTTGTTGTTTTCTTCTCTTCCATGCTGCTGCTTCGTGTCATTTAAACATTAGAGCTGGAAATGTAGCGCTGTTCTCTGGTGAAAAGGAGTGTGTTTAAATGTGAGGACTTCAGTCTAAAGACAGACGAGTTAAAACGTCTTTGAGCATTAAATGTGTGGTTAAACGCACGTTTTTATGCATTTCTTAGCGTTTGCTCAGTTCAAAAGGTTCAAAATGTTGTTTTCTCTGAGTTAGTGACTGGCTCGAAGACCTTTAACCCTGTGTAATGCTACTGGCGTTAATGTTACACGTTAGCAGTTTTTGCACTACTTTGTGTTTTAGGATTTTTCTAGAAATCTTAAAAGCAGAAATTATTCACGTAGAAACAGTTAAAGTGTTTAGATAGTTAAATAGATAAATAGCTTAGTGTTAAAGTTATTTTTAATTTTACTTGAACTGGACACTTCATTCCTGTGTTGTAGTCTACATGTAAATGAAGATGGGCTGAAATCCAAATCGCTCTCTGCTCTCAATAGAGTGCACTACATGTGCCTTCTAATAGTGTTCTCTAAAACACCCTTTGTAGGGCACTACTTATTAAATCAGGCTCCATTTAGGACTACAGTCACTCATTAGTGAGGCGTGACGTCAGTGTCATTTATTCGTCTTTAAATTGCTTATTTATGAGGAATAACGTGGATAAGTCATAAAACTGTACATTTGCTGTAATGAATAGTTTTATGGTACAATGTATTTGAAACAGATGAGTGAACACACACACACACACACACACACACACACCCTGTAATTTCTAACCTGTCCTTCCGGTTGAGCCACCCTCACTAGTCTCTGCTTGATTTCTAGTTTCACAATACATCATTCTCAAACTATCCAAAGGCTACACATGCGTGTATGAATCTCATCTCAAATGTCTGCGTTAGTGTGTTACTCGGACACTAAACACTTCCCAACACACACCTGTACCAGTATCAGTATGCAGGACAATGTGTGTTGGATCATGTACACCTCTTCATAGTGTGTTCCCTTGTAATGACTGTTGAAACATTAGCTTAACATGGGGGGGAAAAACTGTTTCGGACCTTCTCAGCCTAAATCTTACACCATGCCACGGGAAAAAAGGGAGCACACAGCTGTCTCCACGTAACAGGAAGTGGCTTAAGTAAACAAACAGGCCGGGAGCACGAAACAGGTTTCCTCTTCTGAAGATGTTTACTGATACTGTCGTAAGGACACACCTTATACACCAGAAGTGTGTTGTCTTGTGTGACAAACAGCTGTGTCCTCTCAAGCGTGTTGCCCCTAGGGTGGGAATTTTCCTCCGAGGTAAACATTAACACCCAATCAATGTGTATGTTGAAGAGAAGATCAGGAACCAGCTTGTGTATTATCAGGTGTAGGTGTGCTGTTACTGAGTATAGCCCATCTGTTGTTCAGGACCATGTACTGGGTTCTCCGTTCTGATTGGTCAGAAGGTGTTGATTAGTTTTCTATAACAGTGGGTCTGACAATAGTTTTTGCTCCATGATTTCTATTAATGCACTCGTTCTAATCCTTTCTACAGTAACAGCTTACGCAGAGTGGCAGTGTGGCAGACGCTCTACGTAATCAAATACTTTTCGAAATAACATTCGGAATGTGTTGTGTTTTAACAAAGAAATCTATCTACTGATTGATAACATTTTTGGAAGGAGTCCCCAGTGTATACTTCGTAATAGCCCGAGGTAAAGCCGTAATTTTAACGTTTTCTGCCACAGACGAGTCTAACATTGCATTGTGTTGTTTCTCAGTAACAGGCTACAGATTCCTCTTATTAGTAAGTGAAAGTGCGGGAGCAGCTATTTATAACTGGCGTGATGTGAGGAATAAGAGGAAGTAAAAACCTGTTTCTCCGACAAAATTAAATGTAACTATAGACAGCTAAATTATGACCTGTCGCAGCATTCCAAATCAATACCGCTTCATCCGTCTGGGTCGCGGGGAAGCTGGAGCCAATCCCAGCATCTTCGGGTGAGAGGCGGGGTACACCCTGGGCAGGTC
>JAQQZR010000007.1:9960205-9989586 GCA_030068235.1 Notoglanidium macrostoma
TATATATGTGAGTGTGTGTATGTGGATATATACAAACATATACATAATGTATGCAATGAATGTTGCGCAAAAAAAGCAATTATGTGCAATATGGAGTGCAAAGTGACGTAGTGTCGATAAAGTGACTATGGAGTGTCTATGAAGTATTAGTTGTAAATGTTAATGTGATTTTAAGGTATTTAGTAATTTTATTTTAAGATTTCTCAGTGGTTCTTGACTTCGTATACTTGTTATACTGGTGCTCCAGTATACAGATTCATTGCCTCTGCTTTCAAACCCAAAGGTCTGCATGCGTATCCTGTATCATGGCTATATGTAATGCCGAGACTTTAAGCTTAACAGAGATCGTGCTGCCTCATGCACAGTCTGAGTTCGTGTGACATTTCAACATCCATGCGATGAATGTTCACGTGCACACTCTGTGTTTCGTTCTTTTGTCAACTGGTGTTCTGGTGCGTTCCTGTGAGGTTTTCCGCAGTCTTCCAGTCGTGTGATTGAGTGTATGAGTACAATGAGGGCGTGATAGAAACTCCGAGGCGGGGTTTCCCTAAGGGCTTTTCTGTGGTCGGAGGGGATTTGTGAGATCGTGGTGTAAACATCAAAATGAATCAAAACACATCACTGCAACCTTGGAATTCAAATCGTCTGTAAATGTCAGATGTTAATCACACCACAGGTTGGAGTTTAGCAGTGATCGAACACAACTGCTTTGTTTTTCATTACTTAAAGTCTGTAAAATCACTTAAATATGAAAACTATTCAAATTAAATATAAACTATTGAAATAGTTTCTTTGAACATGACCTGAAATCTCAAAAGGGGCAAATAATTTCGGTTGAAGGGGAAACATGTTGGTGTTTATTTATTTAATGTAGTTTGTTATTTTGTACTTTAACTGTACTGTACATACTGAATATGTAAACCATATAATAATGAAATGATAGTTGTTGTGACTCTTCACTATGACCCAAACTGTGGCCTAAACCCTGCAGCTCTTCACGGACACTGGCGTCAACAGCGAAGATGTATAGAAACCGAGCATTTAGGACAGTGTTTGTATTCTCAGTGGCTCGGTGCGTGGCATGCACAGATCCGTTACGGTTCCATCACTGCTGCCATGCCACGTGATGATCCTACCCATAATAATGGCAGCCTCCATGTCAGGGTGACTGCACTATGCAGAATACACGGAGTGCTTCAGGGCCTGCACAGAAATCCTGTGTGTGTACATGCTGTAAGATAATGTCATGCCTATAAGTAATCACTTTTATATATATTTATATGCATGTACTGGTCACTTTATTAGGAACACCTGCACATATATGCAGTTATCCAAACAGCCAATCAGGTGACTTCAGCACATCATGCAGATCCAGGTCAAGAGCTTTAGTTCACCTTAATCATCAGAATGAGGAAAAAGTGTCATCACTGTGACTTTCATCCTGCTGGTGCCAGACAGGCTGGTTTGAGTATTTCAACAGTTACCGATCTCTTGAGATCTTTACACTCAACAGTCCCTAGAGTTTAAAGAGGAAAGTGCGAAAAACATTAACAATAAACAGTGCCAGGCTGAATCGAGCTGACAGGAAAGCTATGCTTACTGAAACTACTCTTTGCCACCGTGCTGAGCAGAAACGCATCTCAGAAAGCACATGTCATAACGCATGGTAGATATGCAGAAGTGCACATCGGGTTCCGCTCCTGTCAGTAATGAGCAGGAGGTCTGTGGCTGCGGCGTGCACAGACTCACCAAAACCGGTGAGCAAACTGGAAGTTCAAAATCTGGAAATCGGAGTGAGCTCTGTATAGCAGTCGACTGAAAGCATTGCATTAATCGCAGCTGCAGCAGAGTGTTGTATACGATGCAGCCGTACGGTGTTTTCTGTAGACTCGGTGGTATTGTAGTTCTGTAGCACTGTTAAGCCTCATTGCTTTCCGCCTCTCCCATGCCAACTGAATACATGGAAATGTGAAAATGTAAATGTTTTGTCAACACAAGAAGCGGCACACCATCTGAGTCGCCTTTGAGTTCCAGGAAAAGAACGTTGTGTCCTGCTGACATTTCGGTCTCGGAGACGTGAACGCAAACATGTGATGCTAGAAAGGCTTTGCTCTTAATGCACCTCCGTGCAGATGCTTGAAGATATGTGGCATTTTATGAAAGGGGGAACCCTTAGATATCTTTGCAGTACAAAGACACAGAGGTGGGGGAATGTTTTAACGTTTTACTCTAATGAGTAAACGTGTATAGCTATATGGAAATGTTGGTGTTTAGTTTTCCATTTAGCTCATATTTAATTTTATATCTTATTCATTGGTGGCATGGTGGTGCAGTGGTCAGCGCTGCCACCTCACAGCAAGAAGATTCTGGGTTTGAGCCTGCCAGCCGACCGGGGCCTTTCTGTGTGGAGTTTGCATGTTCTTCTCGTGCCTGTGTGGGTTTTCTCCAGGTGCTCCGGTTTTCTCCCACATGTAAGTGTGATCGTAAGTGTGAAAGGTTGTTTGTCTCTGGCTGAGCCCTGAGATAGATTAGCAACCTGTCCAGGGTGAACCCCACCTCTTGCCCAAAGTCAGCTGGGATTGGCCCTGACCCTGAGTGATGAGCGACATAGATAATGGATGGATGGATAGATGGAAGATCTTATTAATGAATACAGATTATCATGTTAATTACATTGCTTTAAGTGCTGTATTAAATTATATAAATATATTTTTCAGCCACTACTTCTAATACATTATTATTATTATTATTTCATTTCTCATTGTTTCTCTAAGTGATCATATACAATATTTCTCATTTTCATGAATAGATTTCTTATGTAAATGCTCCTGCAAATGTTTTACAAAGAAATTAGTTCTTATCCACATAAATGAGTCAAGTGATTGCGGATTATATTTTAGGCATTGTCTATTGTTTCCTGTCATCAGTTGTTTTTTTGTTTTTTTTTTTAAAGAAGTGAGCTGTCCTGGTGTTGGCTGATATCTTCTTTTATAGATTTCATAGTTTCAGTACAGTGGACTTTAGCGGGAGGAGAAAAGCCAGCAGGAGGTTTGGTTGCAGTTGATATTTTTGGTTAAGTATTGGTTTCATCTTTCTTTGTGTTGTAGTTCAGGTGAGAGTGATTCAGTGAGCTGTGTGTGTCATTGTCTTATCACAGTTTCACTCATTGAAGCCGAAACGAGCTGGCATGCCGGCTATGAAGAGAATGTGCACAGAGACTGGTGCTGTGTTTTATGCGTTTGTTTATCGGGGAGGTGTCGTGTTACAGGCCCCGCCCCCTCTACCTGCCCTCCAGGAATGTGGCGAGCAGGTGAGAGCATGCTTGGGCTGAGTCACTCTTCCTCTAATTCAGGGAGTGGGAGGAAAAACACCGAGGCCTTCGATCAGCGTACTCTCGGCACAGATTCGGTCTTACTCATGGAGCTGTTTTGAGTTTCCTTTGCTGCGTATTGATGCTTTCCACCTGTAGTACTGCAGAAGGCCTTGTATAATTTAGAAGTGTTGCTTTTTTGCCTTTTTTTTTTTTTTTTTTTAGAAGGCAGACATGGAGGACATGACGATATGGGAGCAGCACACAGTGACGCTAAACAAAGTAAGTTTTCCTTCCAGCTTCCCTACACTTTTACCTTTGTTTTCTAATTCCTAAAATGTTAAGAAAGAGGGTGAAACACCGTACTCGATGACAAATGATGAGGAAATGTAAAAGCGAGAGCGCGTTTGCTTACCAGTGGCTCACCAGAGCAGTACTTTTCATCTCGCTGGGACACACCCTGCATTTTTGAACGTCTCAAATCATGTGACCCATTTAGATTCTCTTTTTATAATATGCAGACTTCTAACGTTCTCTTGTGTCGTTCTTTTTGCACACCCCTCTTTTGTTTAGGATCCCAAGTTCGGTTTCGGTTTTGCTATCTCAGGCGGGAGGGACAAACCGAACCCAGTTAATGGGGACACCGCTGTGATCGTCTCTGATGTGGTGCCTGGCGGCCCAGCTATGGGCAGACTGCAGTGAGTTCCTCACATACACGTCACTTCCTTCTGCACCTCCAGGCTAATCCTGTCCAACCTGTCGTGTTTGTGTATGAAAAACCTACAAGCCCAAACACTTCAGCATGTTGTGTTTAACACAGAATAATTTTCCACTCTTGTAAAATGAAACAAGAGTTTTTAAAGATTTGATTATAAAATGTAGAGCAGTGAATTATTGTGTTACTGGCTGCCGTCTCTTTAAGTAATAAAACATCTGCTAACTCCAAATGTGAAGGGGTCCTTTCCAGGAAGTAGAGTCGGAGCATGTTGTACCATCTTTTTTTGTTTACATTGGCTTCCTATTAACTTTTACATTAACTGTAGAAACTATTGGCATACCTCTGACTTGTCTAAGAGACCTCCTGAATCCTTTATCCACTGTTGCCAGGTTGGGAAGATTTTAACTGATTTTAATTAATATGTCTTGACAAATTGATTGAACTTGTATAAATAGTGTGATTTAGTCTCAGATATTTTCATTTTTTCAGCTTATAATAGGAAGCGATTTCAAAATATTAAATTATAGAGCCAGTGATACCAATCTGGCAACCATTGTTGTACTCAATTAGCAGTCCATTTCTTATAGCTTCTAAATCCAAGCACTGTTGGAGTTTTTAAATCCAGATGAAAACACGATTGAATCCAAATTAAATGTGCTAAATAAATATATTCTCTCATCCATCTAGGACGCGGGATCAGATAGTCATGGTGAATGGGGCGTCAATGGAGAACACCACCTCACAGTCCACCATTCAGCAGCTCAAGAGCTGTGGCAAAACAGCCAACATTGTGAGTACAATTGCCCACAAAACCAGTGCTTCATCAGGGAAGCTCTGGTCTTTGGTTTCCTTCTGTAATAAGGTTTTCTTATTAGACCAAATTATTCATATTGATGAAAGAATTTATATAGTTGCTGTTGTCTTTTGCAGACTGTGAAGAGGCCTCGCACAGTTCAGGTACCAGTCAGTGGCAGGCCTACACGAGCTTCCTCACAATCAAACCTACTGGACAATGACCGATACGAGCGGAAACCTCGGCGTGAGTCAGACTCAGGGTACGGGCGGCGTCCTCGGAGTACCACACCTGAGCACAACGGCCACGACCTGCCACTCATGTCTGGCTTCAAGAGACTGCCTTATCAGGACACGCCAGATAAACCCATCAAAGCCACATTAGTGAAGCTGAAACCTACAGATGGTGAGTGGATGAGAGATAGGGCCTCTTTCAGGATGAACAGGTGGATTTTATTAATCCCTTTAGAGCCCTGGTCCTCATCTTTGGTCCTGGAGTATCTCCTGTCATGAACATTGTAGTGTTTTGGATGAGGATCTTCACTGTAAGGTGCCATGCTTGTATTCTATGATGCTTTTATCTAATAATCTTGTGCAGTTAATTACGGTATACGACTATGTACAGTATCTTGCAAAACAATCATTTCTGAGTTTTTTTTATGCTTTATGTGTTCTGTGCAAAATTCCAATCTGTTAGAGTACGGGATGAAGTTAGGGAGTCAGATTTTCATCAAGCACATGACTCCCACTGGTCTGGCTGCTAAAGAAGGTACACTGCAGGAGGGAGATCTCGTTCTCAAGGTGAGCTTCTTTTATTCGCAAGGGGAAATGTTTGATTGTTGATTTTAAAATGTTAATAAGCTCTGAATAATAAAACCTTCCTTAGATTAATGGGATGACTACGGAGAACCTATCTCTGCTGGAGACCAAACACCTGGTGGAGAAGTCAAGAGGTAAACTCACCATGGTGGTGCTGAGGGACAACAGGAAGTTCCTGGTCAGTATCCCCGAGGTAGAGGACAGCCCTCAGAACAGCGCCGAGGAGAGGAGCAACGGCAGCAGCTCAGAGCTGGAGGGTGAGTCACTATAGCTATGAAAAGAAAACATCTCTAAAACTCACTGTTCCTTGTGAACGTGCTTTTATATGTGCCAGAAATATGCAAAAATATTATTTCCCTTCAGAAATTTCTGATCTGGATACGGACATCCCTGTTCGGAATCGAACGTCTCGTGCGCAGGCCCGAGAACGTCGCACACGCAGGTAAACGGCGCACACACGATGGTCAGGCCTGTGATGATGAAGGTGGAAACGGCCCATACAGATTTTGACTTTTGTGTTTCAGAACCCGGGCTGAGGCTCCCAAGTCGTCAAAAGCTCATGATTCACCCGATCTACGCCCCAACAAGTCACAGCCAGCTTCCTATACGGTGCCTCGACGCAGAGGTCAGTCTTGCTTAGCTGTCATTCAAACAAAGACACTGATCAGTCAGATTGTTCACTCATGTCACTCAGGATCTGGCAGCCATTCTGTGTAAAATCTGATTTATGTATTTGTCTATAATTAAGATTTTTTTTTTGTTTCCAAGGAATGTATATCTATGTATACATATTCTATAATGATCATTGTGCTCTGTAAATGAAAGGGGATTTAAAAAAAAATAATTGGAGGGAAGATGTGACTATGGAAAACTGTTTATAACAATAATAATATTAATTGACATCCTGTAATTACTTCATTACCTGCGCATGTGCAGTCTCATCTGAGTCGGAATCCGACCACAGCAGATCTCCTCCTCCGTCTAAACACGACAGCGTTGACCGGGACCGGTACAGGTAAAGTTGTGGTGGTCTCGAACATCTCCAAACTGCTACACACACTCACACTGTTTCATATCAACTTATAATGAATCACAAACCAGCTTTAATATAAGAGTAAATGAGTGGTTGTCGTTACAGAGTTCTCTCAGGGGTATCAGCTTTGCCTAATCCCCGAGCTTCTCCTGTCACTCATAACTGGAATACACCTCGCAGCGCCTACTCATTACCACGGCCACGCAAAGGTCTGTCCCACACACTTTTTACAATTTAGACACTACAATCAGCCATGCTATAGTTTAAGTTTCTCCTAGTAGAATATTTGATTTGCCTTATAATCTGTAGTCATGGAATCTGATTCTGTTAAAATAGTCAGTAGCCATTAGCTCGTGTTAAAAAAAAAAAGGTTCTGCATTTCAGCAGTTTCAGAGTCCGATTCAGACCGCAGTGCTTCTCCACCCCCACGACGCGAGACTCCCAAGACTGACAGTCAGTCCAGATACAAGTAAGAGTTATTACAAACATAACAGTTCCAAATACACCTACTGCTCCTTGACCTGTCTCTCTGTAGTGTCTCATGCTCTCATCATAACATTACTTCAACACACCATCACTGCATTTCAACCGGCACGTTATATACCATATACAGTTTACCACTGCTTAAATGCCATTGTCTAGCGTATGTGACTAGACAAATATGTGACATATTTGCTGTTAAAACACACTTGCTGGTTAGTGCCAGTTAGATAACTAGGTTACTCAGCAAACAGTAATCAAGTTATGCTTAGGATCCACTCTCAGGTAAGAGGAAAACTGATTAAACTACCAAGTTATCATTATGTGCACATGTTCATCATGTTTCTCTTTTTTTTTTTTTTTTTTTCTCTCAGTTCTTGCCTGCTTTTTTCTTTTCTTCTCTCCCTCTCTTAGACAGTAATAGTTTAAAAAAAAATAAATTTTATTTTGTCCAAGAAGAGATGGCAGGTTTATATTTACAAAGCAGGTGATGGTGAATAAATATATGAGTATGG
This sequence comes from Notoglanidium macrostoma, assembly GCA_030068235.1. Classification (NCBI taxonomy): domain Eukaryota; kingdom Metazoa; phylum Chordata; class Actinopteri; order Siluriformes; family Auchenoglanididae; genus Notoglanidium; species Notoglanidium macrostoma. Next base: position 9,967,873 of record JAQQZR010000007.1, read on the forward strand.
TAAAAGTTATAAGCATGCTGAAGTTACTTTTGTTTCCTGTACACGACCTGATGCGCCTTGTCTGACATAACAACACTCAGACCATGACTCTGTCCTTCCCTCCCTCTCCCAGGGTGCTCCCTGACATTCCCACAGGGGGTTTGAAGTCATCCTCCCGCAGCCGTTCCCTGGACCTGCTCAGCCATGGCTCCTCCCCTTACAGACCCCCACCACGAGGTGAGACCCTTCCTCCAGCACTACCACTGCTTGTCCCCTTCACCCCACTGTACCCTTTTCACTTCTTCGGGTACAGAATATTAGATTGAGATTTATGGCTAACGCTGCTTTTCTACAGATGAGTACGAGTCGGAGTCAGATGAAAATTCAGGAGCAGGACTCAGACCAGGAACGCTGTCCAGCCAGGACTCGCGCAACAGATACAGGTATTGATGAGGAAGGTCTTACTGCCCCTCCTCATTCAACATGCTGAACTCCAGCAAGAACCTCCCATACAGGACCACTTATCTACTGGGCATTCAAGATTTATTTACTTTTATTTTTCACTAAAAAAATTAATGAATAAATTTTTGTTATGCATGTTTTTTGTGCTATTTAGGCTATTTTGTGTATATTTTTTGTTTTTGTTTGTTTTAAATATTGTTTACATGGGGTTTTTGCTCCTTTCAATTGTTAGCCTCATGCTTGTTAGCATTATGCTGCAGTGTAATAAAGTTTGTGATCTTAAATAAAAGGAATCAAATCACATTGAATATGTGACTGTATTTGCATTGATTTTGCTGTGGTATATGATCACAAGAATTAAATGAAATTTTAATAATTTAATATAATTAAATCATATCAACAATATAGCAAACATAATGTCCATAGACATGTGGTATAATTCAGTTGAGTCTCATTTAAATAGTCTACAAGTATTCATGTGTGATTAGAGAATAGGTATTGAAAAATCAGCCATTCGATTGACTTTTTTTTTTTTTTTTTTTTTAATAAGATATTTTTGGTTTAATGATATAGTTTGGTCTCATCTCTCAACACCCATAACTTGAACTCCTGACTACTTTTAATTTATCTTCAGCATTTAAAAATGTATCCAATTTTTAATATGATCTAAACAGAAACAACCTTTGAGTTGAATATCTTACAGTGCTCTTAAAAGGACAATTTCTATCATTTCTATTAAAAGTTAATGACAGTCAAATTATAAATATTATTTTTTTTCTTTTCCGTTGGGAATAAATTATAAGGGTAATATATTTTAAGGCTTGGAAAATGCCCATATATATTAAACTGTCATGAAGACACAGATTAGTTCCTGTACCATTGCAGTGCTGGCAGCTGGGTTATTAGAAGCCAGGCAGAAACACGCAATTCACAAATGAAACCCAGACATACATCCACACACCCAAAGGACACCACCCCGTTACCTCCCAATGAATACTTCTTTAATAATTAATTAATTTATTAATACCACATTGTCACTTGACACAAACGAATTCCACCATCTCATTCTTTCACCTCTTTCTCTTGCTTTGGCAGGGCCACGCCTGAGGTAGCGCTAGCCCCTATGGTTGCAGCCCCAAAATGGTCAAAGCCCTCAACACCCATCAAGAGAGGTGAGCGTGGTGTAATCAGAAGCTAATCATTTTAGCCGAGTAGATTTGAGAAGCTGATTTTAAAGTATATGATCCTGAATTTTATGTTCATCCAGGTCCGTCAGAGTCCGAGTCAGACGCAAGTTACCCAGTGGTTCCCAGTCCAGACACCACACATACACACAGGTAAGAATTCCACTTGGGCATTAAAACCTGTTTGTAAATGGAGATCATGTAGTAGAATAGCTAGAATATTTTCAAAATCTACATTTACATTCCATTTCCACACACAGCATAAAAATGTTCCATCATAGTAAATATGCTCTGTTTTCTATGATTTGCTTGAATATTTGTATTTCAGAGTTGTTGCTCAAACTCAAGTGGTGTCGGATAAAAGCAGACGAGAGTTTCGTAACCGAGCCTCGTCACCTCCCAGACCTCCATCTGGTCTGTACACTTGTTATTAATGCACCACTCACTTCTCCAGATATTTATGCCTCCATGTCTCGAACATAGGTTAATGCATTGCATTGTTGTACTGTTTTAATCCCCAGACCTCCCTCAGTCTGAGAGAACACCTCCACCCAGGAGATCAGGCAGCACCGACCACGACAGCAATCACAGGTACTTCTCAAGAAATGGCCTTTATAACTGATAATATTTCATGCTTGGGTAAAGAGTTGGTGTATTAAAGCTTCCAGCTGTTTGTCCTGAATGGCCTAACTACCCCTGTATTAGGCTTATGGCTACAATACCAAATATAAAAAACCAAACTTATCTTGGTTTATTTACTTTATTTTTGTGGTACAGGAATTTTTTTTTGCTCTAGCCAGTGTCTATATATTTACCCACCATAGCCTTATAAGGTCTTTGCTGTATGACTGCTTAATGGACAATAGTGCAGTTAAATTATATTTACTGCATGTACTTTCTACTCTTCCTCTAGCTTGCCAGAGGCAGACACCACTCTCCAATCTGATTTATCAAGATCCAACCACACCAGGCTGAATGGTATGCATCAAAGACCTGCTAATGAATCCAGTATCATACATTGAAAGTCTCCTTGTTAATCCAGTGAAGGATGATGACTATGAACACATACAACAGTATAACAGTATAAGTAACTTATTAAGAATAAGATTACGAAGGCCACTGATTTTTATGCTACCAAGTGATTTATTTTCCTTTTGAACAAGCTGAAGGCAAGTAGAGGAGTGTGCAGCTTGTTTCCTTTTCATATGCATCACTTGGTTAGGCAGTAATGTTGTGTTGTTGCTCATGTATTCAGCCAAGCCTGTAGAAGAGCCTCTCTACTCCCTCCCACCTGATGCAGGTCCTACACCTAACCTAGGGTAATCACAATTTAGTAATCAAACTAGAGTTGGAACATGTGGATACACTGACTTTGACTGAATTTTGTAATTTGCTCAAAAATCCTCTTTCCATTGCAGCTATAGTTCAGACCAGAACATGGTGGGGTTTGTTAAGGAGGGGAGTTTAGGTCTCCGGCTTGTAGGGGGCAACGATGTGGGCATCTTTGTCGGAGGCATCCAGCCTAACAGCCCCGCTCACAGAGAGGGCATGAGAGAGGGGGACCAGATACTGCAGGTTGGATTTCTATTTCCACTGCATCATGTTGCTTTCTGTTCCCCTGCGTTTTCTTTTAACGCTTAGTGTTTTATTGTTACTCAGGTCAATGGGGTTGACTTCAGTCACTACACCAGAGAAGAGGCTGCCATGTTCCTTATGAACATTCGTTCTGGGGAACGCATTGACATGCTCACTCAGAATAAAATGGACAGTGAGTACACACTTGTTCTCTTTTGGGAGTCAATAACTGTCTGGGTTCACATTATAAGATGATGATGTAGCTGATGTGCTGATGTGCTGTAACTGAAGGATCATTCCAGGATTTTACCATTTTTATAAGCAAAGACTTTCAGCCTGTTTTATAGGTAAAAGATTATATTCCATTATAAGCATCAGATGTTTCTTATACAGATCAGGTGATAGTCATGGCAAGTGTTGCATTCAAAATAAATAGATGATTAGTCATTTTCAGTAGAAATTCCTTTTGAGCACAGTATGATGTCATTTGTTCTCTTAAATATGCCTCCCTAATGATTGAGGCAGGCATGCCTGGACTTTATTTATGTTCTAAAAATGCCAGTAGAGGAAATAAATTTTACAAAATTACCATCTAGGTGTAGTAAATTGGTTTGAGGCCAAAGACTATAAATGGCATGTATAGTGGATGTATATACGTGACATCATCAATAATGAGGCATGATCAGAAATCACTATTGCATGATACTCACTGTCGGAGTCTAAGGCCAGGAAATTTTTGTCAAGGAAAAAAGAATCCATGTGCAAGAAGTGATTTATTAATAGATGAGTGAATAAAAACCATCTAGATGTGGAATTTTTAAAATGCCAAATATCAGCTATTGCATATGAGTCAAGAAATGTGCATGGGCCGTTTTTAAATGGGACCTGGTTTTGGGAGTGCTACGGTCTAATGGTACTAAAGTGTAATTCATATCTGTAGTTTATAAGAAGATCATGAAGTCCAACCTGGGCGACTCCTTCTACATCCGCACCCACTTTGACCATGAGCCAGAGGAGAGCAATGCCCTGAGGTTCACCCGAGGAGAGGTTTTTCGTGTGGTGGATACAATGCACCGTGGGAAACTGGGAACTTGGTTAGCTGTTCGGATGGGAACCAACCTCTATGAGATGGACAAGGGCACTATACCCAACCAGACCAGGTGGGAGAAAAGCAGCCACTATTCATATATTATACTTATATAAACATGACCACTTAACCATTATTTTAAAATACTGAGTGTTTGTACATTTTTTTTTTTTTGTATTTATAAGAGAATGTTAAACAAAAATAGCAAACATTTATATTATTTAGATAAGTCCCTCCCACCACCCACCATATGCTCTACTTATGCCCTCTGTGGCCAAAAGTTTGTGGACCCCTGACCATCACACCCATATGTGGGCCTTTGCCAAACTGTTCCTACAAAGCACACAATTGTATAGGATGTCTTTTGTTTGCGGTAGCATTACAGTTTCCCTTTACTGGAACTAAGAGGCCCAAACCTGTTCCAGCATGACAATGCCCCTGTGCACAAAGAGAGGTTCATGAAGATTTTGTTTGCAAGGCTGGAGTGGAATAATTTTAGTGGCCTGCACAGAGCCCCGACCTTAAGCCCACATCCTTTAGGATGAAAACACACAGTCTGCTGTTCTGAAGACTCCCCTGTCGGAAAACTTGCCTGTGACTGTTCGAGTGCTGACACTGGCAATTCCTTATCCGTCACTGGCTTTATTGTCAGAGCTGCTGTTATAGAAAACCTCTCTGGCATGAACTATTTTCATATAAGAGCCCAGACTGTTGTGTTATTCCTTACTTAATCAAAACCTTCTGACCAGCCACATTTGAAGGTTCATCTGCAATGTCAAATCATCCTTCAAAAAGTAATAATAATTTGCAACCAGCTATTAGAGACTTTGATACACAATTGAATAGAATTTAATACAAGTTTCAACTGTGTATTGGGGCTGTCCTATTGTATTTATCCTGGGAAGGTTCATTAAAGTTACTTCACGACATATTTACAGTATTGTGCCTTATGCTGGAAAAAAGTGCACGAGCTGTAGAATTCAGCTCATGATAAGACCAGATCCTGATAACCGGTTAAACCAGGTTTGTAATACGCTCCATTGTGGTTTGTGCAGTAAAAGCTGACTACGGCATTCTGTGTGTGTGTGTGTGTGTGTGTGTGTATGTGTGTGCATCAGAGCTGAAAGTCTAGCCATTGTTGAGCAGACCCAGAGGATTCAGTTGGCAGAACGCCAGGCCTCAGCTCCCAGGGCAGAGTTTTGGAAACTGCGGGGTCTCCGGGGGGCCAAGAAGCCTGTCCGGAGAACAAGGGACGACCTCCTTCAACTGACGATCCAGGGCAAGTTTCCAGCATATGAGAAAGTTGTGCTGAGGGAAGGTGAGTAGATGGAATACCTAGAAGTGTATGATTTTACACTTGAAGATAAAAGTCAATTGCATACTGATTATTTGAAAATTAAGAGCTATTTTCCAACCTAGGATTCAAATGTATTTGATGAAAAGATTAGCACATGCAGTTGGTGCACCCTTAAGTGTTCTTCAATAATTCAGATTATTTCAGTCTCATGAATCTTTTTTGTTGTTGTTGTTCCAGCCAACTTTAAACGTCCGATTGTCATCATGGGCCCCCTGAATGACATTGCAAATGAGAAACTGGCTAAAGAAATGCCTAATGAATATGAGGTGGCAGGTATGATTAGTATTTTTATTTGTATAAAATGTTAATCAGATTTTCTTGTCATATGGAATTGATTACTGGATTTGGTTTGTTGTGTGTTTTTGCAGAAATGGTGCCCAGGGGTGGTGGAGATGCACCGTCTGTCATTAAGTTGGACACAGTTAAAAGAATAGCAGAGCAGGTAAACTTGGTTATAAATCTTTATTCTCTTTCCTTCTCTAAACCGTATACTTTATACACTGATTGGGGCTTCTAAATCAAGCTCTAATGGACAAATTTATGTAGTGTGTTTTTTGTTTTTTTTTGTTTGTTTGTTTTTTTTATCTTCTTTGTTGTAGGACAAGCACCCTCTATTGGACATCACACCCACTGCAGTGGAGAGACTCAGTTATATCCAGTATCACCCTATAGTGCTCTTCCTGGAACCACACAGCCGCAAAGATGTGAAAGCTATGAGACAGAGATATGATCCCAATTCTAAGAAAAGTTCACGCAAACTGTACACTCAGGCCTTAAAGCTGAAGAAACAGTACAGCCACCTTTTTGCTGGTAAACACATACACATAGACTTTTTCTTCACTCATGCTCATGTATTATCTTATTGTTAAGATCAGTGGTTTTTAAACTTTTTGTAGCCAGGAAACACTTTAACTGTAAAATAAATAGTACAAACCCCCTCACCACATACTTTGCAATTATTGAAATATTAGGCTCGTTATTTAAATATTTAAATTATATATTGTCTATTTATTGGTGTCCTTGAAATTTCCACCAACAGAACATTTTAGCTTCAAATTGACATTCTTAATGAGCCTATTTATTTTTCATGTTATGAGGTTTGCTTTTCTAATGCATATCACTCACATAATATTTTGTACTTTACCAAGCAAGTTCTCTGTTTTTCCTCAGCGCACATCGATCTGCAGCCCACTTCAAACGTGTGGTACGAAATTCTTAAAGAGAAGGTTCAGCAACAACAATCTAAGCCTGTCTGGGTCTCAGAAGTGATGGTAAGATGTTTCTCTTTCCTCTGGATGCAAAAAAAACTTTTTTTAAAAGAATAAATAAATCTGAGGCATAATAGTTCAGTTAAATAAATTACACATTTCGAAAGTTGAAGCTAGATCTAATTACCCAGTAGTCAACTTCAGACATTTAATATCCATGAAGGTAATTTAAAAAATACATAATCCGTGTACAAATGTGGGAATATAAGATGTTCTTCATTGTAGAGTTTTATAATATAAAATAATAAACCTTATAATTCATATTTAGGTCTGCCAGTTAGATTGCCGTTAGATCTCGTATATATAGTATTTCTAACGTATTAAGTAAAGGTGGAGACGAACAGTAGGTTGAGGAATATAGTTAAAGTTATACAGTTAATGTACTGTAAATGTTTCCTGCATGGACAGTTGTAATAAAGAGTTAATAATGTGTGTGTAGTTGGAGGGAGGTACCAATGAGGAACTGGACGTGTTCAACCGCAACGATACCTCCGACTACCTCAGTGGCGCTAGCGACTACGAGGATACAGACGGTGAGCCCTACACTGATGGAGAGGCTTACACCGACAACGAGGACCTGGAGGACGCACTTCCTGGCCAACCAGACATAATGTGGCGCCGCAGCTCAGCATTGGCTCGCTCCTCAGAACCAGCCACACGGCAGACACCCAGCCCTGAGCCGGAGCCATACTATGAAGAGGAGGAGGAGGAGGAGGAGGAGGAGGAAGATCCTGAGTACACTGTACCCCCTCAAGAGGTGCCCCCCATCCGCTACACCCCTGAGCCCCAAGCCTCGCAGCTGAGGAATGCAGCACCAGCCACACACAGTTTCACAGACTCAGACTTCAGTGCTGAGCCTGATCGACCTGGCACACCCACCTCAGAAGGACCTCCAGAATTTAGGGCTCCAGATCCCACACAGCTCCGTCATGAGAGCCCGCCACTGTCGGTCATACAGCAGAAACTACAACAGGTATCACATCTATACATGTTTCCCTTGGTGTTTAATATTGTGAAATATGGACTGTGATAAGAACTGGAAAACAAATACACAAATGTTCATGTAATTTTCTGTGTTTAGACACGCATGGCAGATGCACCAAAGACCCCTTTTGTTGTGTAAGTATCATGTCAAAAAATACATGCCCACTTATATGCCATGCTAGTCTAAAATTCCCAATTTTGTCTAATGTTTCTATTTTGTTTGACCTTTTTTTGTAATTCTAGGTTGGCACATCATGAAGCAATGTTAATGCGAAGGACCCAGATCAGAGGCAGCGACAGTTCAGAGGACAGTAATGACTATAATGATGATGATGATGATGAAGAAGAAGCCGATGATATGGAATGGGGTCCTGCAACAGAGCTCTAATATACACAATCTTGAAGACACATGAACTGTCATGTCTGTGAAAATAATGTGAATTTTATTATTTTTTTAAAACTGTCATTAACCTATCCTCATGGGCCTGTTCTGAACACTTTTACCGCTGGATTGTATTGCAAACACTCGGCTTCTTTCAGCCCCTGCGCCATTGGATATGTGCATATCCAGTGTATATTTTACCCGCTGTATTACATTACAGCCCTGTCTTTTTTTTTTTTTTTAAACATGAACTGTTTTAAAATAAATTCCTTTAACAAAAAACATTTCACCAGTCAGTAATATATTTTATATATTTTATATAAAACCTGTAATTGTTTCTTTCTCTAACGTGAACAGTGAATGGGGTTTGAATGATCAAGTGCAGGCATGACTAAGATCTCTACACACAATGCCCATTTTATGAGGTAACCCCACTCTACAGGTGCATTTTGTAAGTGCATAATTACTGACTGTAGCCCATCAGTTGCTATGCAATTTATCAGCTTCTCTACATTCAGTAAAAAAGAGACCACTAGAGGACCACCTTTGCGCACTCTCATTCCAGTACCATGTCAGTGTTACTGCTGTGAATGGTCCACCATACAAACTGTTGGTGGTTTTGTTACTCCTTTTCCACTGATGGGTCGGGTAAGAAAGGAGTAAAATATGATTGGACTTGTCATTAAAGGAAAATAATGAATGATGGGTGAGGTTGATCTGGCAAAATGTGAAGCATAATTACTGTCACCACCTAGTAGTTGCTTATCTCTCTAACATTGCACAAAATGTTTTAATTCTCTTGCGCCACAGCAATTTGCCAACAATTATCATTTTTAATTTATTGATGATTGACACATTGTACTTGTTAACCAATTATACTGAGAAATCAGAAACCGCAAAGCACTCCATTCTGAAGACGTGGTGGAAGACATCCTGACTGTAACAAAGTGCCCATGCTGGAGCATCCTTCCATAAATGCACAATAATATCAATGATCATGTGTTTTATGTTGTTAAATAACAACACATTTTTTTTGTGTTTATTATTAGACTGTAACTATAGGAACCATAATATATTAGAATGAGCAGATTAATATAAACCTGTGATTTGCTTGCAGTCAGAATTGGCATTAAAAAATGAATCAACACTTTCTGACCAAGCCGAATCGAGAATTAGACAGCATTGTGGTCATATAGGTTATGTTTGGCTTGTTTAGGATGTGTGTGCTTTAGAAATGAAGTCAGTTTACTTTTCTAAGTTAACAAACGTTTATTTGGAAGATTGCCAGATTGGGATTCTTTCCACACAATTTATTTTATAATCCTGCTGTGTTGGGAAACAAAACAAGGTCATGAAGTTTCATGATGTATAATTTATAATGTGCAATGTATACGTGGTTTTATACTTAACTGAGATGGGTATACGCTATTTTATACTAAAGGATTGTTGGATTCTCCAATCTGCCTGGCCAAAAGGAGATGATTAATTTTCTGTAACAGGAGCTATGGCAGTAGTTTTTGCTGCAAGACAAATCACAGACTTGAATTATTTCACTCATACCTAATCAGTTCTATAGAAACAACTAATTCTCAAGGACTTTGAATCTAAAGCTAATAAAAAACTGATTTTAACACGTGCTATTTAACAAAGAGAATTGTATAATTGTTGGTATGTAAAGAGAATTTTCTGTAAAGAGATGTTTAACATTAATTGAAGGAGTCTCCAGTGTTAGTGCTTTGTTTACCACCAAGGGATATTCTTCTTTCTTTGTAACAGGACAAACAGAGTTTTTTTTTTTTGTCTAAGTAACTAAGAAAGGAACAACTGTTTATAAATGTTATAACATAAGTGATAACAGGAACTAATTTGTCTTGCAGATGTTCCACAACACTGCGTGTAGCTCTAAATGGGTAAACAGCATGACCTGTCCATTAATAAACCGAAAATTGTAGTTGTGTTCAAATTGCAGTGATATGAGAAGAATACAATAATTACGGGAACTTAATCAACTTCGGGGTGGCCATTTTTTTTATTTAAAAGACGACAATAAAAGGCAAGCAGCAACGATAAAAATTTATTAAAGCAACAATAAAGTCGTCATTATTATAGATGTTAATTGGTTATTATTGGAAAAGGACAGACAATTGGTGTATAAAAATTATTTTTAAATATAGGCTTGTCCTTCTCTTCATCATCATCATTTGTAAGGATTCTGTTCATATATGAGTCAACTAAATCGAATCGTATTATTTCAGTCAGATCCAGTCTTATTGTAAAATATCGAATCGTTCCCTTAAGAATCGAAATCATATCGTATCGTGTGAAAACCTGAGCTTTACAGTCCTAGTTCAACTGTACGCCCAATCTGGCAACCGTGGCTCACTTGTCTTACAAAGAGAAAGAAAAAACAGTCAGAGCGGATGTGTTTTAGCTGTGATGCAGAGCAGCAGAAAAGTGAACGTGTGATAAGAGCAGCACCCTGAGGCAGTGCGCGAGCAAACTCGGATGGACCAGCATCATTAACACGATAAAGAGCTCTGAAACGGGGCCTTGAGGGGGTGGGTTGGGGGGACTGTGTTCTGAAAACTGTAGTGAAGGTCAAACCCGGCACAGAATGAAAAATGTTCTCCAAAAAGAGAAGAGAGCTTATAAAAACACACTCCGTGTCAAAGAAGAGCAGGACCGGAAACTCGTCGCCTCAGAGCTCGTCAACAGTAAGTCGCGCATTTTCCTCTCCTGTCACTCAACGGCATACTAGCCTACTAAACAGTGTGGTAAAATAGTGTGTAACCATAGTTACCACTTGTGGTGTAGTATTGTAACATACTATGTAGTACGGTAGTATGCAGTTCGGGATGTAGCTAACATTTCCGACATTTCGGTACCGTGTAGGATCGTCGGTACTTATTTATCTCTTAATTCGTGATTGCTGTGTAAAACAAGCGCAATGGTTTGGATTTGGGCTTTATTTGTTTAATTTTTATAAATTGTTTATTTCAGTTTTAGAAGTGAAACGTTATACTAAATGGCGTTCTGTCGTCGATTTGAGGAAGACAGTAAAAAGAGATTTTAGCCTGCTAGCTTAGCACGATGAAGCTTTTACATGTGAATGTAGTCTCTAAGAGGCCATTTTAAATATTAATTCATATTTTTAACATATGTATTTTTCTGTATTTAGAACACAAATGTGATTTTAACCTCTTTTTTTTCCAATTCTGATACTAATTGACATCCTGAGTGCCTGTAAGATACCCATGACAGTGGAGCTACAGTTGATGAACTTGTTTATATAAAATTTCGTTATTCCGTTATTTGAAAGAAAACAGTAAAGATGTTAAAAAGGGGAACTGGTTCTAAGGCTAGCTACAGTCCGTATTCAACGGGCCAGAGGGTCAAGAAAGCAGACAGCAAAACAAAACTGGATCTTTTCCCCAATAAAGCCAATGTGTGGCTGAAACAGGTAGGCGACTGACCTTCAATGCTTTTTAATAACACAGTCCTTTTAAAGAAATTATATTTCTAACACCTACTTGGGTAAACCTATTTGTTGTGTGTTAAGGACTGGATTGTACACAAATTACCTTATTAAATAAAATATCATTAAAATTAATACTCTTGACATACCAAGACATGGAAATTAGTACCCAGTTAATGTAGCATACCTATAGGCTGTTTCTACATCATCTGTTTATTCAGTTGTTTGTATTTCAGAGTTCAGTTTGTAATTTCTTATGATGATTTGATCGAGAATGATGCTACGTTTAGTCGCTGATGTTTGGGCTGTAGATATGTAGGACTTGTGTGTTGTTTGAGAGTATTAACTGCATCTTTAGGGTGTGACAGGAAGCAGGCTGCAACGTTACTCAATGGGTTCTTGTGAAATAAGGTCTGTTTACCAAACAGTTGTCTTCTGCTATTTGCCCAAACGTCTTAAGACCACAGAACCACAAGTTCCTCAAAACAATTTTGGATATAATATTTTTCTCACTGTCTCCATATTTTCAGTTTATCAAATTTTCTCATTTCCTTTCAACCTAGCTGTCTATTCTCCAAGAGCAGCCTCGGAAAGATGGTTCGGATGCCAGTTCTTCCTCTTCATCTGCATCCTTCACCCCAGCAAGTATTTGTCCCCCAGCTTTGGAAGGTCAGAGCTGCCCGAGCACACCCTCTGCCACGCATGGCAAACTGGTGGGATGTCCATCACCGGCAGGCACCCTGAAGAGGCCTACAGCTCTGAGCCGCAATGCCAGCGCTGCGGGCTCTCCGCTCCAATCCTGGGTGTTCAGTAAGGGCCAAGGCCGGGCTGCTATTGCCCAGAGCCCTCAGACCGAGACCGTGGAAATGCCAGCAGCTATAGAGGTGGAGGACATCCCCCCACTGCTGCGTGCTGTCGCTCGCTTCGCTGAGGCTGTGGAGAAACTCAAAGATGTGGTTCTGGAAGGTAAATCAAGATGTCCTGTATGTAAATGAAGGGAAAACAAGACATGGTTGTCATATTTTTACTCTCCAAGTAGACAGTTTTTTGTCTGTGTCTACGTATTGCACATTATATTTCTAATGAACATGCAGCATAACTGGTTCTTTGTGAGAACACAGGTCATTTATTTATAAATTTATTCTGTAACTTGGCAGCGGATTCTCTTATTGTCTGTCTGGGAGGAATATTAAGTCTGATTAAAAATAGCACAGTGTTCTTTAAGAGCACTTTTAGATTGAGTCTTTAGGTAAAGGTATCAGCTAACTAATAGTTAAAGGGCATCACTGTTTCTAAAGAGGGCACACAGACCATTTTTACAAAAGAGCTATTTTAGTTGTTCACCCTATGAAATGTGGACAGGAAAGGATGTTGTTTTCTTATCGTAATTGTCCATTAAAGTGATAATTTCTTCCTATACATGATGCAACTATCACATATATAATAGGCATCAGTACAGTGAGAACTGTAGCATATGCAATGGCTTATAGCAGAGACAAACTCAGAGAGGACACATTAAGTAGGGAAAATATCTCACAGGTTTACTAGCCTGCTGTTTTACTGCAGTTATCTCTGGTCTTATTACAGTATTATGTTTGTTTTTTGATTAGCTGGATCAGATGTGCTGAAATTAAAGCATACAATATATTAATGCAGCCACCTTCTGTTGCTTTTTATTTCAGTACGTGAAAAACATGCGCAGTTGGGTTGAATGACTCGGTCATTTAAGAACAATTCATCTCTTTGCATTAAGAAGCTCTTGGGTTGCTTTTACTCTATGTATGTATACATGTATAAATGTTTTGGGTCATTATCCATCTGTACTGTGAAGCGTTGTCCTATCACTTTTTTAGCATTTGACTGAATCTGAACAGAAAGTATAGCTCTATACACTTCAGAATTCATCCTGCTACTTTTATCAACAGTCACATCATCAATAACCACCAGTGACCCAGTTCCACTGGCAGCTGTACTCATGTCCACTATGTTTGTCAGATAATGTGGTATGCTTTGGATCATAAACCCTTGCTTTCCTTTTCCATCTTTTCTTGCCATCATTCTGGTATGAATGAATCATGGTTTCATCTGTCCAAAGTATCTTGTTCCAGAACTGGGCAGCTTTCTAGCAAAGGCTTTTCTGTTCTAGAGTGTTACCAGTACTTGGCATCCTGAAATAAACCCTCTGTTTACCCTCTATTTACATTCATGAAGGCGCCTCTTGATTATAGACTTTGACGATGATATTCCTACCTCTCGAGAGTGTTGTTGACTTGGTTAGATGTTGTGAAGGGTTTTTTTTTAACCAAGGAAATATTACTATGATCATCCACTTTAGTTGTCTTCCGTGGTCCTCCAGCCCTTTTGGTGTTGCTGTTGCATTTCTTTTTAAGAATGTACCAAATTGTTGATTTGGTCACTCCAAAGTTGATAGGTCTTTGTTTTTTCAGCCTAATGATGTCCTCCTTCATTTACATCAACACCTCTTTGTACTGCATATTAAGCGTTTCCATGAACAGCTGCCAAATACAAATTCAGAACTTGGAATCAACTCAGAGCTTTTTATCTCCTTAATTTGTCCAGAAATAAAGAGGAACAGTCCATAACTAGCCATGAAACTGCTTATCAGTCAACTGTCCCAATAAACAGGTCAATCTCATCCTGATGGCTTCTTTTCAAATCCATCATGATGGTGTCCAGAGGCACAATCATTCAAATTGTTTCACTGTTCCAATACTTTTGGAAGGGACTGTATTTTAAAAACATGATTTTATTTAAGCAAGTAAAATTGTTGATAGTGAAGGTTTTTGTAAGGGGAAACTCATGGTAGGGGTCTACAGGAGTTCTTTGTAACAGTCAGTAGGTTTTCCACCGTGGGAAAGTCTTCAGGACGTTTCAGGAGGTTTCTTGGTAACATGACAAGCTGCAGTTGGTCAGGGAATGACTGTTTATAACTGCTAAGATGATAGCTTCTAACTTGCTCATGTTCCACTACACTAAATGCAACAACAAATGGATAAAAAGTATTGTTCTTTGATTAATAAACTTAAATCACAATTTGCTGTGGTATAAGAGGCATAAAACTTTCCAGGATGTGCTATTATAGGAAAATATAACAACAGTGTAACAGTAACACCACTGCATCACTGATTAGTTTTATTTAAAAAAATAGAGAAACCCCATCAACTTTCCAAAGTTTTAATAAAAGTTAGCCCTAGCTAAAATTTTGCATAACTCCAGCTTTACCGTAATACCTGGTTCAAGTAAACTATCTATCCTTTAGTATGCCAGCTAACTAACATAGATGGGCTTGTTAGTTATAATAACAACATGAATTACCTCCACTTAGGGATAAGGCAATTAGCGGTGTCTTGTTATGGTGTCAGTTTATAGCGATGTCGCGCTCGATTCTGTTGGGGTATTGGTGTTACCTTTACATCAGCCAGTCATATTTTTTATCCATATTTATATAAAATATTTTAAAACTAGATGGTGGACAAAATGGTGGGTTCCATCTGTCCATATTACAACTTTAACTCTGTAACTGCACTTATTTGCACATATAACAAACGAGTTTTTTGTTCCAGAGTTTCCTTTAGGCCAGTCCCCACATGATTGACGTAAGAGGAAAAATGGGGCGGGGCTTTGGCCTGAAGGCACCTTGAGCTTCTGCTCGTTGCTCTCAGCACAGTTTCTGTGGCAAACCACATTTAAACAGGAAACTCTACTTTCACAGAGCAACCTGCTGTCTTTGGCAGAATCACTTTCAGTCTACCTAATCACACCTGCATGCTCACCAGGAAGGCGTTCTTACACCGTTAATGCTGTAAATGAAATTAGCACAGCTTTAAAACAGCTTCAGTTCAAAATTGTTGTTGCTTTACACTTTTAGGTGGAAAAATATTAAATCATTTTCCATTTAAATATTTAATACTGATCAGTGAAAGTGCAAGTAGCGCAGTATTTATTCATGTATTTAAGAGCTCGCGTTCTGATTGCTCTTTTGCCTTCATTCCTTTCTGACTTACTTACATGACTGTTTTTGGTTCAGTAGCTGTGTTGTTTTGACAGATCAGGGGAAGTATGCTCTGTTGCCTTGTGTAGTGAGGAGGAAGTGGCTTTCAGAGTTGTTGCAGCATACTTAAAAGTGGTTCAGATCTTGTGTAAGGTGGCTCCCACATGTCACACATGACCCATGTGCGCCTGCTTAATTGACAGTTCATGGACATTTGTGCTGTATGAGGACAACTCAAAGAATGTCCAGTTAAAATGCATCAATATCCGTTTTTCCAGACCAAATACGAATACATGTTTTTGTTGTTTGTTGATCAATTCTTGCTAACAGTGAACTTCTTGTGCTCAGTATTGTGTTTAAAGATGCTGTGGTGTTTACACATCAACATTATTAGGACGTTTAAGGGCAGTTTGGGTCATCTGATCATTAGCATGACAATGTCCATGGCTTAAGTCTCATGTGGCACTGAATTCTTGTATCAGAGCATTTTTCAGACCAATACCTGACACCGGTATCAGTGTTGCTGCATCCCTATACCATGTGCTGCCTGACAGACACTTCTTGGACTTCTCGCATGCTGAATATATGCTTGAGGCTGGAGTCTCGGTGTGATTGTATTACTCTTTCACTAGGATAATGTTGCCTAGTTGGTGTCACTTTACTTCATGTTTTGGTATTTGTCTCTCTCTAGCCTCAATTTGTCAATCTTATTTTGCTTTTCCTACACACAATATGTGTGTATTCATGCCTGCTTTTTAGTTTTTCTACTGGATTTACAGCCTAAGATTTCAATCTTTAATTCACAACCTGTTATTTTTTGCACTGTATACCGTCTTTCCTAGACACCCTATTGTTTTCTGATGGAAGCAGTCTCCTGAGTCTCGGCAGTGAGAGACATTGCACTCACATAGTCAAGTGCAAAAGTTTGTACAACCTTAACATAAAATTGAAGATAAAGCCGTAATATAAAAATGACAAATAATGTAATTTGTGTGTTGAGTTTCACAAATGTGAAAAAATGATCAAATAGTTCATGTCAGGATATTATTCATTCATCTTCAAAGCCACTTTAACCTGGTTAGAGTTGTGATGGATTACACCCTGGATGGGACACCAGGGATGGAGGGCAACGTGCACACTCACACTCACATACATTTAGAGTAGATAATCCACCTCGCATGTTGTTTGGGAGGTCCGAGGTAACCCCAGGGAGGAAAATGCAAAACTCCACACAAAACTTGGTCCCAAGCTCAGGATCATGCCAGGAACCTTGGAGCTGTGAGCCAGCAACACCAACTACTGCACCACCATGCCATGTTGTTATGATATTAATATAGAAATTTAAATAGTTTTTAAAATCTGATATTAATATGCTCTAATAAAGTCTCTACCCACTATTTGCCTCTAAACAGCTATTGATATATTCAGGTCATGATATATTGACATATTCAAAATATTAGGGGAAAAAAATAACTTTTGAAGAAAAATCCACCCACTGAAATGTACAACATGCAGTATGTTTCTGATCTCTGAGTAATTGGGGAATTCAGAGTAGGAATTCACAGGTGTAGCTGAAATCGACTGCTCTCACTTAGCAACATGTGGGTGTGTTTATCCAGACAAACAGGATAATCGCCGCCCATTGGCCCATGAGTGTCTGGGTGAGGTGCTGCGGATCCTACGCCAAATCATCAACATGTACCCACTCCTCAACACAGTGGAGACTCTCACCGCTGCCGGCAAGCTCATCTCCCAGGTCAAAGGTCAGATGCCACTTTGGTTATTTGGCTGCAGAGCCAGTGAAATATGATTCAAGTAATTAAGATATTTTCAGTGGTTACAGATGCATGCTGTGATTCAAGCTGGATATAGGAAGAATATACAGGCATAACCAAGACAAATAAGAAAAAAACATTGCAAACAAAAAATGGCATTTGCCCAGTCTATGAAGATAAAAATGACTGAGAAAGGATTTACTTTTATAATCTTTTTATATCTCTGACATACTGGTTTGATCTCAGGCTTTCATTATGAAGTCTGCAATGAAACCGACAAAAAAGACTTTGAGAAAGCCATCGAGACCATTGCAGTAGCTTTCAGCAACAAGTAAGTGTTTTTCATGACCTTCATATTTTATCTAATCTAATTAAATCATATCAAGGGGACTTTGAAATAATTCAGTTTTTGTTTTGGATGTTATCTGAGTAAGAATAGCTGTGTAAGAATTACACCTGTGATGCGACAATGACAAGAAAAGCATATTAAAACTCAAATCTTAACTTGGCTGCACTTTTCAACAGTTTGAGTAAAATGTACTTGCAGAAAAAAGGATGACTACACTGATACAGGTTGTAACTCCACTGCCATAACAGGAAGTGGAGTCGTGGCTTTCGTCTGTTTCTCAGCAATCGGCCCACAAGCCAAAAAGAAAAAAAATCAGACGTTTGATTTTTATCGTTGTGCCAGTTGCTTTCTGTAGACTCACTGTAAATCAGTTTCTCATCATTTTTTAATATTAAGATATCCATTATTAAACAGTATTTGGCTGCATAGTAATTTAACAATAATTTGATAATAGTTTAAATTAACACATACATGTTTTGTTTAATGAGTCAAAAGTGTTTGCTAAGCATAATTTCACAGCCAACTTATAATAGTGCTGGTTATATTTCTGAGGCAGGAGTAAGTAAAGAAAAGCTATATTCTCAGTTTCAATACTTTATCTATCAATTTTATCTATCAATTTCATTTATTATTATTATTATTATTATTATTATTAACTGCTACACAGTATGACAAAATGCTAATCTTGATGATTTTTTCTAATTCTGCAACTTTTCTTAACACTACTATACCATAGTTATTCATGACAAATAATTAGTCAGCCAACTCAGAAACAGTTTGATTGCACTTTACAACCTTTCCATTCACATTGTTGCACTTTTAATCATATTAGTTGTTTGAGTCATTTAAGAAATGTATTACATATCATGTTTAATAATAGAGACAAACATGTTGATCGTTAGAACACAAATAATTGTTCAACCCTAATATTATCCATTACCATATTACTGATAATACCATGGAACACATTTGCTTTGGACCAGAAAATTGGTGATATTTTGACTGCCATACAGCAGCGATAGTGTTGTATTTTAAACAAAAGCAGTGTATGCATTTATTTTCTCCTCTCTCTGTATGCTCCTCTCTTACTTAGTGTCTCGGAGCTGTTAATGGGAGAGGTTGACAGCAGCACTCTCTTATCAGTACTGCCCACAGAGAAGAGCAAGGTAGGGGTTTGTGTTTGTATAGTGTGTGTGTGTGTGTGTGTGTGTGTGTGTGTGTGTGTGTGTGTGTGTGTGTGTGTGCTAATTTGTGAGAACATTGTGTGTGAGCATTGTGAAGGCAGACTCTTCACTTCCTGCTGACTGAAGTGTAACATCATCAATTCTGATGTGTAGATTAGCAGAGAGGGACTTAGCCCAGACTGCCTCATGGCACTGAGCAAGATGAAGTTAGGAAAAAACGAAACTGAAATATCTGAGGCAATTGACGAGCATGGCTGTAATTCTGTTTGTGTTGTCAGTCTATGGAGAATCTGTACGGAATCTCTGGTATGGAGACTGCACATGACTCTTCTGAATTAGGTATCATTCTAACATCAATTCCCTTTCAATAAGAGCATGACTTTATGTGATTGTTTAAACTAGACTAAAATGGTGTGTGTGTGTGTGTGTGTGTGTGTGTGTGTGTGTGTGTGTGTGTGTGTGTGAGCAGCAATGAGGGCTGAGGAGGTGGACATCCTTCTGCAGCGTAGTGAGGGTGGAGTTGACTCTGCCTTGACGTATGCTAAGACCATCTCCAAGTACATGAAGGACCTCATTGGCTACGTGGAGAAACGCATCTCTTTTGGTAAGATGTGAATGTCTCCTGCATTTTAAATGTTAAACATGCCCTTTTTTGCTCGGTTTACTAATCCTGTTTCTTTTAATATCACGTGGCATATTATCACTTTGCATATTGAATGTGTTGTATTGCAGAGGTGGAGTTCGCCAAAGGCCTCCAACGCCTGTATCAGACATGCAAGCAAACAATCACACAGGTCAGTTAGACTCTTTATGTAATAAGCCACAACAAGCTGTTGTAGGAAAATAATCACCGGTGGTGTGGTGTGATGCAGCCCAGGCCAAAAACAACATATGCTGAAATGTTTTATTCCTCTTATAACACAATTAACACCTTTGGAACAGTCAGAATCAAGAATTCAGCAGCACTGTGGTACAAATGAAATTAAACTATTCTGTATAACTCTTTTTTTCCTTTTCCAGCCACACATGCCTTTCTTCTCCATATACTCTCTGGCACTGGAGCAGGACCTGGAGCAGAGTTCAGGAATACAGCAGGCTGCCAACACCCTGCACTGCCAGACCTTCATACAGGTACACAGCCGAGACATTTACATCTGCTTTTTATATTTTAAAATGTTTAATAGTTTTCTATTTTTTTTTTTTTTTTTTTACAAAAATGAATGTGAGCTGCAATAAAATAAACCAGAGAGCAAATCTTTAGTGCAAGTTAATATTAAGTACATAAGTTAATGAGTAATATTGTATCTAAGCAGAGGTTTATGACAAGATCTTCAGTTAACATTGTAGGTATTCATAACTCTATATACTGACAGATGGTTTTCCAATCTAATTTGTGGTATTCTAGACATGGGATTATTAAAACTGTTTTATCATTAATTAAGCAATATCATATTGAGTAAATGAATAAATGTACCATTTATTTTAGCTTGGCTAATGGAAATAGATCTAGAAGAACCCACACTCGCTTTATAGCGTGTCGGCTAGCTGGCTGGTGAGCTCACTGTACATTGCATATGTGTACAGTTCTGTCACAAAATATCAGCACTCATGGAACGCTTCTTGACCAATCAAATAAGTGAACTGAAACTAACTGTTGTTCACGAATGAACATTTAAACTGTACTCATAAAATGAGTAGGAGGAGGAGATCCTTTTAAACAAGAGAAGATGAATTTCCAAAAGAAGAAAAACTTGCATGCTATCAGGGCCAGCTAGTTAAAACTATTTTTTTCTGTTGTACAGGTATTTCTTGAAATTTATGTCAGCATATGCATTGATGTTTATACTTGTTGTTTTTTGTATTTTGAGAATAGTTTGCTCTGTTCTGTTTACAGCCCCTGATGCATCGTAAACAGGAGCATGAGAAGAAACGGAAAGAGCTGAAGGAACAGTGGCTCAAAGCCAAGAGAAAGCTGGTGAGAGCTGGTGGTACTCTTATGATCTTATTATCACTGCAACTTCCACAGATGATCTGATTATCTGAACCTTATGCTGTTGTGCTGTTGCCATGAAACTGAATGTAATGGACTAATTAATGTTGTTTGCCCAGCTTTGAGTTAAAGGGATCCTAAAGACCTGAGACCGCTGTTGAAAACTGTTCTATTTTCCATTCTTTTTTAATGTAATGCAACGATTTTCATTACAAATTATATTATTGACAACAACTTGAATGAAAAGTAGAATCTTTGAAATATTTGCATAATTTTCAGAGCTTCTTAGTATTTGCTATGTCCCCTTTTTTATTTAATGACAGTGTGCACTCAAGCTGACATGGACTACACAAGTTTGTGCATGTTTGATGCGTTTTAAATCAAATCCACCGGAGTGTCATCTGAACACATCATTCAGTAGTAGAGATGGGGCATTAAGAAAATCTGACCTTTTGGACAAAGCAGTTAATATGGTCAATATCACACATTTGCTTACATTTAAATAGGGACCCAGAAATAGTGAAGAATCTTGAATATTACATTTTTGTATGTATTAAATGTAAGTATGTGTATGAATGAATATATATATATATATATATATATATATATATATATATATATACAGACAACCCGAATTCCAGAAAAGTTGGG
>JAQQZR010000007.1:9989633-10000573 GCA_030068235.1 Notoglanidium macrostoma
ATTTTGTGCATAAAATTGTAAAATTTCTCAGTTTAAACATTTGTTATGTTATCTATGTTCTGTTGTGAATAAAATATCAGCTCATGTGATTTGAGAGTCTTTTAGTTTTCATTTTATTCAAATTTAAAGAACATCCCAACTTTTCTGGAATTCGTGTTGTGTATATATACACACACACACTCACTCACATTTGGGCTTGAGATCAAGATGAATGGAACAACAGAACAGAATAACAGGATTTCAGCTTTCATCTCCTGATTATTTACATCTAGATGTCAAACATCTAAGAACATGGCATCTTTAGTTTGAACTCATCCATTTTTCAAGTGATCATGAATATTGGAACATGTGACTGACAGTTTCCTGTTGCCTAAGTGTGCCCTGTTAGAATGATTGTTTAAACGTTTCATATCTCTGAACATACTGTAGTTTTGAGCCCTGGGTTCTGAGACTGCATTTGTTGTTAAAAACTATAAACCAGCATGAAGATCAGAGAGCTGTCCATGAGAGAAAGAGGGAAAACTGATCAGAGCCATACAACAATTTGGTGAAATGTCCTGAAAAAAGAAAGAAACCACTGGTGCACCAACGATCAGACATCTAACAGGTCGGCCAAGGAAAACAACAGCAGTTGATGACGTAAACATTTTGAAAGCTATGGAGTAAAACCCAAAAACAAAAAGCAGTCAGTGATATGACCAATAACCTCCACAGTGCGGGGTGAAGGTATCACAATCCACTGTTTGAAGAAGGCTTCAAGGGCAGAAATATAGTAGTCATATCACAAGATAAAACACGCATCTGGTCAATCAGAAGGCCAAATTGGAATTAGCAGACAAATACAGAGATGAGAGACAGAAGTACAGCCACAAAAGTTTTGGACCAAAGTGTGGACAATTAAAGGATCTGCTTATAATCCAAAGCATTCGCACAGATCAGTCAAGCACAGTGGAGGTTGTGTCATAGCTTGGGCTTGCATGCTTCTTGTACAGGCTCACGGATCTTTATTGATGATGTAACACATGATGGTAGCAGCAGATTAAATTCAGAAGTCTACAGAAACATTCTGTCTGCCGATTTACAGAGAAAAGCATCCAGTCTAAACGCGAGGAACTTCATCATGCAGCAATACAATGACCCAAAACACCCTGCCAACACAACAAAGGACTTCATCAAGGGATAAAAGTGGAAGAAAGTCTGAAGAGGAGACAGAAGGGCGCGAAACCTCTCAAAACAAGCAACAACTGAAAGAAACTGTGGTACAGGGCATCTTTTGATCTCAAACCCAAATGTCTTCAATGTGTAGCAAAACCAAAAGAGTTGGCCTTGCTCTTCCAATACATTCAGAGGGGACAGAATTAATTTGCTTTGTTCTCAATTATGCTGTCATCATCCAATATGTTCCAACAAATCATCTCTGTTATGACACTGGCTTATCAAAGGAAAGGAGTACATGTAAGGTTGGGGACATTTCTGATTTGTATATCAAAATCTAGGTTTCTTAGTAAGAGTGAACCTATAGGGGCCTCTATCTGTTGTCTGTCTAATTTCTTGCTGTGTCAAGCAATTGTTATTTAAAAAATCTTCAAAAAATTTATCATAGTCTTTTATCATTGTGCTTTAAAGTGGAATCACGTTGTTTTTCAGTTGGAGTCTGAGGCCAATTTACGGCGGGCTAAGCAAGTCTACAGCGCCCGCTATGAGGAATATGAGAAGGCCAAGACGGCAGCTAGCAGAGCAGAGGAAGAGGGCAGCAGCTCCACAGCCAAAGCAGTGGATAAGAAAAAACGACTAGAGGAAGAGGCTCGCAATAAGGTGTGCCATGTGGACAGCATTATGAGGCTTTAGTTTCACTTTTTGAAACAATAACTTTATTGCAGTAGAAAATATGATTCAAAACAACACTTTGTCTGCCTGTATCTTTATCTCCCACCTGTCAGGCTGAGGAAGCAGAGGCCACGTACCGCGTGTGTGTTGCGGATGCCACACAGCAGCAGCAGGAGTTGGAGCACACAAAGGTTACAGTGCTGAGACAGATCCAGGAGGTCATCAAGCAGAGTGACCAGACCCTCCGCTCTGTGAGTGTACACCTGTGGAGTTTTTATGGTGGTCTCTGGGCAAGATTGTAATAATTAGCACTTCCGACATAAGAAAACCCATTAAAAACATGTTTCAACAGAAAAAAAATAATACATTTAGATAACATATGACAAATTATTACCGTGTATACAAGCCTGCTAAAAGGTTAATATAACTGTAGCCTAAATGTCTCTTTTAATAGCAAGCTGAAATTAACAAACTTGAAAAGTATTACTCTAATGTTAGCATGACAGGTAAAAAGAAGTAATTGAGAGGGGGCAGAACACCCACAATGTGTGGGTATTTGGGAGTACGGAACAGGGGGCAATTTTGTACGAAAAGAACACCTATGCCTGTGTTCTTTTATCAGATAGCAAATCTATGCAGAATACTGCTGCAGTCCTAATGAAGTTTCCCTTTTTTCCCAGGCCACCATTTCCTACTATCAGATCATGCACATGCAGACGGTGGGGCTGCCCGTGCACTACCAGACGCTGTGTGAGAGCAGTAAGCTGTACGATCCGGGACAGCAGTATGCCACCCACGTCAAAGAGCTGCAGATGAGCGAGGAGCCCGAAGTCCATTTCGCCTTCGAGCCCTACTGTGCCTCCAGCAGCCAGTGCGTGTCACGCAGGGTTCTAAGAGTAACGCAAACCTCAAAAACATGTTTTCTGTACAAGATTAAAGCATTCTTGAGCTCAGGTAGTGATGTCACAATCTTTAGCTGCAGAAATGAAACTAAGGAATATTAGTAATGAGCTAAATCATATTTTTTACATAGTATTTTGACAGCTTTATTTACTGCTGTATGAATAGCATAGAATATATGTAGCTATGCAAACCAAGATATTCATGAACATTCGTAGAACACGTTTTTAAAGCCTGTCAAAGTGTAGAGATGTTCTAAGATGTTCCTTTAAACCATTTTTACTCTATCTATTTTTAATAGTTTAAAATTACATATAATGGTATATGTTTTGAGTCAAAAATAATTTAATATGCAGAAATGAAAAAAAAAAATTTTTAGATCAAAATATGAAATATAGTGTAAAAGTGAAAAATAGAGAAATAGATTGAAGTCTTACTAGCATGTGAAATGGTGCAGTATATTTAAATATATGTTTAATTTTGACTGTAGGCAGGCAGCCAGAGTGCGCAGCGACAGCTCCAATACAGACACACCGAGCAGCACTGAAGGGACAGTCACAGCTGGAGAAACAGCCGATCCTGCCACCGCTCAGAAAGAGGAGCAGAGGAAAGGTATGTACAGTTTAAGACGATGTTGAGTCTATTTTTTACATGGATTATTCATTTAGCTGTGCATTACAAAGACTTAATTAAAGAAATGTTCATTATAATCAAACGCAGTGTCTGTCACTGGTTATAATGGTGTTCTGGTTTAGAGTTTCTGAAAATGTGCCTTGAATATTTGTGATACTAAAATGCTTAATTGAAGTATGATTTCACAGTAACATTACATTCTAGACAAAATGTTGGGCCTTGAGCTAATAAAACTGTTGTGTTTTTAAAAACTTGGTCTATTTGATTAAAAAAAGGTTTAAAAAGAGCTGAGGTGATTTTTGCAGCCATGTATTCTCTGTTTTTCAAGTGGTACATTATGCGCCTGACAATCTAGTACCTCCATTTCTGTAGGATTGCAACATCTCAAATTGTACACGAACATACTAATGACAGATCAATGTGCAGTACCTGAGATCACTAACCTGTGTTAGAAGCTTTCACAAAGACAGCTGTGATTTTAAAATCCAAAATGTTTTTGGCTCCTTATTTTCCATTTAGATTCTGATTGAAATTAAATAAAGACTATGATTTGAAATCCAGCTCATCTTATTTTACTGATATCGCGTGTGATACATAACCTGTTATACTTGTCATTCCCTCAGCACGAGGTAACATGACTCACAAATCGTGGGGCTCCACAGTGAGTGATACAGACAGTGTTGTCGGAGGGATTGACCTTGGCTCCCCCACCAACAGCGCAGGTACACGCAGGTTTCAGGTTTTCACAGTTACAACACACTGCTAATTTTCATTTGGTGTAACACAGGGAAGATACAGCTGCAGCTTTAGGAGGTTTAAGACTGTTTGTTTTCTCATGATCACACTGTAGGTGACATCAGTAAAATGGCCCGAACATCATCCACAGGAACCATGTCATCAAACGAGGATGCGGATGAAAAAGATGGGGCCATGGCGAACTTTGAAACTTCCAGTAAGACTGAATAGCATGACAACTATAATACATTACACATGTATTACACATGGATTTTATATAGAGAGACACCTGGATTGATTATTTAGGTCATTGCTAGTGTGTGTTTATCACAAAACTGTGTTAAACAAAGGGAGAGTCAGTGTCAGGTGAAATACCGCAATACTGTAGGATGATTTTGGGTTAAACACTATAATGCATGGTGGTGCAGAATTGCCTGTTCATGCATCAGTGAACTTACCAAACAATATGTTGTATAATACATACAGTATATAGTATTAGTAGTATGTGGTATTTGAGAATAATTATTCAATATCCTACTCAGTGATGTATTTGTGATGGGCAGTGTGACCCAAAATGTGTACCTTTGGTCACTGAAGCAATATGAATTGTATTAATTTGTTAGGACCTGACTAATTGCAGTTGCAGCATTTAGAAACTGCAGTATAATTGTGGCCATAATATGTTGCCTTCTTCTTCACTTTTCCAGCTTGTATGTTGAAAATAATGAGAAAAAATGACAGTTGCTTTTTGTGCCGGACACCATGAATATAGCTTTGGCTGTATTGGCATAATATTGTTCACATACTGAGCAATGTTTAGTTGTACAGTATACCTAGCATGTACAGTGATTTTAAACACTGATATTGACCCGCTGCCTTACTCCTCTGTCCATCTTTCCTTCCAGACATTAATGGCATCGAACCTGAAATTGTGGTGCCAACTGGGCCGTTTAGAAGCGTTGGCCTATCCAAAGCTGCGCAAACTCACCGCCTGCGCAAACTGCGCTCTCCAGCAAAATGCCGGCAATGTGACAGCTATGTGTATTTCCAGGGGGCAGAATGTGAGGAGGCAAGTACAGTGTTGTGAACTGGGCAGATGTTCCCAGGCTGTTTATCTTTTCTTTTTTACAACTTTAAACAAACCTGGACCAGGTGTTCATGGCTGTACATGCATACAACCATACATCTGGGTCCAGTGTGTTAAGTGCCAAGAATGTGTTTATATGTACAAAATATTTTGGTAAATGCTGAAAATCAGATTTTGGCACAAATTTAATTAACATGATTAAATGTACTGGTAATGAGAAAGTAAGAGTCCAAGCGAAGTTAATGTAGATTAAAACTTTCATTAGCGTTGTAGTGTTGATAATGGGCAAGTAATAAGATTCTTGCATGTGCTTTTTGACATGTTGCAGTGTTTCCTGGCTTGCCATAAACGCTGTTTGGAGACTTTGGCCATCCAATGCGGACATAAGAGACTGCAGGGCCGCCTCCAACTCTTCGGACAGGAATTTTCCCAGGTGTCCGGCAGCAGCTCTGATGGAATTCCTTTCATCCTCAAAAAGTGCACATGTGAGATCGAGAGGAGAGCACTTAGAATGAAGGTGAGACCAAAAGCCAGTGATGGGATGTTTGTTATAGTTTAAATTAGATCTACAGAAATGCACATCCCCTGCTAAATCTCCTCCTTTTCATCCGACTTTTTACCCCAATACAGGGCATCTACCGGGTGAACGGAGTGAAAACCAGGGTGGAGAAATTGTGCCAGGCATTTGAAAATGGCAAAGAGCTCGTAGAGCTGTCACAGTCCTCTCCACATGACATCAGCAACGTGCTCAAGCTCTACCTGAGACAGGTAGATTTCTTATTTTTATTACACTATTAAACCCAGATGAGGATGACTGAGGGTGTCATCTAAGCTTATATGATTCATTCGGCTTCTTAATAATGGCCTGAAGATTTTTGTGTAATTATCAATGTGTTTCATTGATTAAAAAATTTCAATAATTATTTAATTATTTCTACATAAACGCTGTCACATACAGAATAAATTACCAAATGAAAAGGTTTATGAAACATGTCTTATGTTAGGCTGAGTCCAGAACATATAATCTTAAATATTAAATATGGATTTGTTTGCCTTAAAATAATAATTATATTTCATAGAAATATATAATCAAAGAGTGAAATTTTAACATTTGCCATATTTTGTATGTCTGTCCAGCTTCCAGAGCCCATCATGCTTTTCCGCCTGTATAACAGTCTGATGGGCCTTGCGAAGGAAAGCCTGGCCCTGGTGGGACCTGAGGGGGCCGAGGCTGGGAAAGGACCAGATCTGGTTGATCTGGGACCAGAGACAGACCCTGAACTCCTGAAGCTAGTGCACAGAGTAAAGGAGCTCCTTACTGAGCTGCCCAAAACAAACATGGCCACACTTCGCTACATAGTGCGCCATCTCCGCAGGTATCATACAGTAAATGCTCTAAAAGACCCATTGTCTGTGCCACAAACATGACACAAGCAAAATTTTGGCTTGTTCTTATGATCTTTAGTTATACTGTGTTTATTTATTAATTTTTTTAATCACTTCAAAATGTGCTGCAGGGTCATATTGTAGAAGTTCATAGACACTTTTCAAAACTGTGCTTTCAAAACTGTGCTGAATGTGTGAAGCAATAAGTTCTCTTTGGCTACATTTAAACCATTTCTCATTATCAAGCTTAATTGAACATGTATCCGCTAGACATACCATTTCAGGCTTACACTTTTTTTTTTTGTTTGTTTTTTGTTTTTTTTAAATAAATGTGAATGGTTTGGATTTTTTTATTTTTTGAACAATTGTTCACAATTATATTATTCACTTTGTAGGATTGCTGAGCTAGAAGAGGACAATAAGATGAGCCCCAGTAATTTGGGCATTGTGTTTGGGCCCTCATTGATGCGTCCCCGGCCGTCAGGGGCCACAGTGTCCCTCTCTTCTCTGGTGGATTACCCCTATCAGGCCCGCATTGTGGAGACACTCATTGTGTTTTACCCCATTGTCTTCCCTTCTGAGTCAAATCGCACAGGTGGTATCAGTACAGTCCGCACTCCGTCACTGCAACAGGTGTGTGCAAGAAGCCCCACTCGTAGCTGTAACAGAGCTGCTCTGGGAATGGCTTCTCATTATTTTTATTGAGCATTAATGTTAAAAACTGTTTCTTAAAGACAGATTTGTAGATGATTGATGCATTGCTCTTGACATTCCCTAAACTAAGACCCACACAAAAGCATCACTGGCATTCTGGCATTAAAGCACACTAGAATTTGTGATGTTCCTGTGCAGGAGAGCAGTATTGACGGTGAGGAATCTGGTACAAATGATGATGAAGCAGATCGCACTGAAGAACATGAAGGACCTGAGGCAGATAAGATAAATGAGGGACTAGGTGGGTCATCTCGTACTACTGAATTCCACATTGTAGTGAATGCTCATTGTTCATCTACTGAAGTGTTTTTCTCCCTGTCCTGTTTTCCATTATAAGGCTCCACAGGCACACTGGGCTCCCTGGAGCATAGTCTGGATTCGGACTCGGAACTGGAGGAGGAAAGAGGCACGACTGAAGAACAGCCACTCTCCCCAGTCAATAATGAGGATCCTGAAGAAACCCCTCCCACAGCAGAGGTCCAGAATCACTCAGGTTCAGACTGTGAACCTCCTGCATTGCCCGAGAGTGAGCCTCCAGAGCTTGAGAGTCCAGATGAAATACCAACGAGCTCATTCGCACAGCTCAGCATCAACCAGTCCGACAATAATGAGCCACAGTGTTAATCAGCAGGTGACAGTGTTTGAATATAAGGACTAAGCTCTTGATTTAAAGAGACTCTTTTCTGCTGCAGGAACCTTTTCAGGAACCCAGGAACTTGTTTCCTTGTTTCCACCAAAGAAACCAGTTCTTGACCCTTAGTTTCAGTAACCTACAACAGAGATGGTACTTTTCTACAGACCAGGAACTTATCAGGATGTCTGATATTCTTACACAATGTATTAAAAAAAAACTGTTTAGCTAACAAGCTTGTTTTATATCAGATGCAGTGCAAATGACAGGCACATCTCCAGGATGCTTTTGTTTTCACACATGTGGCAAGTCAAAAATATTTTGGCTTGCTTGTTGCTGCAAAAAAGGCTTGAAGATTCAAATTGCACTTAGTGCCTGCTTTACTGCTGCTGGTTTAAAACTCTAATTTAATATTAACCCTGCATTCACACTGGCGGTGAGGAGACATGACAAAACAGACTAATGTCATTCATTTACATTTGATGATGTACTGTGACAGGAGGTAAAGCGACTGCAATGCAAAGTGTGTAGGTTATAGACTAAAAATAGACAGCAGAGACTCAAACCAGCTCGTTAGCAATCTATAAGATGATGAGCATGATGGGGTTGACGGTGGTACTAGCATGACAGATGAAGCTTTAGATTAGAAGTCGATCTCTCCTTTATAGTTTGTTTTGCTTATGTTCCATAGCTAGGTATGTAGTTTGTTCTGCCACACCACGCTAGCCAGATGTTGTCAGGAAAACCATGGCAACATCCACTAGCATGCAACATGAGCTGCATGTGATAAACTTGCTACCAGTGTGAATGTGGCATAATTCCCAACCTCCACCATCTTTGCGGTGTTGATGTAGCTTGGCTGAAAAGTCTTTACTGTGGCATAACATATGCTATTGTTTATAACAGTCCTGGGTCCTGAGCTGAGCCAGAACTGGTTCTTTTTCTGGAGAGTTGCAGACGGCTCCAGAAACTGGATGGAAACGTGCTTTAGGTGGTCCAAATTATATAGGTTCTTTTTTTTCAGAAATAGTGCAGTGTTAAGATACTAAACATCATATGAACATGATGTTGTGTTTTCACTGTGGTATGGTTATCTATGTATATTACTTTTATTTGCATCTTTTTTTCAGGAATGGCTGTGTGTGATCTTTGTTTACCACACATAAATATATTTTGACAAACAAACATGGATATTTAATGAGTCAAGCTACGTGTGTAGTGGCGTGAGTAAGAAGCATTGTTCACTATACTCCTTCCACTAACCGGTGAAAACTAGCAGTTTCAACAGAACACATGCTTTTCAAACATTATTAGGAATGTAGATGGTTTTTTCCCACAAGCCATTGTTGGTGAAAATGTGCGTGTCAGTCTTACTGAATTTTTAATGTACTATTCTTTTAATAAAATCAGCTGGTTGGTTTCTCTTAAAAGCTGACAGGTGGCAGTATGTGGATCATTAATATGCATATTTATGTAACACAATATACAGTAAAGACTTTTACAGATCACTGCAGGTTAACAGAAACATTGTGATAGTTTCTTATTGAGAGCATGTGCAGTGTATGTGGCATCATTAATCTACTTCTTCACCGTTTATTCATTCATAACATTTTCACTTGACAATAAATTCATTCTGCTTTCACTTGTCATTTTGGTCCTTAAATTGTGACGTTGGGAAAGATGAATGCTATTTAAATCTTGTGATGCCTGTGGCTAAGCAGCCTCGCCGTCCGCCGGGAGCGAGCGGAAGTCGCGACAGAGTGAGGGAACGCAGGGCAATAACAAACAGCTGACTTTATTCAGACACGCGCGGCACGCAAACGAGCTACATCCGGGGAGCCGGAGCTGCCAAACCGGGACTTCCGCTGGAGCTTCAAAGGCTACACACCTGAGCACTTCCTCGTCACCTGCACCGACCACCGACCTAATGTGTGTGTCTAGGTGCACGTGTCGGTGTGGATTATAATCACAATAAGGACAATAAAGCACCGCAGGGTGGCGCTATCACCCCGATCTCTGGCGGCTTGTGTCTTTTCCCAGCTAGCTCGCTCACAGCTCTTATAACTGTTCCAAATGGCAACTGACCCAGACATTTAAGTAAGCATGTCATACTGTCATATAACACACAGTCTGAAGCAGAATTATTGGCACCCTAAGGGTTATTTTTTTTTAAGTGTTTCTGATTTAATCTCTCACTACAGACATGACAGAAATCTAAGCTTTAATTAAAGTAAATTCATTCTAAGAATATATTATTAACAAAACCTTGTCATGATTAGAGGCACGCCTAAAAATTCTTAGGAACAAAGTGTAACTGGAGCATATTCCCACCTGAGTAGTCTTAGGCTACGGTCACACTGCGATTCCGATATGTGCTTAGCGGTTGCATGTTAAGTTCAAACATGTAACAGGTCTCGGCAGCATTTATTCGAGCTACTGTAGCTCTGTTTTTTTCTGTACTGTTTTTTTTTTTTGCCAAGCTAGCACAAATCATCAGAACGCCGGCAGCGCAGCAAAACAATACTGGAGCAGAGCTACAGCTGATCAGCTGTTTACTGTTCCACAGCACGAGGCGATGCGTACATTAGCGCGTCCATTTCGTCAGTTTTAATACCATGAGGCATCTCACAAATATGTTTTTGTTGGTGAGGCAGGACTCATGGGAAATCACTGCGCGCATGCGTGCCGTTTCCGGGGACAGGAGCGTTCTCATTAAAGTCAGATACAAGCCGCTTGTAATTACAAATGTGAACCGTCACAATAGGCAAATCTGATCTGAGTAAAAAAATCGGAATTGATCAATGAGGCTTGGAGTGAACGTAGCCAAATATGTTTTTGTTGGTGACGCAGTATTCATGCTAAATCGAATAACTGCGCATGCGTGCCCTTTTCGGATGACAGGTGCATTCTCATTGGACCTGTTCACACTTGGTTTTAAAATGCATCTTGAGCATTCAGATCACAAATGGACTGCCGAGCCACATTGAGGTTTACACCTGTGTCTATCATGCGTCTCCAAGGTCTCCA
>JAQQZR010000007.1:10033132-10048192 GCA_030068235.1 Notoglanidium macrostoma
GCATGCCTGGGTGTTTGAAGTTATACACCTGTGGCCATGGAACTGATTGGAACGCCTGAATTTAATTATTTCGATGGGTGAGTGAATACTTTTGGCAATATAGTGTATATACACACACGTGTGTATATAGTTCCAGACTGTGAAAGCAACCCATGAGCTTCTTAAGGCAAAGAAATTAAATGTTCTTAAATGGCCGAGTCAATCAACCCAACAGATCATGCAACCCAATTAGTTCCGTAATGTCTAATTATAAAGAATTATACATTATCTGTCTATATATTTCTAAATTTTAAATATTGTACAATAATAAATTTTTTATATTAATGGTCTATTAACATATATACACATAAAAATGTATATAAATACACAAATAAATAATAACAATTTTATAAACACTAATAACATTAATAACAAAATAAATAATCAATTTTTATGGAAGTACCAAGCTTGTTTTAAAAGAGAAATTGGGAATTTAGTAGTGTTAAAACCCAAGCCCTAATCCAAAATCACATTTTTGAGTTTTAATGGTTCTTTAAAGTAATTCTTCTTTCTTTCATCACTGTTTGTGTCAAACTTTCACCTCCTGCACTGTCTTCTATTTCTCTCTCATGTCTCAACTCTGTTGCTTTCTCATGCCGGCTGTTGCGCTCTCTCTGCTACCTAAAGCAGCCTCCGGAGGAGAGGAGCTGGGTTTATTCTCCTCTGCACTACGCTACAGAGTCTAGGACTCTGCCCACAGGGGATGAGGACAGCGATACAGTAAGTGACTGTTGGTGGCAGAGCTGCCTGGGTTGGATATTTGGCAGCTTAGGCACTCTTCTTGTGTCACTGATTATTTCACAATCCCTCATGATTGATTTATCGTAGCTGTTTTGTTTATTTCTGTAGATTTTAATTCACTGCTGTCATCTGCATGGAGAGGGTTCGGGTTCAGGTGTCTGTGTGTTTGTGCTTCTTGTTTATGTTTGTACTCTTGGTTTTTGCAATCATATTTCTGTTCTCATCTATATCGAATGTGTATTTGATCAGCTTTAATTGTACAGCATCACGATGTATCGTGTACAGTTTATTAACCGCTTGCGCTCATGTCTCGTTCACAGCAGTGAGTGTGAGTACTCCAGAGATCGCTCAAGCGTGATGTGGCTTCCAACTCAACTCAACTGAACAAACTTCCTACCACATTTGTAAGCAACTGGTGTCTTCGATCCTCATCTTATACTGATCCAAAACCAGTGCAGGCTGCGGTGTGAAGCTTTGTGCTGACTGTACACTAGCACCATTCTCTCGTCGTTCTCCCGTCAGTCCGTGTACTAACAGCATCACGCCAACCATTAATAACTCCGTCCCTTGACATAACATTCCTGTAATTCATAAAACATTTTTTTATTTTGTTTTTTACTTTTCTATGTGTGTGATTCTCTGAGTGTGATACTGTGAACATGCTTTTCATATGTATAGAGAAAAAGTTTAGTGTGTAATGTGAATTTGGAGGAATCTTTCTCTTGCTTGATTGAAACTACACTTCAAGCATCTATATTCTACAATTAATTTCACTCAGTGATATAAGGAACTACTGGTAATGTTATATTGCCAGCTGTATCCGGGGTAGACAAATGATACATTTATTAGCTAACCCACCAGGCCATTGTTCTTAGCCAGGCTGATGCTTTGGTTGACCAAGCTAAACAGTGCTAGTAAACATAATGTAGTAACATATGGCCGGCTCGTAAGCTGGTGCTTTAATACTGACTAAAGGAATTAAATGAGTATATGAATTCCCAGGGAGGGGATAACTACATGACGATGTGCTTATCCTCTCCTTATGATGTTTCTAACAGCACATTGTGTTTGCAAAGCTGAAAAAAGTCACCAAGGAATGTGTCGTATATGAGCTGAGGTTTTCTCTCCTCGCATCGCAAATAAGATGATCTAATTCTGGCTAGCATCTTTATTTCCTTCAACATGTTTTACTGAGAGGTGGCTGTGTGATGTGCCTACTTGTCCATTTTGTAATTTGTTTCTAATGGGTTAGTAATTTATTCATCTCTGCATGAACACTGTTATCTCCAAATCGTACAGCCTCATGCATAATGTTGGTCAAACGTCATTCAGGAGAGCAAAATCATGACACATGGGACGGAAAGACAGTTGCTTTAAAACCTTCAGTTCGATGCTTAAGTTAACATGCCCTTACAGTCCAGTAATGCAAATAACCTACATCACCCAAGTGAGAGGAACATAATTAACAAACCGCAACATGCTCCAACTGAACAGCAAGAGCAACAAAGCAAATTTGCTCTCCAAAGGAATATTCCAGCAATAACACTTTATTTCCCCCGCCTGATCTCTCCACTTACCACATCTGTAATACATAGGCAGTTAGTCATGACAAGAATGAAAAGAGAGAGAGAGAAAATAACAAAAATGATCAATGATCAGCAGATGATCAATTCTGTTCAAAAAAATTATATTTACTTTTTAAAATTTGTTTAGTTTTATTTGTTTATATTACACAACTATATAAGGTGAATTACCAACTTTTATCATTACATTAAACATTAAATGTCTTTCAAATGAGACAAACAGCTCTTCTTATGAAGATTTATCCAACTTTACAGCACTGGAGTAATACAGTTTAAACATTATTCCAGTTAATCTCACTTTCTTTAGGGTTTTGTGAAGCAGCAGCATGTAATAATGTATAGGTTCTTCCTTGGTGCCCATGTGGGAATGACCATGTGGAAGTTAAAAAGGGCATGTTAATTAAGCCCAGCACTGGAACTAATTGATATTTGTCCACTCATAATATGTAAAATCACAGCAGGTTTCATTTTTGCTACTTGAGGTTAAAGACACTATAAAATCCCACAGTTTCCTGATATCTCTACTTTACTAAGGCTGTATTTAAATTTTTCACGAGTCTAACCTCTTGTTCAATCAAGGCCTATCTTTAAAACATATAGACATGCTCTCCTCTTAGGACTGTTCAATCACAGCACTTTATTTCACCATATCACAATCATTTGAGCAGGATGCAAGTTTTCCACTGGTGTAGTGATCTACACTGCAGGAAAGGTTTAAAGAATCTGTTCAAATGTATATTTATTTGTATGTATAGAGTAACTTAAGTGTGTATGTGTTTGAAAGTGTGAGCGTGAGTATGTGTGATTTAATAGATATTTGATGGGTGTTAAATGCTGATCACGATGCTGTTGTGTGACATAATGGACCTACAGCAGCAATACAGAGTGTTTGTACTTTTTGGTTGCCTTATTTATTTCTTATTCTTAGTGTTCTGACACCATAGTTAGTAACTCACTAATGATATGTACATTGAAATATAAATACAAATAATGAAGAAATACTGACTATATTTTATCCTGTGAATTAGGAGGGTTTTTTTTTTTTACTTTTCCTCCCTCAAGCTGAAAGTTATGTCTGTGTATGTGTGGTTAAAAATGTCTGGCCATGATCAATTAGACTAAGCAATGCTGTAGAGACCAAGCATGTTGTCATTGAAAATTGTAAATATAAATTGAAAATTAAAAATGAAACATTGTATGCTTTTTATTTATACAGGGAGGTTGAGTGATGGTTCAGCAAAAATTTGTCAGGATTGTCAGGATTTTCCCTTTAAATATGAGTAATTGATCAACACAGGCCTGTGTGGTGTCTGAAGTTTTGCACTGCAGCTATGAGGCTTTTGTGGCTAACAAGTAGTGAAAGTCTATTTCACCTAAAGTTGTTTCTGTAAATGCACACCTTTTACAAACACCATCCAGTTACTAAGGAACATTAATGCTGTAATGTTATGATGTTATGAAAAATTGGGACATTGTGCAAATTTAATTCTTTGCTGAATTGTTTCTTTAATAGATGAGTAGTTTATAGGTGTGTGTGTATGAATGAGAGCGAGAGCCTGTGTACACATGCAATTGCATTTATTTGGCCTTCTCTGGAAATAAATATACTTGATGTTTGTTTATCTGTTATTTTATCTCTCAGTATACATCAATCAGCCACGACGTTAAAACCACCTGCCTACTATTGTGTATGTCAGACTTGTGCCACCAAAACAACTCTGACCTGTCGAGGAATTGGCTCCACAAGACCTCTGAAGATGTGCTGCGCTATTTGGCACCAAGAAGTTAGCAGCAGATGCTTTAAGTCCTGTAATTTGGAGGCCAAGTCAACACCTTGAACTCTTTGTCATGGTCCTCAAACCATCCCTGAACAATTTTTGCACATTATCCTGCTGAAAAACACCACTGCCATTAAGGAATACATTGTCATGAAGGCATGTACTTGATCTGCAACAATGTTTTAAGTGCCCAGAGTATCACACTGCCTTTGTTGGCTCGTCTTCTTTCCACGATGCATCCTGTTGCCTTTTCCTTCCCAGGTAAGTGACGTCCGTACACCCGGCCGTCCAAATAATATAAAAGAAAATTATTCATCAGACCAGACTACCTTCTTACATTGCTCCATGGTCCAGTTATGATGGTCCTGTGCCCATTGTAGGTGTTTTTGGCAGTGAACAGGGGTCAGCATGGGCACTCTGACCAGTCTGTGGATACACAGCCCCATATGCAGCAAACTGTGATGCACTATGCGTTCTGACACCTTTCCCTTCACTGAGCCTTGGGTGCCCATTATCCCATTGCCAATTCACTGGTTGCTCTTTCTTAGACCACTTTTGGTAGGCATTAACCACTGCATTCTGGAAACACTCCACATTACCTACCGTTTTAGAGATCCTCTGACCCAGGTGTCTAGCCATCACAATTTGGTCTTTGTCAAAGTCACTCAGATTTTTACATATGCCCATTCTTCATGCTTTCAACACATCGATTTCAAGAACTGATTATAGGTTTGCCTCTGTACACCACCACAATGGATTTGAAAAGAAGCTATCGAGATGCAGTTGAAGTGTAGACTTTCAACATTATTTCCCATTATAAACATGGGTTTATTGGGAATTACAGCCATTGTTTCACAGTCTCTCCATTTTCAAAGGCTCAAAAGAAATAAAATAAAATAGAGTAGTAGATAAAGTAGATAAGAGGTCTGGAGATGATTCCAAGTGTTGAATTTGCATTTGGCAGCTGTTCATGGGAACTCTCAATATGCAGTCCAAAGAGGTGTTGATGTAAATGAAGGAGGCCATCATTAGGTTGGGAAAAAAAGGAACAAACAGACCTATTAAATATATAGCAGAAACCTTAGGAGTGGACAAATCAACAATTTGGTGAATTCTTAAAAAGAAGGAATGCACCGGTGAGCTTAGCAACACCAAAAGGCCCGGAAGACTGTGGAAGACAACTAAAGTGGATGATTGCGGAATTCTTTCCTTGGTTTAAAAACCAAAAACCTTCACAACATCTAGTCAAGTTACAGACACATTCTTGAGGAGGTCAAGAGTCGCCCTCATGAATGTAAATACAGAGGGTTTATCTCAAGAAGCGAAATACTGGTAACACTCAAGAACAGAAAAGCCAGATTACCCTTTGCTAGAAAGCCTGCCCAGTTCTGTAACAAGATTATTTGGACAGATGAAAGCATAATTAACTCATATCAGTATGATGGGAAGAGAAGAGTATGGAGAAGAAAAGCAAGGGTTTATGATCCAAAGCAGACCACATCATCTGTCAAACATGGTGGACATGGGCATTTGCGGCTGCCAGTGGAACTGGGTCACTGGTGTTTATTGATGATGTGACTGCTGATGAAAGTAGCAGGATGAATTCTGAAGTGTATAGAGCTATTACTTTCTGTTCCGATTCAGTCAAATGCTAAAAAGGTGATAGGACAACGCTTCAGAATACAGATGGATAATGACCCAAAACATACTGTGAAAGCAACCCAAGAGCTTCTTAAGGCAAAGAAATGAAATGTTCTTAAATGGCCGAGTCAGTCAACCCAACTGATCATGCAACCCAACTTACTGAAGACAAGACTGATGGCAGAAAGATTCATAAACAAGCAACAACTGAATGTGGCTGCAGTAAAGCAGGGCAAAGCATCTCAAGGGATGAAACTCAACATTTGGTGATATCCATGGGTTTCAGACTTTAGGCGGTGATTGAATTGTATCCAAGTATTAAAAATTATACATATATTTATAATTGTTAGTTTGTTCATTTACAAGCCTGTGAAAATGGAGGGATTGTGTAAAGAGTGGCTGTAATTCCTAAACAGTTAATTTTTATGTTGAGCCCCTTGAATTAATGCTGAAAGTCTACACTTCACTGACATCTTGATGACTTCTTTTCAAATCCATTGGTGATCAGAGGCAAACGACCACAAATTGTGTCACTGTTCCAATACTTTTGGCTGTAAACAGTAAACGGTATTTGGAAGAGTAGTAGCAAAAATGTTACTGAAGGGTGAAAAATCTCCATGGGTTTTTGAATAGTTAAGGTTTCCTAGCTTCCTATAAGAGTCCTGTTTGGTTACACCTTCTTTGTAGTTGTTTATAGAGGAACAAAGGAAGTACCATCGAGGGTTCCTCCCTGAAGATTTCAACATTTTCTAATAATACAATTCGAATGTGCACAATTTCCAAATAAATTCAAAATAATAATAATAAGAAGAATGATGATTATAAAAACTTTATAATACTATTATTATTATTATTATTATTATAATTTTTATTATTATTAATATTGATAATATATATTTGGTATATATTGTATGCATCATTCAAATTTTCGAATCGATTCGTATGATTGAATTAAATGATTCGATCAGAAAGAACCGATTCCTTCGTGAGTCGCCCATCACTATAATCCGCCCTTCCAGCGTTATAAAGCGAGTGTGAATTTTCTTCCTGTCGGTTGGAGTCTGGAGACCGTTGCCGCTTCGCTAGGATTTCAGCAATAGCGGAAAAACCTAACATGGGAACCCGAGATGATGAGTATGATTATTTATTCAAAGGTCAGTTGTAATTTAATTTACGCGTCTAAACATGGACATTAATCGGTGCATGAACATTTCAAACCACCGTTAATGCCAGTTTATTTAGCTAGATAAGCTAGGGTACTAGGCTAAATTTGCTAAATAGCAGTCTCTGGTTGTATCCCAAATAGCGTGTTACGTATTGCGGAAGTGTACTCACACCGCGCATGAATTCGTGTCTTGTGTACACTATGTAGTGCACTAGGTATCTGTTTAAGCGCTATTTGGGAGTTAGCCCAGATAAAGGACGCTAACCAGACAACGGTGGCCTTTTAGTCTGTCGAGGCCTTTTGGTGTTCGCTGACAGTTTTGTAGAAACTGCTATATTTTTAGACTAGTTAATTGGTGGGGATTGATGTGTACTAAAATAACATTTCTTTGCGTGGTAGCTATGCAACTAGTAAGGATCAAAGACCTCTTTAATGAAGATGAAGGAAGCTAACCGCTATCTAGCTAGGTAGTTCGCTAAGTAGCTAAAGTAAGCTACAGTCTAGTTTAAGTTAACTCTCCTATATTTCTCTGTAATTTAATTTCAGTGCAGTTTATATGAAGTTAACGTTCTTGTAGGTCAGTGGGTTTTCCTTAGCCGCTGTGCTGGTGTTCCTCATCAGTTTAGAGTTTTTAAAAAACGAAGTCGTGGTTTATTTAAAAATTGAGTAGTCGTAAAACTTGGTTGTTTCTTTTAACTATTCCGATTTTAGCAAGAGAACTGAAACGGGGCTCGTGGTGCTTAGAATAAGTTTGTGGAAGTCGCTAGCTTGCTTATCTATCATATTGAAGAGGAAATGATTGATGAGAGATTTCTGCTGGGTGACGTCATCACTTCGGTGTCAGGCTCATGATGTGATGTTCTTGCTCAATAATGTTCCTAAAGTCATATCAGGAGGTAAATATTATTTCCACGAATGGCTCAAATCCCCTTGTACCAAACAGCAGTTTCCCCATACGGAGTCCCGTGATTGTTAATGTGTATCCTGATGATATGAAGATGCTTGAATTGCACATTTCACACTCCTAGTCATTTATTTACTAGCACAGTATCACAGTGGCCCTTTTGTTGGTGATCAGAGTAACAGGTCATATAACCTCAAGCCGAGGTATAGGGTCGCTTCAGATTTTCAATGTCTTTTACGAAAAGAAAATCTAATCCGTTCTTATACAGCTGAGTGGAGCCATGTGCATAAAACTATCATAATGGAAGGAAATTAAATGTATAAACTGCACATGAACTGTATTAATGTCCACAAATGACCCCTCATTGTCACAAAGCCAAACACTGTTAGGATTTAAACTGTTACAAAACATTTCAAAAGAAATGCAAAGAATTTTCAAATATGGTCTTATCTCATTTGCACACCCACTTTATTCAGGAGCTTCAGATACTCTCCATGTCGGTTATCAGAATGGGAGCATGTTATCTTGGTAACTTTCACCATGGCGTAGATTGAGTATTTCAGAAACTGCCCGTCTCCTGTGGTGTTCACATACAACAGTCTGTAGAGTTTACACTGAGTGGTGCGCAAAACAAAAAACACATCCAGTGAGCAGCAGTTCTGCTTTTGGAAACACCTTTTTGATGAAAGAGGTCAGAGAAGAATGGCCATGCTGCTTCAAGGAATTTTACTGTAACTCTCATAACTACTCTTTACAGCCATGGTGAGCAGAAAAGCATCTCCGTGCACAACACAGGAAACCTTAGTTCTGATTCCTGTCAGCCAAGAACAGGAACCTGAGGCTATGGTATGCACAGACTCCCCAAAACTGGACCATTGAGGATTGGAAAAAGACCAGCTGATGTTTTTCCGATCTTCAATGGTCCAGTTTCATTGAACCCGTATCTGCATGATTGTATTTATTGCTCTGCTGCCACATGATTAGTGATTTGGATGATTGGATGAATGAGCAGATGTTTCTATTGAACTGACTAGTGAGAATATAATAGTCTTCAAGCTCTTTCATATCATCTGGCCATTTTTTATTTTTTTCTCTCCATGTTGTAATATTTGCCCAGTATTCTTCTGAAAAATGTTGTACGCTACCACATATTACGCAGGGTTATTTTTTTTTTTTTTTTTTTTTTTTCCCCCTCTCTTTTGATGTTTTGAGTTGAGCCCATGCATGCTGCATTTACAGTTAATTTTCAAGTTTTTCAGGATTTCTTCTTGTACGTAAATACATAAATTGTTAAAAGAGGAATGTTCTACCTTTTGCCACCCAGAAGTCTCAGCAAGGCAACTTTCAATATCAGTGTTAATAGTTTGGAATATTTATTTGCCTGTAATGATTGAACATTTTTCTAGATCACATAAATTAATCTGTTCACTTCGGTGACTCCACCAAAGGAAATTAAACCCATGATTTATTATTTTTCCACTGGGAATTCCTGCCTCTTGGCTGAGTGTAATGTCTAATGGGGGGAAAAAGGCTGATCTTTGTTACCTTTCTGGCCAAAGATCTTTGTCATTAAACATATCGCCAACGAAAAAACCCAGTAAACGGATGAATAAGTTTAGAAAATGTTTACAGTTTCAAAATGCAGCCTTTTTTTTTTTTTTTCTTAAATACATGAATTTGCTCTAATCTGATGTTTCTCAAACACTTCTACTTCTCAGTCTTGTAGCGATGCCAAGAAAATCACATCACCCTTTTTTGCAACTTTTTCGGCTGTATAATTGAGGAGGGAAGACGACACTGGAGTTTTTGCAAGCTTTTAAACATTGCTGCCAGAATATCCACATGCAAGACATAAAAACGTTAAGTTACAAGACTACTTTATTACCAGATTTAAACCCTATGTGAAATGCCATGGCCTAGGTTAAGGTCAATGTTTACAGCTTCACTGCAAGATAAATGTTTGACAAAAATGTGAGTCATGGCAGTGTACCGCAGTGGAAATCCTTTCCCATGAATTAAAATCTGTATAGCTTGGTGGTACAGGATCGTGTTCATATCACAGTCTGACTCTCTTCCTGTATATGATCATCCATGGCTTAATTCATGACTAAAGTCTTTTTGCACTGGTGTTACAAGGCTAATGTAG
The DNA here is from genome assembly GCA_030068235.1 of Notoglanidium macrostoma. NCBI lineage: Eukaryota > Metazoa > Chordata > Actinopteri > Siluriformes > Auchenoglanididae > Notoglanidium > Notoglanidium macrostoma. Next base: position 10,043,130 of record JAQQZR010000007.1, read on the forward strand.
TTAAAGGAAGCTTCTAGCCATCAGTGTAAACATTGTGCAGTCTGTGTTGCTAAATAATCACACACGCTCATCAAACTGCTTTGAGTCTAATAAACTTGCGGTTAGTGATGCTGTGTGTCGGACCGAAATAAAATTTTCACGGCATCACTATTTTAATTTCAGATAATCAGCCTGTCGTACAAATCAGTTTAATATCTTCGTTGTGTTTTGCAGTGGTGCTCATTGGAGACTCCGGTGTGGGGAAGAGTAACCTGCTGTCCCGTTTCACACGCAATGAGTTCAACCTGGAGAGCAAGAGCACCATCGGCGTGGAGTTCGCTACTCGAAGCATCCAAGTGGACGGCAAAACCATAAAGGCTCAGATCTGGGACACAGCAGGACAGGAGCGCTACAGAGCAATCACCTCCGCGTGAGTACATGAGGCTCTGTCCAAACACTTAATTCTATAAGTAAGGGATGGAGCATGACCGGGTGCATTCTTGGAAATATAATCAATGACCATTATAGGTATATTTTATGTTGAAACGCATCCGCAAAAAGTATTAGTTGTTGTCACGGTAACATTTTAAACATGTACAGTGGTTATATAAAGAACACTCCGCCTTAATCCTTGTGTTTCTATATGGGAGTAAGTTGTCTAGTGTCCCATTTGCAGGACAAGGATAGAGGTCTTTAAGCTACCTTTGCTCAAATTTGAAGGAATTGCATAACCCTTCTTTTCTGTAATTAAAGATGTAATCGTAGAGCATGCCTGCCACGAACAGGTCATTAAAGCTTGTATGATGGTGCTCACTTTTATTTCTTATTTGTAAATGATTTTGGTCAGTATAAATTGAAATGTTTCAGCTCAAGTCTCTAATTTAACTGCTCTTTGTGTTGTCATTCAGGTACTACCGGGGTGCAGTGGGAGCTCTTCTGGTGTATGACATCGCCAAGCATCTGACCTATGAGAACGTAGAGCGCTGGCTGAAGGAGCTGCGTGATCATGCAGACAACAACATCGTCATCATGTTAGTGGGCAACAAAAGTGACCTGAGGCACCTCCGAGCCGTGCCCACTGACGAGGCCCGGGCCTTTGCAGGTGAGTTTCACTTGTAACCAGATCTTTAAAAGAGGACCGCATAAACGCACTCTTGATGGCTTTAACAACGCGTGTTTTTGTTTTCCTTTTTCCAGAAAAGAACAATCTGTCTTTCATTGAGACTTCAGCTTTGGACTCCACAAATGTTGAAGAGGCTTTCAAAAATATTCTTACAGGTAGGGAATTGTCTGGCGGTTGCGTCGTTTTGGAAGAAGTTTGCGAATCAAGTTCAAATCTGGTTTTATTCACCCTGCTTGCATATGTTAAGATCTTCTACCACAGCACTGTCAGGTGTTGTGTTTATTTATGGAGTCTTCAGTGTCAGCACTTTAACAGTCAAAGCTAAAGCAGGAACATCACAGGAAAGTCTTCAGGACTTAATTTTATATGGGGGCGGGATGGTGAGGAAACAACTGTTTATATCCGCTATAAATTGCTGTGGTATAAGGAATAAAACACTTTGCGAAGTTTTTTGTGTGGGTGGGTGTGTGTGTGTACATATGTATTCTGTTTATTTTATTGTTCGTTACTTAGCAATCAATTACCTGCCTTAGATCTTGCATGAAGATCCATGAAAGACTTGCTGAAAAAGATCTAGGAATAAGTAGACGTTATAATGGGCTGGAGAATTCGAGGACTAGGTTGTGTGAGCAGTATGTGATGAATGCAAGAATACATTTTAAAAAAAGTGCAACTACAATGTCTACATATAGAATAATCTATTCGTACTACATAATGGACAAAGAAGAAAATACAAGTCCATGTCCATGAAGGAAGCACAGTTTGTGTCATTAGGATTGGGCAGATTCTTATCGAGGTACCAGTGCACCAAAGGAAGCCCAGTGGAAGTAGCAGTCCTTTAGAGGTATGATTGTCTGGGAGAGTCGTCAAGATGGCCTTACAGACTCCTGAACGTTCATGGGTGTGATGCAAGGTACATTTTAAAATGGTTTACTTTCTTTCTTTGTTTGTTTTTTTTTTTTTTTTCCCCAGAAATCTACCGTATTGTATCACAAAAGCAGATCGCAGACAGGTCTGCGCACGACGAATCTCCTGGCAACAACGTGGTGGACATCAGTGTCCCCCCTACCACCGATGGGATGAAAGGCAGCAAATTCCAGTGCTGCCAGAACCTGTGACCCTGCTTTTTCCTCGCTCTATGCTGCTTCTTCCTCTGTTCCTCTCACACTCATCGCTTCTTTGCTGTGTATTGTGCAACCGCTGCTGCTCTAGCTCTGTCTATTCATGTCGAGTCTAGAGTTCTCCCCAGTCCTGTGACGTTCTAAATAACATTCCTATTTTTTTCTTCTTCTTTTTTTTGGTCCTTATTTGATTATTATTATATATTTTTTTGGTGTGTGTGCGCGTGCGTGCGTGTCTGTATAAAACTTTTTGTGTATTTTCCTCTTTCTTTCTGTCCTCGTACCTGAATTCATGCTACTTAATGAATTAGTTTTTGGAAGTGATTCTGGTTGGGCACTGATCGTGTGACCCACTCCTAAAGGAAAAGGATGGTGAGGGATCAGTGTGTCCTGAGCTTCCAGCCACTCTGAGGAGTTTCCGCTCGGAGATTCCCGACACTAAGCAAGGCTGCTGTTCAGCCGGTCCTGGAAAGGGATCCCTGCTAGTTTAACTTTTGGCTGAGAATCTGCATGGGGCAAGAAACATTGTGTGGATTGTATAGATACCAAAGGGAGACCGCAATCATTTCAGTTGTGAATAAATAAGGTGAACATTTCAGACTGCACAGTCAATAAATGATTCTGCACTATTTAGAGCAGCACTGGGTCACACTCCAGAGTGAGTTTATGTAATGATTCTGTATTGCGTTCATGGCACCAGTTACAGCAGTCATGTGAATGCAAATGTTTCCTGTTAATCATTTATATATATATATATACACTGATTAAAATAAAAGTGACCGTTATCCAAGCCCAAGCTTTGCACTGTTAAGTTGTAGGAGATGTTACCTGGGAGGGTGCGCTTGGGATTTCACTGTTCAAGCTGGATGGCTGGCATTGTGTATCTGAACATGCATCACCCTGTTATTGGATTCTTGTTTGAATTTAAGTAACATTTGTGTGGTTAGTTTGAAAATGCCTTATGTTTTTCCATGCTGTGATTTAAAAAAAATGCCTTTATTAAAGCATGGTTCTATGACATTCACATATCCATGAAGTCACATCAGCTGTTTTGCCTTTTATCAAGTTATATTGGGATGGAAAATAAACCAAATTACTATCTCTCACACACTTGTTTTTCTTGCACTGATTTTAAGCTTTGTTCTGTAGTAATGGTATGCTTCAGCTTTAAGTGTAGATGAATTGTAATTTGGTGTGTAACTGAACATTTAGAGTCAAATGTGTGTAATGTAATAATTTTCTCTCTCTCTCTCGATCATACATTTATTCCATAAAACTGATTGTTGAAGAATTTAGAACAACTCTTTGGTAACTGAAACTGTTGGCCTTCAAAGACAAAAAAAGAACATGCAAGTTTTTAAAATAAAATAAATAACATTTCTATATGAATAACACAGGGTATCAGAGATGCAAATACACCCACAGCAGTTGTGAGTAATTTAGTTTTGGATTATTTTAACATCATATTTACAGGTGAAACTCGAAAAATTAGAATATCGTGCAAAAGTTCCTTTATTTCAGTAATTCAACTTAAAAGGTGAAACTAATACAGTATATGATATAGACTCATTACATGCAAAGCGAGATATTTCAAGCCTTTATTTGTTACAAGTTTGATGATTATGGCTTACAGCTTATGAAAACCCCAAATTCAAAATCTCAGAAAATTAGAATATCGTGAAAAGGTTCAATATTTCAGGCTCAAAGTGTCACATACTAATCAGCTAATTAATCCAAAACACCTGCAAAGGGTTCCTGAGCCTTTAAGTGGTCTGTCAGTCTGGTTCAGTAGGAATCACAATCATGGGGAAGGCTGCTGACCTGACAGTTGTGCAGAAAACCATCATTGACACCATAAGGAGGGAAAGCCTCAAAAGGTAATTGCAAAAGAAGTTTCATGTTCCCAAAGTGCTGTATCAAAGCACATTAATAGAAAGTTATGTGGAAAGGAAAAGTGTGGAAGAAAAAGGTGCACAAGCAGCAGGGATGACCGCAGCCTGGAGAGGATTGTCAGGAAAAGGCCATTCAAAAGTGTGGGGGACCTTCACAAGGAGTGGACTGAGGGCTTCAAATGTCGTGTTCCTCTGGTCAAGCTGCTCCTGAACAACAAACAACGTCAGAAGAGTCTTACCTGGGCTAAAGAAATAAAGAACTGGTCTGTTGCTCAGTTGTCCAAAGTCCTCTTTTCTGATGAGAGCAAATTTTGCATCTCATATGGAAACCAAGGTCCCAGAGTCTGGAGGAAGAATTAAGAGGCACACAATCCAAGATGCTTGAAGTCCAGTGTGAAGTTTCCACAGTCTGTGTTGATTTGGGGAGCCACATCATCTGCTGGTGTTGGTCCACTGTGCTTTATTAAGTCCAGAGTCAAGGCAGCCGTCTACCAGGACATTTTGGAGCACTTCATGCTTCCTTCCGCAGACAAGCTTTATGGAGATGCTGACTTCCTTTTCCAGCAGGACTTGGCACCTGCCCACACTGCCAAAAGTACCAAAACCTGGTTCAATGACCATGGGATTACTGTGCTTGATTGGCCAGCAAACTCGCCTGACCTGAACCATGGAGAATCTATTGAAGCATTCCATAACACCTCAGCAGTGCCACAGGCTGATAGCATCCATGCCACGCAGCATTGAGGCAGTAATTCATGTAAAAGGGGCCCAAAACCAAGTGCTGAGTACAAATGCATGATTTATACTTTTCAGAGGTCTGACATTTCTCTATTTAAAATCCTTGTTTTATTGATTTCATATAATATTCTAGTTTTCTGAGATTTTGAATTTGGGGTTTTCATAAGCTGTAAGCCATAATCATCAAACTTGTAACAAATAAAGGCTTGA
>JAQQZR010000007.1:10054513-10073104 GCA_030068235.1 Notoglanidium macrostoma
GGTGTGTGCGGTCGTCCACAATGCTGGTGGCTTTGCGGATGCAGCGTGTGTGGTGAATGTCAGTGATGGAGGGAAGACCCGTGTAGTCCTTTTGTCCATGATAACTGTGCCATAAAATTACAGCGTCGCAGTTCTTGAAATGGTGCCCTACTCACTGAGCACTGCAGAGAAAACATTGGTGATTTCACATACAGAACATTATAGCTCACTCGCTTTCCGCAGAAGGACAATAAAGCACACTGAAATGACAACTTCTACTTGTAGCTCCAGTGCACAACACAAGAAACAAAGGTCAGACAACAAACATGTTTTGACCATTCAGTGGCAGTTGGGGTAAGTGAGAAAATTGCGTACTTCTGATTTTTCAATGGATTATTTCATTAATCAATTGTGGCACTTGGTTTGAAACAGGGAACCCCCAGCATTGCACATTTGTCTTTCGTGTCTTAGCTCATTAACCTAGATTATATTTTTATGAGTTTATAAGTTTGAGTTTTGGTAGAACCGGAAAAATGCTACAAAGTGGAGAACCACTGACCTGAACAGCAGGTGCTTAATCATCTGTAAACTACTTTTCCCTTGTTCATCTGCAGTGGCTTAGGGACCCCGGGCCGAGAAATGAGAAGCGCACGCTGTTCTGCGACATGGTGTGCTTCCTGTTCATTACGCCCCTGGCAGCTATATCGGGCTGGCTGTGCCTGCGAGGGGCTCAGGACCACCTGCACTTCAACAGTCGCCTGGAGGCAGTGGGCCTCATCGCGCTGACCATCGCTCTCTTCACCATCTACGTCCTCTGGACTCTGGTAACATCAGCGCTGCTGTCCCGCACACACTAAATCAGCTGCTCTCCAGTGGAAAGCCCCACGCACACACACGCACTCAACAGCGCACACACACTGGCCACGCTGACTGAGAGAGAGAAAGAAACAGCATGTTTTTCCTCAGCATTTACAAATGAGCGCTAGCCGTGCCATGTTAATGTGCTCCCTCCCCCAGACTCCCACTAAACCACGCCCTCATCTGCCGCAGACATAAACCAGGTGACCATTAGACACTTTACCAAAATGATAAGTAACGCTTTAGAGGTGTGGAGGTGCTTTTTATTTCTGGTGTGAAGAATGCAGGTTTATACCACAGGTTTATTTAGCTTTATACTTCAGTCTCAAATCTGAGGGATCAGAAAGTGTTGATTAATTTTCAATAACAGCAGCTCTGACATGAGGGCCAGTTGCGAGGTTTATATTAATGCGCTCATTACAGAAACAGAAACTGACATGACAAACATCCCACATAATCTAAGCCTAACAATAAACAGGTTTATTTTCAATATATTAGTACTCCTGTTTAAAAAAGAAAAACATATACCACATCACTCCAACAAGTCACTGATCATGTTCTCCTCCAAGTCTTTTATTCTTTTCATGTCATCTGTCTGGGTGACGGGGTTGAAATATGGCGTGTGCTGGAGGAAGCGCGGTCACGGGTGACTTTAAACAAATAGCAGATGGCAGGTCACACCCAATTATTTTTTCACTTTTTGTGAGTCGGTCTTGCTGCTGTAACCAAACCGTGATAATGTCCGAATATTTTACACTTCTGAGGAAAAGGACGATAAAGTGTCAGGTGACGTGACAAGTGTTCATATCCCATTTAAGTGAGAAACTCCCTGATGTGTGTTTACTTAAATCTGTGATGGGTTGCGGACGGTTTTCGGATCTGCGGATACTGATGGCTTTTTGGAGATTAGGCAAATTCCTCAGATCTTTATATCTTGGTTTTGGAGGTTTTGAGGATGAGGTCATTGTTTTCACACCATGTTACAGTGCAGACCACATCATATTAGTGCAGTGACTCATCATTTCCTGAAAGTAGTCCAGTAATGGTGGTTTCTTTGGTGTATTTGAGCTTCACTGGTGAGACCGTTTGTGAATAAAGAGAACGGGGGAAGGAGTAGGAACACGACCCTGGGGAATTCCTGCGCTGAGAGACGGGACTTGAGATTTTATATTGTTTATATTGAAAAGCTGTGTTCTTTTTTCGTTAGCAAGACTAATATTCAGGACCAGGGTGCCGATTTATCTTCACGTGCTGGAGTTTTCACAGGAATTAATGTGTTAAATGCCGATCTGAAGTCGATATGAGGCGTACGTGGGTGTAGGTGTTGGGAGACTCCAGATGTTCCAGGAAGTGAAAGAGTGCCAGATGACATCAGCTGATCCTTTGGCTCTGTAGGCAAACTTTAGTGGCCCCATATGTGGTCATGTGCTTAATTCCAGGCTGTTTTTCATGGCGACGGATGTGAAAGCAGTGTGCTTAAAGATTTTGTGACTGGATTGATGGAGCTAGGAGACTAAGCACAGTCACAATGAGCAGGTAAAGATGTTTGTATAAGCGGCGGCTAGCACATCAGCACAGAGCTGTAGAAGTGGCAGGAGAGAAGAGATTCGGATCAGGTGTCTTTCTTTTGTTTAATCTGTTAAACTCAGATTATCCTTTCTAAAATGTTGGCTAGTGGAAGGCGGATTAGCAGGTGAGGGACGAGAGTAGCAGTCTGATAGGTTGGGGTCATCTTTTATATAAACTCGGTTTATATACAAGCTGTGTAGATGGACTTTATTTTGAAACATGCAGATGGACATGGAGCTGTATAGTTGTGCACTGCGTTCCTTATGACCGATTGCAGTTGAACCAGTCGCCTCACAGCAAGCAGGTTCAATGACATGCACATTAGGTCAATCGGCTACTGTGTTAGCCCTGCGAGAGATCGGAGACCTGGCCAGGGTGTACACCGCCTCTCACCCGAGGTCATCTGGGATAGGCTGCAGCTTCCTTGTGACCTTGATGGATGGGCAGTATAGATAATGTATGGGTAGAAGAGCAGTAATACCAGCAGAGGTGGTTTTGTGGTTTGGAACAGCTGTGTGCTCAATCTGCAAACATGCTGGCTCATCATCAGCTCCAGTTTGTAGCAGCAGGTTGTTCAGAGCTGAGTTCAGCATGCATTTGTTTTAGGTAACATTCGCTGATGTATTGTTAGCTAGAATAGTGTTTATTGAACGCCTGGGAGATTTCTTGAAAATCATTGAAAAGGGATTTTTGTCATAAATATAAAGTATATAAACATCGGATTGAAACTTGTAATGTTCAGGGAATGCACTTGGGACCATTAGGTTCTCTTAGCTAACGTTGTGTGCTAACAAGCCTAATTTTCCTTTCCGTTAGCTTTTGTTAGGCTGACGTTACGTAACGTTAGAGGCACTGAATGTGACAACTACAGAATAGTTGTCTCATGTAGTTGGGTTAGGTCATATTTAATTAAAGAAACCTGTTTATGAGCAATCAATAATACCATAAAGAGCAAAACAGAGGCTGAATTAGTAGTTCTCATCTTGGTAGCCGTCAGAGTGCCATAGCGCAAAACTAAAGAAGCAGACTTTGGACCTCAAATCAGGTTTCGGTTGATTGACTACGTTTGAGATTATTATTGTTATTACATTTGTTCCCTTATTTTAACCGAAGTACCCTTGACTGAGCGAATCTTCTTTGTCCACAGGTGTCATTCCGCTACCACTGTCAGTTGTACTCCGAGTGGAGACGAACCAATCAGAAAGTGTTCCTGCTCATTCCTGACGCCAAGGGTGCCCACTCTACCCAGCATTCCTTGCTCTCCACGAAGCTGCTGAAAAAGACATCAGACGAGACCATCGTATGAGATCCGCAGTGTTTTTGGGAGGGCGGGGGACACGACACAGTGTTGGTATTAAACGTGCTAAGGGTTCTTGATGCACCATGTCATCGTTAGAGCCGCAGCACTTTTGGATGCATTCTTTTTCTATTTAATCCTTTTTATCTAATTATGTGAGCACTTCTTTTATTTTCTTCTCTCAAATATATCTATTTTTATTTTGTCTTGTGTATTATTATTATTTGTTTTTACGTTTCTGTGAGTTGTTTGTGGTTTAGGACTAATTTTATTTATTTGCTAACACAGCAGTCATTGAGGCCCCATACCACACTGTACGTTCTGTTTAAAACAGTAGGGACTCTGAGCAGAGGGAGCTGGGTGAAGGGACAAAACCAGGAACGCAGGAGTAGCTGCTGAAGCTTAAAATGAAACTCTTCTCTAGATTTTCTTTTTGTTTTTGTTTTGGTTAAAATTATTTGCATCTTGATAGGACAGAAAATTGGTCATTACCAGTTTTGGAGTACTTTAGCTCATGTGACAGTTGGTGTATATTATAGAAGCTCGAACTTTTGAAGCTTCCTGTATGTTAGCCCATGCGGTGATTTTAAAGTGTTACAGGATGACAGGGCCTTCTCGTGAGGCCGGCTAACAGAATAGGCTGTAAGGGAGTAAGCTGCAAGCACCTGATCTCTTATACATGCTCCTGTGGAGGGGTAGAACACTAAAATAGGAGTGTGCAATAAATTCCTTTTCTTTTCCCACCGCGTAAGAGGCACAATGTATGGCCTCTGGTGTACTCAGTTTTTACTGCATGCATAATTTAAAAAATTCCACCTTTTTTTTTTTTTTTTTTTTTTTTTTAAGTACCGTATTAGTGACTGTTAAAGTTGCTATCTCAGATTTTGTCTGTGGATCAGCATTGGCTGTATTCAGCACCTGATCAGAGCGAGCGTCGTGCAGAAGGCAGCATACGGTAGTCCTACAGTGGTAGCACTTAAACCACATAAGTAGCCTAGATGTGTGCTGATCAAATGTAGTTGTGTGTATGCCCCAGGGTTCATGGGAAGCATTATGTTTATCTTGAGGTCATTACTGATGTATGTTTCTTAATTTTAAACTTTACAGCTACATGTGGCTGTGTGGAAGGGCAGAATGTGTTTGTGAGTACGTGCGTACTTTTTTTTTTTTTTTTTTTTTTTTTGTATTCTTGTTTCTGTAGCAGTTTTACATTGTTAAATATGCAGTTATTCGGGGAAATTTGTCTGACAACAGGGGAACAACGGTGTAATTAACCATTTACACCACATGAGTACAGCCAAGATCATCACCCTGAATGTTGAATGTTAGAAGAATGATGCGTGAAATGTCATCACCTTAAAGGAAAACCTGTGTCGTGATGATGGACCCTCCTCCTAACGGCTTTATCGACCCCTTGACCAAAGTATGGCCTTTATGCAGTTATTGAGGGACCATCTGCTTCTGATACCTGGCTCAGTTCATATTGGAAACATTACAGACATCTCTGAAATGTCCAAGAAAAAACAACATATCATCTGGACAGGCTTTGTACATTTGTAGATATATTTCATGTCTGTGGAAGGTACTCAAAACAGCAGTTACTGTCAGACCGCGTGTGTGCGCTTGTGTGTGCGTGTGTGAAAGTAAGTCAGTCACAGTGGTTGGCCGTCGGGCAGTGTGTGTGTGATTCGGACCTTCCGTAGTGCCACATTTGAAACAAAAAGGTGCTTGCATCTTGTATATGTAGTAAAAAAAGAAGGTTAAAGATAAGCCCCTCTGAGTGCTGTTTTCACGGGTCGTCTCGTTCTTAATAGGATGAACACCAGAGAGATTTCTTGCAAATTGGTGTTACTTCTTTTCAAGTGTCACTCAACACTCTAAATGAATTCTCCTTAGAACAATGTTAAGTTTTGGAAAGCGATGTGCAATAGTTAATACTAAAAGCTTTTGGCATTAACTGTGTTTTTTTTTTTTGTTTGTTTGTTTTTTTAAAGTGATGTTTTTGAGAAGGAAGCAAATGTTGTAAAAAGACCTCACCGCAACGTTATTATTATACTTGTTTGTTGCAGGACTGAGTGGCTTTGAGTCGAATTAACTTTTTTCAAGTGATCATGGAAGCCCAGCCAAGAGAAGCCACGAAAATGGTCACAGATCAGCAACTAAACGCAAATTCACTACTTAATTGCTGCTCTTAGTAACACTGTCTCTCATCGGTGTGCTTCCATCTGACATGTCTGCCTTTTTTCCCTGGTCATTTCCTTTTTATTTTGCAATGTGAGGTAAAAAGAAAAAAAACTTGAGTGCAATGTCAGCAATATTACAGTGCACTTACCTATAACCTTATCAGTACTTGTGAAATTATTATTCTATAGACATGAAGGATTACAGGACTACATTCAGACAGGAGGAGGAGGACAGTGTTGGGTTGTTTAAATTTTGCTTTGGATATCCATACGTTTCCTCCGCTATGCAACCTGCAGAGTTAAGCAGCCAAAAGGCTATTGCTTTATTCTAGTGTTAATACGGCTGAGACAATTTATTCCTTTCACTCTACAAATAAAAATGCATGCTTTTTGTTTTATTCTTTTTAGTCATGTTGGAAATCGGTCAGCTTGCCTTTTCTACTTGACACATTTCAGAGACGTTAAACTCCCTCAGTGATGTATGGAGAACTGGTCCTCGGTTTTTGCATTTAAAAACAAAAAAAAAACATTTAAGTGGTAAAGACCAATCTCATTTTCTCTCAGATAAACCTAAGCAAATTTAAACTGTACACAATTTGTTTTATTTGTTTTGTCATCATTGTGTTTTAATGTATTCAGACTATATGTATCATTTGCATTGTATGTCTTTTATTCCTTGAGCACCATATTTTTATCACTCTATGCCATTTTTGGGATACTATTATATTTATGTAGTGAAGTGGATAAAGACTGGTGTGTCTGTATTGTCCTCACTAAAATTTGTCGGTGCTTGCAATCAGCCAAGAAAAGTGCAAAGCAAATTAAATATGATGCTCTGGATATTGTTATCTGGCCTGAGTATTTACACCCTCTCCTTGCATCACAATACCTTTTCTTTAAGTCCAAACTAAACTAAATCAAACAAACAAACCAAAAAAAAACCTAAAGAAAATAATTTAATAAACATTTCAATAAACACTTATGAGTTGAGTGCAAAGGTTGGCACACCCTATAGAAGTTCATGCACTGCGTAGTTAGATTTTTTTTTTTCTCACCATCACCCAGAAACCACAGGGCAACTCTGATAAGCCAGCAGGAAGTACAACTGTTTTGCACTGATAATTTGCTATGCATTTTTATCCTCCAAAATAACATGAAAGGCCATTTCATACTTTTAGTGGAAATCATGCATAAATGTCAGTGTGCTCCACAGGAGGATCACATCATAATTCCTGTCTCTTAACTTGTGTGTGTGTGTGTGTGTGTGGCAATAGATGTACTGTTTATGAGCCATATTTACTTTGGGCAGCTCGACAGGAAGTAATATTTGAAATGAAATAATCATCCTTGAATACATTTATATATTCAACACTCCTTGTGACACAAGATGCTCAATCAACATTTACATCATTTGGCAGACTTACAAATTTTACATACATATTTATACAACTGAGCAGTTGAGGGTTAAGGGCCTTGCTCAAGGGCGATAGCTTGACAGTGCTGGGATTTGAACTCATAACCTTCCGATCACTAGTCCAAGGTCAACCACTGAGCTACCACTGAGCTTCCACTGCCTGCAACAGGTGTGTGTAATCAGGTATGACTGCAAATAAGACATGGAGGTAATCTAATATCTATTTGTTTTATAAATCTTGGCATCAGTTGATACTTCACTTTTTGCAATCTGTTTTAGTCTTGGGCCAAAAAGACCAGAACATATACTGTGTAACAAAGTGAGAGAGGGAGTATAGCAGACACTAAACGGAAGCTTGCCCTTTCCCCAATTCAACAGAGAAAATGAGTCAAACACATATAGTTTCATGTTTCATGTTTACTACATTTTTATAGTATGGCTGCACTTAAAGAAAAAAATGTAAACGGGTTACTGTTTAGGGGATAAACGGGATACCTCCAGTATTTGTGACCTACAGTACTGATCTGCATTGGACATCTAGAGAGAGTAGGAGTCAGTTCTATATAGAATCGATTGATTAATCGGAATAATGCAATACGTCTGCATGTTTTTGAAACCCTAGATATTAGTGTTTCCAACGTCTTTCACCGAGTTGGTGATTTCTCAAAACAGTTTCTACAAAGAAACTGATTGTAGGTAGGAGTGGCCATTTAGATGTCTGAACCGACTCAGCACCTGAATCGGTTCCTTTGATTCAGGTTTACACTGGTTTCCCATCATGCCCTGCAGTCATCAAATATCCATTTCGTCGCTTCGCCGCCATTTCAACCGTGCAGGAGTGCAGCGAATACAGTAGCTCAGTGTACCCGTGTTGATTGACAAATATAGAAATAATTTTAACTATTAAACACCAATTACCTGTTATTATTTGTTTTTGACGTTAGTTTGTATGTCAGAAAAAGAAGAAACGCCGACAATGTCGTCTGATGCTGCACCAGAGAAACCAAGCCAAGGGTAACGTTTACGCAAACTGTCGGAGTTACTCTTTGTCCATATTTCTATTTTTTATTTTTTTTTTTTGCAATCATGGTAACTGTGATGCACGTTTGCAATTAATCGATTTTAAAATTTACTATTTGGTTAGGCTATATACTATTACTAACCGTCAGGTTGATTAGCTAGAAGAGCGCATTAGCTAGCTAGCTGGCTAGTTTGCTAACAAAGCCGACGGCCGTGTGGGCCTAATTTGTTAGCTGGCCGTTATTATCATCCTATTCAAGACAACTAACCTAGCTATCTGAGCATGTAGGGTCGAAAAGTTATCATTTACAACTGTAGCCAGCCGTTTTAAAAAACAAGCATGTAGGTTAAGCAATACTACTTTGGGCGTTTTTTTTAGCAGCGTGCAGAAAGCTGTGCGTTAGCTGGCTAACCTTAACTAGCTAGCAGCGGAGTCGTGTTAGCTAGCAGCAGTGTAATCTCCAAATGTTACCTGTGATGATTTCTTGTGTTGAACGTGCAGCTTGGCAGTGAATCAGGTCGCAGTTTGCTTTTTGCTTCCTTTCTGCGGGTTTGTTGGTCAAGTCTGAACTGTCTTGGAGAAATATAGTGCACTTTTACACGCATGGAAATTGTGGTTTTGGGAAAAGCATGCATTATTGTTATTATTCTGAAATATAAACTACAGACATTAGAATCGTCTTTAGACTCTACATTTTAACCCCGAACCTAATAGTTAATGTTATTGCTGTTTATTGGACCAAATATAACTTATTAGATTCAGGTTTGAATAATTAGGTGCAAAGGTTGGAATTAAAGACGTTCGGTTCAAGTGACCAGTCAAACACGCTAATATGCGTTTAAAATGCTTAGCTTTACTCTAGCTCCTGCCTGATGAAGGTCTGTAGAGCTTTGTGGAACTATCTCACGTTTGATGGTTTCTTTTGGATGCAAATAATGTCTTATTTTGGAAAGACAGCTGGCCACAAGAAGTCAAGGAAGTATGCAAATGCGGCTTGGAAGCTCTGCTAAAAGTGCATGGTCTATTTAGGCCTTATTTTTTTTCTCTCTCTCTCTCTCTTGTAGAAATGCAGTGAATGGAAAGCCCAGCCATGAGTCCAGGAAGGAGAGGTCGTCCAAACGAGGAGGCGGCAGATACGAGCCCTATGCCAATCCCTCCAAGCGATACCGGGTTTTTGTGAGCAACATTCCCTATGATGTGAAATGGCAGGCGCTGAAGGACCTGATGAAAGAAAAAGGTAAGACTCTGAGTTATGGTAGTGGGCTTTTCTTGTTTGGAGGATTTGGTCCCACTTGGGACATCATTGGGTTAAGTATACTTAGAAAAGTGAGTATTGTAGGGTGATTAGCAAAACCCTGTCAGCTTGGTGCCGTTTGAAGGCTGCTGTGTAGCAGTTAGCAATATAAAGCATTTGTGGTTGCGGTTGTGCATTGGCTTAAATTTCATTCTGTATATGGATGCAGTAATGTGCTCCTTTTAAGAATGGAAATAATGGCACTCTAAGTGATGTACAATGCATGGAGAGCTTCCTCTGAGCTCCTTGAATTTTCTCATTTTGTATTCAGGTTCATGTTTTAGAGGTGCTCATCGTGCACATTTATGTTTCACGCCCTAAAACCTATACAATTCAGCCTGGCCTTTCGCTAGCAAGGATTTCCTTTTTAGTGCCAGTCACGAAAGAGAATGGAACATGCAATTATCATGTCTTGATGAATTCATCGTTTCCTTATTAAGTTGTTGTACCACACTTAAGTTTATATATTCGGGTTATAATCCTCAGAGAAAGAAGTGAGGCTGACCTAAGGAGCATAGGCCCATTAGAGTTAAGGTTTTGTATGACTCTTTTTATTTCAAGGAAGCCCCCATGGCTTATGGCGTGCAAGCATGAGGAATACATTTCGTGTCTTTTGGAAATTGTTGCTTGTAGAATTAAATTGCATTCTCTTTTTTAGGTATGCCAGAGTGAATGTTGTCACAGCAGATCTTCACATTGTACCTTTGCCTGGAAGTGTCAGTTTTGTTGGGGTACAGGTCTACAGAGCAAAGCAGCTTCTTAAGCTCGTCTTTTTCACAGCTGAGAAATGGGCAGACCATTGACTGCATGGTTGATCTTGTTGGCATTACCATGTTGCGTTTAAAACAGGAATTATGTGGCTGCCTTTTAGGTGTTAACAGTCCTTGAAGATTAACCGTGAGTTTAAAGGCCTCTACTGGCATTACTGTGCTTTTCCTTTTAGAGGAGCCGGTTTGGTCTCAATTTTGAGTTCTACTTTAGGTAATCATAGATGGTGCCATTGTGGTTGGGTATGCAGTTGATACGATATAGAGAACTGGCTTGTTTGTCAAGACTAAACATGCTCGGTATAAACATGTTGACTGGTTGTACAGGTCGCTCACTAACTGTGATCACACCAACTTTCAAAACTTAGTGTTAGTTGTCTAGTGGAAAAACACCCAAAAGGCGCAATGCATTAAAAATCCTTAAGGATGGATCGAGAGGTCGTAAATTTTCCTGTCATTTATGGTGTTGAGGTTTCTAGCAAGGACCGCTTAAGAAGTATTTTTAAGACCGCAGCTTGCTTCATGTAGACCTGTACCAGAATTGTGGTGCTGGGGGAGAGGCTCTGGACTAGCAAGCCGAGCTCACAGTCACTGCCTGGTTGTGTGTCTGCTCTAAACTCCCATTGTTTTCTCGGCTTCTCTCCCTTGGTGTGTGTCTTCTGGAATCTGATTTGTAGTGGGTGAGGTAACGTACGTGGAACACTTAATGGACGCGGAAGGCAAATCAAGGGTAAGTGCAAGAGACGAACCTCCATTTGTCCGCTTGAGTTTTCTTACATCTCCTTTCAATGTGGGGCATTCAGACTTGGGTTTGAGAGTTGAAAATGTCACCGTTGGTGACTTTTGGCTGAATGTGGATGCTGACTGTGGTTCAGAGTGGAGCCACAGGGTGGTTTCTCAGCTCCATGGCAATTCTGGCTCGTGTGCTTTCAGTCCCACTGTGGACAGTATTCTGAATTTATTATTTTTTTTTTTTTAGTCTCACTGAGGACTGAAAGTAGTGAGTGGTGTTCAGTAAATAATGATGGTTAATAAGGCTTCAGTGAGTCTTAACAGTGAAATAAGTTACTTCAAGTGGAGATTAGGGAAGGAGCATCTTTGTTCTGGTTGACAAATGTTAAAATTTGTTTTAAGCTTCTTTTCTTGTGTTCATTAAGTGGAATGAAATCAAGCTCTGTAACTTTTAAAATTGTAAAAGAACACCACAAAGAACGATCTAAAATGAATTAAATAAGCATTTTTTTGTTGGGTTTTTTTGGTAATCAAGCAAGAATGTATTGAAATGTTGTACTACAGTTCCATCACTGTTGTCTAATTGTTGCCTATTGTTTGTTTTGTGCTCTTCTTGCCCATGCCGATGCTCCGTCTAATCCAAAGGGTTGCGCGTATGTATTTCTTTTTTTTTTCTTATTAAAATTTACTTGGTTTATTATATCTTTTTGAAATCTGAACATGCTCTTTTTGGCCTGGCAGCGTGGTCGAGTTTAGAACTGAAGAACTAATGAAGAAGGCTGTGGATAAAGTCAATAAATACAACATGAATGGACGTCCTTTGAAAGTGAAAGAGGTGATCTGGGAGTTATTTTCATGGACAATACTTTTACTGTAGGACTTGTTCATTTATAATGCCTCTGTTGACATTGGCTAATGGTTTCCACTGGTTGCAGGACCCAGATGGCGTGATTGCCCAGCGTGAAGCCCACCGTGCTCAGGGTGGTGGTGGGGGACCTCCTGGTGGTATGGGTGGAGGAATGGGTGGTGGAATGGGCATGGGACCGGGACCTGGTGCTCCCTCAATGGTCAACATCCCGCCAAGTCTTCTGAACAATCCCAACATTCCTAATGAGATCATCCATGGTCTTCAAGCTGGCAAGATAGGAAGCACAGTTTTTGTGGCAAATGTAAGTTATGGATGTGCCATTGGCACAGATAAGGACTCATTTGTTCAGTACAGTAGTCCATCAAAGACAAGCTCACTTCAGATCAATTTTCATTCATTTTAATTAATTAAATGAATATAAATTTGATACTGATGTCCATTCCCAGAGCTCATGCTGATGGCACTAATGGACAGGTTTTGTGGTGAATACTAAATGGAGACTTTCTTTTGCAGCTTGATTATAAGGTGGGCTGGAAGAAGCTGAAAGAGGTATTTAGCATGGCCGGGGTGGTCGTGCGCACCGACATCCTAGAGGACAAAGATGGCAAGAGCAGGGGCATGGGGACAGTCACCTTTGAAATGCCAATTGAAGCTGTTCAAGCAGTCTGTATCCTTTACAAATGTAAAACTGTCAAAGGTGTTGTGTTGCTTTGTTGCGAGTCATCTGAAATCATCTTTTCTGTATGTTTCAATTCTCCTTAACTTGCATTAGCCATGTTCAATGGCCAGCTCCTGTTCAATCGAACCATGCATGTTAAGCTGGTGAGTGATCATTTATCTTGAGAAAATTCTTTAGCATATTTTTGATGCATTTAATAACTCAAAGGTTTTTCTGTGATGACATTCCAGGATGAGAAATCTATGCCCAAGGGTGACTTTGCACCTCCTGAGAGACCAGCTGCACTACCACGTAAGTAACACTAGAATACTAAATGACTCTATACTTAGATGTACATAAGAAACTTTAAAGTAGCCTGGAATGTGTAATTTTAAATAAATAAAAAAAATTATAATACGTATGTATGTAATAAGTATGTAAAGTAATGGATGTCTGCAGCTTGAACCCTTATTAGAAAATTGTCTTCTATGAATCCTGTGAAAACTCAACTCCACAAAACTGAATTCAAACTGAATCCTGTTTTCTACTGATGTGCAGGTGGTTTGAGTGGAATTGGTCTGGGATTGGGGCCTGGTGGACAACCCATTGACACTGCACAGCTGAACCGTGGTGGAGGGATGAGCAATATGGGGCCTGGAGGTGAAGAAGGCTTGCTTTAGTGCATTTGTCTTCACTACTTGTTTTGCATGTTTCCATACTTTCTCACTGATGCATCACTCTTCATTCATTTTTCTGTAGGAATGGATGGGATGGCATTTGGTGGCATGGGTAGAATGGGAGGTATGTTTACTCAGGACATCAGCCATACCTCATTCCATAGTCATGTACATTCAATTTAGTTGAAAATGACTGACCTTAAGGTGCAGCATACGACTAAAATGCATGCCCTGTTGGTTCATCACTGTCGTTCCTGAGTCTTCAGTAGTTGGCTGTTTTATGTTTAGCTTTAAGTGTGTTATTTTCCAGTCATCTCAACAAAATTCCAATGATTTCCTTATTTTTCTTAAGGAATGGATAATTTTGGAGGTGGAATAAACAACATGGATCGATTTGGGCCATCTGGAATGGGGAGGATGAATGGTTAGTTGCAGAATTGTGTAGTACGAATTGTTGATCAATTATACCCATGCCTCTCCCACTAACTCGATTGTCTTTTTGCAGACATGGATCGTGGAATTGGGGCTGCCTTTGACCGAGAATTTGGTGGCCTCAATGAGATGGGCATGTCCCGCAATAACTTTGGAGACTCTTTTGACCGAGGAATGGGTCAGTTAACAATGGCTTTATTCCTTATAGTTGAGTGCAAATTTGCAAGTGTGAGTACAGACTGAATGACTATTCCCACTATTTCATAGGTAACTCCATGGGAATGGATCGCATGAGTTCTGGCATGGACCGACTCAGTTCCAATATGGATCGCATGGGCAGCCTGGACAGAATGGGGATGGATCGCATGGAGCGTGTGTCTGACCTGGACAGGATGGGTTCTGGCTTTGATCGTATGGGCTCAGGCATGGATCGACTGGGGCCCAGCATAGACCGACTGGGATCTGGTCTGGACCGTATGAGTTCTGGCATGGACCGCCTGGGTCCATCCAGTTTTGACCGCCTAGGCCCATCCAGCCTGGAGCGCATGAATTCAGGCATGGATTTTGCCTCACCAATGGGTATGGACAGAATGAATTCTGGTCTCGACCGCATGGGGTCCAACTTTGAGCGCATGGGCTCAGGTGGGTTGGACCGCTTCCCAGCCCCAGGAATGGACCGCATGGCTACCAGCATTGATCGCATGGACCGCGATCGCATGGACCGCATGGGCTCTGCTGGTGTGGGAGGACAGTTTGATCGAGGTTCAGATATGGACCGTGGGAACTTTGGCAGCTTCGGTTCAGTGGGGCAAGGAGGGCCAGGAGCTGGAGCCAATGCCAGAAAGGGCTGCCAGATCTTTGTCAGAAATGTAGGTCCTTAAAAACCAGCTGTGACATTAATTATATATGTTATTATTATTATTATTATTATATATTTTTTTAAGTACAATCGGACTTCTCACTCTAAAAATGTATTCTTCTCTTCAGCTGCCATTTGATTTTACCTGGAAGATGCTGAAGGATGCCTTCAATTCATGTGGTGAGACACCATCAAAAATAAGCTTTACACATAGCCAGAAAACATGTTGACTTCCTGGTCTCTGTATATTATCACTATGTAAGGTATAACAGAATGGCAGATTTGCTCTGAGGCATATGTCCAATACCTTCATTGACCGGTGACGAGTGTCCTATTAACGCATTTGTTCAGAGCTCTTTTGCAACATCAAGTGACAAGATATATTTAGCAAAAGTTTAGAAAACACAAAAATGGTGTTATTCCTGAAACCTTCAAATGGGGAATTTTTTTTTTTTTTTTTTTTTTTTTTGCCATTGTGTTAAATTTAAGTAGTGTTCAAATGGACCATGCTAATAGTTGCAGCATTATTATTATTATTATTATTATTATTGTTTTTACTCTACTCTAGGTATGGTGCAGTATGCTGATATCAAGATGGAGAATGGCAAGTCCAAGGGTTGTGGTGTGGTCCGCTTTGATAGTCCTGAAACAGCAGAGCGCGCTTGCCGCACCATGAATGGCTATCGACTGAATGGCAGAGAGATTGACGTGAGGATCGATAGAAACGCATAATACACCAGTGATTCTGCCTCTGTCAACTTTCTCCACTTCTATACAGCGTTTCCCATGTTTATGTTCATTACCTTTCTACTAGTGCAAAACTGGGGCAGTTTTAGTTTTTGCTTGCTTACATTTTTAGAAACCAAATTTTATTTTTCTTACCCTCCCCTCTTTTTATCCTTATGCTACATAGAAATGACCTTGGGTAAAGGTTTGAAAATAAATCTGAAATGTTGATGTTGCTGTTTGGGTGTTTAATGACATGTTTTCATCTGTAATGGCAGAAGTAAAAATGAGAAGTCTTGCAAAGATGCACTTGCAGCAGTAATTTTTGAATATTTACTTTACAAATATGGAGTAGAGAGAGTGAGAAAGAGAGAGAGAACACCATGCATCTGTAAATCTATGAAGTCTAGAACTTCTGAATGTTTAGGCTTTCCAATAAGTCAGTGGCTTAAAATGCAGTGTTTGCAATAGAGACTATAGATGTATCTGTAATATTTATTGCAAATACTCCAAACATGCCTTTAGCTCCAATGATGATGGTAGTAAAAGCACACACACATCTCTTTACATTGTCAGTTAATGTAGTTACCCTGTGTATTGGTGTTATAAATGTATATGTAGACTATTTATTCTCATTTCCTTTGAGGAAAATGAGTACTCATGCTTTTTATTACTGAGCCACTGTCTTACAGGTTGAAAATCCAAACTAAAGAAAACTTAGTATAGTAAATAATTTGTTTACTCAGGGTGGTGAGAAACATTAAATAGACTGTAATTAAAACAAATTCTGAAATTAATGTTCTTTGTTGTTATAATCCTGTGTAGCGGAGTTGATTTAATTCTATTTTATTTGTATAGTGCTGTTAACAATGGTTATTTACAAAGCAGTGTTTCAGAAGTTTGGATAGAGATTTTGCCCATAGACCATGGCAGAATGCTAGCATTGGGTGAAATCGCCTTCCTGAAAGGAAATTTTGTATTTTTCATTTAAATTCTTATATAATCGAAACTATATTTGCAGAAACTGAAATGAAATGTGGGCTTTTTGTCTAGAAGCAGGAGTACATAATTATTTCAGCCGTTTAGCTCTATTCATTCCCATTCATTCAAACCCTTATTGGTTATATATTGGCAGTATTATTTTACTGTCCAGAGCGTCTCTGCACGAATATACTTCAGCGGATGCGGAAAGACCTTTTCCTTTATGAACACGCGCTAAGTATAACACGGAACGCAGCTGTTCTTGCAGGGATGTGCCTATTTTGATGTGGACGCTGTACTGCGCATGCGTCCTCCAAGCGGACTGTAGCAAGTAGTACTATAGTCACTCCTCACTGACCCACTGACTGCACCGAGTGATAACTGCACGCCAGGTTGTTTGCAATGGCCAGTCAACAGGCAAGTTACTAACATTTAACGGATAAAATTCCCAATCGTAGTGGGTAGGTTCATTTATAACTAAATATTTTCTGATTTGTGGTTTAAACTGTATAGGTTGCTGCGGCAGCCTGTATATAACTTAATGAAGACAGATTTCTATTAAATGCAAGTTAATTAGGACAAATTAAGTGAAAACGTTTTAAAAGTGGAATTGCTTGTGATCATAAATGAAATGGTATTTTCCTCAAATACCGTCCGAGTTTTTTAATGGTTTCGTTTTGTGGTAAAGTGAAAGTTGTTCAGTTTCGGTTCAGTAGCGGTCTGACGGCTGTACAATTAAATAGAAATATGAGTCAACTCAATATTACCTGAAAATGAGTGTAGTTTTAAGCTCGGTTTGCTTATGTATGTGTATAGTGTTTCGTTACAGTGTACAATCCTAGTATTAGTGTAATGACAATACAATTGAATTGAGTATAGTTTTAAGACTTAAAAAACACTAGAAAAGTGTCACTGGGCAGGTAGTGAAAGGCTCAAACAACCTTTTGCCTGTTGCATATTACAAAGGCTTCATGAAAAAGAGATAAAGAAATGCCTTTAATGCAAAGAAACAGTATAAATAAATGTTTTTAGATGCCTGCTGGTTTTCTGATCTTTCATAAACTTTCTGAGGACTGGTGGCATAGTGCTGGAAGAACACCAGACTGCACTTAATGGGATCAACATGTTTACCTTCAGAATTGTTTATATATCAACTATAAAAATTATGAACTGAAAGTAAAGTTTAAATGATCTTGATATTTAACAATTAAAAATTTATGTTGATGTCAGGCATTGTTTAGAACAAAAACACTCCCACAGTCTCATGTATTCAATTTTAAGTTCACTTTTATAGTGGTGGTAAACTGAGCCTCTTCAACAAAAGGATGTGTTTTCATGTTTCAGGAATCTAGACTCGTCTTCTAGAAAATATGACATTTCTTTTACTGTATTGCTTAGAACAACTAACAAAGTGCTGCACCCTACTGCAGAGATTTACATTTACTCATTTGACTGATGCGCTTATCCAAAGCAACATACAATTGAAACAGGACTTACAGCTGAGCAGTTGAAGGTTAGGTCTTGCTCAAGGATTGTCAGATCTAATAAGTATAAGCATAAAGAATTTTTTATTTGGTGTTACTCGCTAGAAAGGTAACTGAAGTCTACAGAGCGCTGTAAAATAAGGAAACCAAGAGAAATCATGTCAGATCTTTTCCACCTTTCATGTGATACAGCAACCAACAAAATTCAAGTGAAAAACAAATAGAAACTCCTAATGTCAGGATGTGCATCATGGAAATGCGAAATCTTGGAATTCTATTAATCGTGTATCTAATGCAGCTGTACTGTTTGAACACCAGAGGTTCCCATCTGTGCAACTCATACAGTCCAAATATATAGTGAGCATGCTGGTCACATGATCACATTCTTTAATACAGATTACCAGGAATCATCTGGACTTGTGTAAATAACCAATTGCCTGATATCTCTAGGTTGCAACAACTGGCACATATTAGAGGCTATCTGGTTACATCATAGTATGTTACCATAACATGTTAGAAAAGAACTCTTCAGTGGCTTTCAAATGATACCTGCCCAATATATATATATATATGTCAAATGACATGGTGATAACGACTGCTTTATCCGTTTGAGTCGCGGGGAAGCTGGAGCCAATCCCAGCATCTTCAGGCGAGAGGCGGGGTACACCCAGGGCAGATCGCCAGTCCACCACAGACAACCACCCACACATGCTCACATTCACACCGATGGGCAATTTAGAGTAGCCAGTTGACCTAATCTGCATGTCTTTGGACTGTGGGAGGAAACCGGAG
>JAQQZR010000007.1:10086123-10102685 GCA_030068235.1 Notoglanidium macrostoma
ACACACACACACACACACACACACACACACACACACACACACACACACACACACACACACACACACACACACGCGCCTGCCTTGCTACTTGGGTAAACCACAATGATCCCTGTGCCATGGAGACACCGAGCTCTTGTTACAGCTAACAAACAGTAAGCCCACAAAGTGCAGAACAGGAGAGAAGTTACAGCAGACATGCAGGTGACACAAACTTTTTGCAGCCAGAGAGAACTGCTGGCTTTAGGGCTTACCTGCAACCGCTGAAGACTACCAGTGTGACAACACTACACGATCTAGCACTAGATAATACACACCTCAGCAGACCTGCAGAAAACAGCATTGCTCCCTCTCCACCCACTCTCATGCAACATTTGGTAAATGGGGTGAGTGAGCAAAGCTCATTGGTTAAATGTGTGAGTGTTGCAGGAAGTAAACAGGAAGTCAAGGAACGGAAATCACGGACCATTCAACTTGCATCCAAAGGTCTTGCTTAAAAAGCTTTGAAAATGTGCTAACATGAGAAAACCCATAATTCACAGTGAAACATGTCCTACAAAAAGAATTTTATTACATTATTACAGAAGAAAAATAAATAAAGCAGCACACACTTCTATGAACAGACATACAAGTCAAACAACGGAATACAAATGGAGCAAAGGAAGGAACAGGAATAATAAAAATACTGTGTTTATAAAAAAAATAAGAATGTAATAAAATATATTGCAATACAGAAGACTACAAATTGAAAATTGACGGTGAATACTCTGTTTAACAATAACGTCATGCTAGCTAATCTGCCTTACAGTTCAACATATTATTTAGAAATTCTTAACTTAATATGCAATAACAGCTGCTCTTGGAAACATTTCTGTTCTTTAGCTTATAAATAAAAAATGTCAGTACTTCAGTAAAAAAGTAAATGCTCATTTATACAACAGAAGCATCTCAGTATACTTAAAACCAAAACGGTTCCTTAAGGAGCAAAATGGAAACAACAGTGCTGATAAGGACGGTAACCTTCTCTATATCTTGTCAAAAAATACCAAATACAAGATCAGCGCTATGAATGAGAGTCTCTCTTTTCCGCTTGTGCTGTGTGTAGCATGCCATGGCCGCTGCAGGTCTCTATGCAGTCCTGAACTGGGACAGGGCAATGAGATGAAGGTGAAGGCAGGGATGAAGGTGAAGGTGAAGAAGCAGGGAGAGCTGTAAATATGGTTCAAGTAGCCATTTTGCCTACCTGGTATCTGTCTATAGGGTCCTCTTGCTGCAGCTGGCTCTCTCGGAAAGCCTGGTACTCCTTCTCAAATTTCTTCAGCTTCTTAGTTGGCACCTGTGGAGTGTTGGGAATGAGTTAAATGAATATACAGTATGAACACTGAATCTGCTATAAATAATGATTGTAAATAACGGAAACTACGGGCCGGAGTTTCCTCTTTATAACCCGACCAAATGTAGGTGACCAGGTCACACAGAAAACAGTGTTAATTATTGCAGCCCTTATCAACTTGGCGATGATGCACAAAATGACAGGCCTACTAAATTGAAAAAGAAAGGGAATTAAATCTGATAATTTGTATAACTGAAAGGTCCATACATTTTGAATACTGCAACATGGTAAACAATTCAATCCTATAATGTTATTTCAGTGCTTCATGGATGTTTTTTTGTACATGCACAACGTAACAGCAAGTGATCTGCAAGTTTCACACCCTCAGTCTCAGTCTGTGGGGGAAAAAGGAGAGACTCTGAGACTAGGATTTTTTTTTTTACCTTGATGATAAAGGTAGGCAATGAACATATACAAGAAATCCAGCATGCAAAAGGTGTTAGAAATCCGTCCATTACAAAGCAGCCAACATGAACAACTTGGTGAGAGAGTGTCAAGCTTCGCTACCTCGACTTCGGCAGGTCAGATGTTTAAATGTTGTATTGAAAGGTTAATTTAGGCATAATTCAACCACTTTCCCTCTTTTGTGTGATTAATTTTTGATTGAAATTGTGGTGCTAATTTGGTGTCAGACACTTCATTAATTATCTAGCATAGTGATACTGGTCAGAGACAGATATTAAACATTTAAAACCACATAACCTTATGATTCAATTCTGTTTTATGATACAAGCACACTGCACATGCTGAGAGTGTGTCTATCTGCACTCGGTCTTTACTCACTGCTTGGTATGCCCTAACTCAACACTGCTCGTTTTGTGGAGAAGTTAAGACCTTAACACTCAGACAAAAGCATCTTGTCTCCCAAGTCCTGATTGGTCAGTCTTGTGTGGTATATTAAATGAAACCATGTTTGAATTGTTTACTCATTTGTATTAAGTGTTCTGTTGCTTAAAAAATGGACATTCGATTAAATTCCATTACACTGTGCACGAACTGAAGTTTGAGCAGTTAACTTTGGGTGTTCGATTACTTCTGGCTGTTTGTGTGTAGGCATGTGATTATACCTTGGTAGGGACCACATGTTGCCACAAGGATATGAAAATCTGACAGTTCTAACCTTGTGAGGACATATGCCTGTTGCCCAGGAGAAAAACATCAACATTTATTTAAAAAAAAAAAAACAACTACGTGATAAATGTTTTTTTTTTTGGTTAAATGTGTGTACATTATTTTTGCATAGTATCATTCTGGTAAATAGAATAACCTTAAACCCACTGTCACTTTTCATTACCATTCACAGGCTAAACATTCCTTGCATTCTTTAGATACTTTTGTGTGATCAGCAACATGAGTGAAGAAAGTGTGAACAGTCTGATGAAATTTTAAGCCTGAAAATGGAAGACTAGTTCTCACATAGAAAAAAGTGCTTGCTCTGTTTCCCCCACACTAACCACATGTTAAACATTTCAAACGTGTCAGTAACTGCCTGATAGAGTCTGCTTAACTTGGCTCAGTCGCAGTGATGAAGCTTTACACCTGCCGACTATGGAGGCTCTCCTGTGTTCTCAGTGGCCGAGTGCGTTGCTATAAAAGCAGAGCCACTGTTGGTTGTGTGCTGGTGTTGCTATGGCATTCAGCAGGGAGGAGCTTTCTAAAGTCACACCAAGGGAGCTGGAATCTGGAGCAACACACACTACCTGCATTACTGCTGTTATAAACCAGCCACACCAATTCCTGTGGTTTATTTCAAATGATTTTTGTAACATGTGCATCACCATACACAAGGAGAAAGACATAGTATGTTGTGATGCATGATGCATTTCTGTTTGGTGTCTAATGCAGAAGCACTGGTTAAAAGTGGTCAAAGACACATTGCTTGCCTTGGACTGTGGATATGTTTAGATACTGTTGGACCTATAGTTCATCATCAGACACTACACCCCCTGATGTTTTATTGTTGGATACGTTCCTAAGATGTAGAATGCAGAATCATTTGTTAATTAAATTAAATTCAGCAGTAGAAAACAATCAAGATTTTTTGTCCAATTAAGCAAGACATACAATCTTCAGCAAGTCCTGGATAAACAGGAACTTCTATCTTCCTAGACTTCAACAAATCAGACGTATTGGAGTCTCAACGTGACAACCCTGAAGAAAAATGCATCATTCAGGCACTGTGAGCACTTGCCAAAACATTAGTAATGTGAGATGGGAGAAGGGGCGGGGCTTCCAGAGCATCAGCTAATATTGCAATGTTCAAAACACCTGCTGTCAAAACCATCAATCATTCCACATGTATATGTTGATTGACTCATCTGCTGTTTTTATTAAGGAAAAAATTGCTCTTTTCAGTGAATCCGTTTAATTTTTTTTTTGAATGACCGCTCGTTCAAGTGTACTCTGAAGTTAAAATGCAGAGCTCCTACACAAAATGTGTAAAGACTGGCAAGTCTCTAAGGTTACCCAAAAATGAGCTTTACCTCATAACTTCCTTCAAAACCAAAAGCTACAGTTAAGAACTAGTGAGGAGGGTTATCATTTAATTCCAATAAATGTAATATTGAAAAAAGCCACATAATTGTATAGATTAAAAATATAATATGTATATAATACGCATGACCCACTGTGTAGCTCAATAAAAAATACATATAGTCACCCTTTTCACACATCTGCCTCTCTGTTAATGCAAACCACTTCATGACACTGTTATCCTTAATGGCAACACCTTGCCTAAATCCATCTCACCATAACGTGTCGCGGTTACTCTTTTACACAAGGGCTTTCACATTCTGGTCCACAGAGGCCGAGTGCAAACACACACTAACAAGTGCTCTTGGGAAGCCACTCACCTGGCTTAGCTTTGCATAGAGACTTTGATATGGGAGAAAACAATGATGCGACGTAATCACCATGGGACCCGTGGTAAAAACAGCTTTTTTCAACAGTGGCGAAACCTGGAGGTAGCTAGAAGTGGCGGCTGATGTGAAACCTGACTCCCATATGCAAAGAGAGTATCCAAAACCATGGCTGAAGAACCCACTGTTCTAATACTGTGCATTTGTTCAGGGTTGAGTAATAAGATACACTCTTCAGGTCTCTGGTAGTAATGGCATGTCATGAGGGGGAAGTGGTAAGAAAACAAGAGCTAAAGTTGGGAGAAAGAACAGAGAGATTGGAAGGGGAAGAGGGGTTTGGTTGAGAAATACGCTGATAAAATGACGGCCAGCGTCATTATATTTAATGTGCAGAACACCGAGTTCAGGACACGATGTTTCGTGTTGAAAGGCCGCATTTCATGCCAGTGTTATATGTATAGAAGTGCCATGCCTTCAGCAGGGGACTTGACAAGCCACTCTTATGACAGGAAAAGTGTAGCGACCTATAAACAAACTCAGGGCTGCTGTCAGCAAATGGCATTATTGAACTTTTGTATACACACAAAACAAAAACACACACACACTTTTCACAGGTACAAGGCTCCCTTCGTGGAAAGAACACTCCCCCATGGCACTTTCCATTCAAATAGCACTTATAGCAAACCACTGTTTTCCATGACTACTCACACAGACAGTCACACCCACCATGTCAGGTTGTTTAAAAAAATAAAATGCTTAATCAGTCATTTGGATCTTTTAAACATGTCAAGGTGCTTTTGAAGGACATGAAGATTTAAATATCGAGTTGCAATCACTTTATCCTTATTTGCGTATTCAGAGCATGCAGAACTAGAACTAGGTCGCACTACATGAACCATTATCTTACAGTCTGATAAAAATAGTAAAAAAAAAGAAAAAACTTTGTATAAAAGTTTTAAACTCTAAACCTACTACCAGTAAATAAATACAATGTGAAAGTTTATCAAACATTTCTCTGCTCTATAAATTTCATTCATTTTGTCTGTGTATTACTTGTATTTTAATTGTGTTGCTCATGTCCTCCTATCTGCCATAAACTTTAGAAAAACGTTAAAAGTAATAAGCATGAATATTTTTAACCAATAAACTAAAGAAAATTAAATACTTTTTTTACATCTGAGGAATATGGTGTGCATACACAAACACACAAAAATAATTTCTCCTTTGAGCTTAAAGTTTGCAATTGAGACAATTTAGAGGTCTAACTTAATTTGGAGACCACTTAACTGAAACAGCAAGAACGAAGTCATTACTTAAAAATGTACTCATAAATAACACTGTAAGAACATTATCAAAGCACAAGCCTCAATCTCTACACGCTTGGCTACTGTATCAGAGCATAATCAACTCGGTGATAAATTTGGAAGTCCACATGGTTATGCTGTTTACCTACCGCAGGTTTGGGTCTGGAGTCTGCCACCAAACTAGCAAAGATGTCCTCATCGCAGATCTGGTTGATAACGTGGGCATCGTAGGCCACCGTGATAGACACCTCCTCCATCATCTTGCCGGAGTGTGTATGAAAGCGACAGTGAGTGAGCCAGGAAAGAAGCGAACAAGAGTGAGAGAGCACACAGGAGGGAGGATGGAGAATCGCTGACAGCTGTGTCGGTGTTGAGCGACTCACACGTCCTTCCCTGAGCAGTAGATCCTGCCCCTGAAGGCGGGAGAGGGGGGCGAAGAGTCTCTCTCTCTCTCTCTCACACACACACACAGACACACCTCCCCTCAAACTTCACAGGTAGGCAGTGGCTTTCTGAAGCGTAGCACAAGGATCATGTGTTGCTGTGATATCCGCCAACGAGCAGACACAAACGTCCCTTTTTATTCTCGTCCTCTGTCCATAAAAATGTGGTGGCCCTCCTTGGTTCGTTTACACAGAGCTTGCTTTTATCCCACAGTCCTCAGCAGGTAAACTCACTCGTGGTCAGAGAGGATCAGAAACAGGGGAAGAGTGGGAAATGAGAGACGGATAGACAGAGGAAGAGGAGGGGGAAGTGTGGCTTATGTCAGACAAACCACAGTGACTCAGTACTGCTGATGCACAGCTCCACTTTATTACATGTACGTGCAAAAGTGAGCTCTCAAACTTGTCCCCCTGGTACTTGGTATCTCTTTATCCCTCCTAAGATCTCACAGTCTAGCTGTCCTCCTCCCTGTGAGAAAATCCCACAGTTGGCCCAAACAACCATTTCCTGAAGTTAAAAACATATCCAGAAGTTCCAATCAGGCTGCTCCGAGCCGTATTCAGTCCTCCTGTGATGAAACAAGTGTCTTCACGCTGCTCTGCCCCAAAACTCTTCGGTATAAAGAGACTTCAAAATTTCCTAATGTTGGGACAGAAATAAGTCAGATGGTTGTTTTTTCCCCTCGCCTGATCATGAAGGTGCCACT
Organism: Notoglanidium macrostoma; assembly: GCA_030068235.1. NCBI lineage: Eukaryota > Metazoa > Chordata > Actinopteri > Siluriformes > Auchenoglanididae > Notoglanidium > Notoglanidium macrostoma. The sequence goes on from JAQQZR010000007.1 coordinate 10,092,826, forward strand.
GAATTCCTGCACAGCGTAAGCTGATTATGTGGCAAGTTGATCCTTTCTTAAATGTGCCCAGTTTCCAAAGAGAAATGATCGCCTCTTCGTGGGGAGATTAACTCCACTCTTAGGAGCGCTAATCTCTGTGTGCAGCCCCCCCAGAGAGGCTGTGTATATACAGAAAAGTGCTGATATGAAAATACACTATAAGGCTTCCTTCAGACCCAAACAATCCTGCTTTTCTACTACGGTCTCGCACAAAATCTTCAAAGAATCTCTCACATCTTTCTCTCTCATGTTCTGCCAACACCACCCAAATACTTTGAGCTAAACCAGAAGTTAAAGCAGTTTAAGCATCTCTGATAAAACGTCACAAGCATTACTACAAACCGAATTACCACCGGGGTAAAAAATACATCAGAGGATGAGGCAATATGTCTGGAAATAGGCAAAGTGGCACATCACAGCTCCTCCTGACGTGTCTCTCTGTTCTTCACATCCACGCTCACGTTGAGTCAGGCACCAAAAAGAGGCCACACCTTCTGTGGAGCTGATTAAAGTGAGATCAGATGGTTGAGAAATGATGCTGTCTTGTACAAATATGCATGATACAGCAAATACGCCCGATAATTCCAGTGACAAGATTGAGAAAGGTTCACAATCCTGAACTTCTGCTTTGCTTCATGATCCAAAAATGTGGCAAAGAGATGAGACGTGTTTGTATTTGCTGTGTCCTCAAATTCCCTAGAGATAAAAGCTCAGAGTCAAGGACTGTACAGCTTTCTTTCCTAGCTGACTGCTCGCTGCACAGGTCACAAGTGCACACCCGTGAGCTGATTTGGTTAGTGTGTACAGGTGTGGCTTGAAGAAGTCAAGTCAAACCACACCTAAGAGAATGACACATCAAGCTGTGCAACAACAAGGTGTGGTTAAACATGAGGAAATAAAAGTGGCTTAAAGTATAATTGATGGAAAAATAAGTATTGCACTGTTTAAAAGAATTGTGAATGAACCTTGTGTGCTGACTCATGTTGAGCAAGCAGATCAATGCACCTGTTTACATCCCAGTGTTCAGGTGCTCTTATTCCCTCTGCCGGATTTCCCTTCTCTGATTTCACCTACCCATGGTCCTAAAGCCTGCCTTGTTCTTTCACAACCCAGAGTCATTATGAGGCTTAGTATTTCACAAATCCAGAGGGAAAAAAAAAAAAAAAAAAGAAAAAAATGCACAAAACCTACATTTTCTTCTGTAATATAAAGTTCATTTTTAAAGTTCATTAAAGGGTTCATTTTATAAGAGCTGCTGGGGTCATTTCATCCTTTACAGGTGCTATTAAAAAAATCCAGCAGGAAATATTCAATGTTTTAAACTAATTCAAACGTGGCTTCATTTTTTAGCCCTGTCCAGATAAGCATCTGTGCAATTTTAACAAGCAGATGTTGCTTCACCTTGCCTTGTGTTGGAACATTTTCCCAACTGCTACATGATATTCATCTTTGTGCATATATCCAGATAATTTAAAACCCTTCTGGACAGTCTAAAGCGATGGTTGCGTTGGAAGAGTCTCTAAAATGCATTTGCTATGAAAAGTATTACTGCATAGCTTGTACTGTGTTCACCAACAGACCATTGTCAGAAAAATCAATTAACCCTGGCATATGGGTCATTCCATGTCATACCAACCAATTTCCAGAAATCCCATGCACTTTGGTCTAAAAAATTTGGACTAAAAAAAAAAAACTAGGTATACCCATGTTATCCAGGAGAGAAAGACTAAAATTATTTTGATGCAAGATCTATACTTTCCAAAATACAGCCAATTTTGTGAGGGGAGTCATTTGACATGGCCTTATTTTTTCACCAATATCACAAGACCATATCTCAAAACCTAAACCACATAACAGGCTCAAATTTTGCATACTGGTACCTTTATATTACCTGTAATATTTAGCATCTTTGGTTTTGCCATGTTTAAGCTTTCTGAGCTTAGTGAAAGCATTGTGTATCTTTCTTTTTTATTTTCCATTCTATACATGGGTAAAATTCACCATTTAAATGTAATGATGTAATGTCAGTAATGATAATCAAGTTCATCAATAAATTGGAGATGGGATTAATGGAAAAGATTTCACCAAAGGCACATTAAGTACAACACATGAACAACAGCTACTTGATTTATCATTAAATGCAACACTAGTTATAATGAAATGTTAACATCTTGGTATTGCAGCAGCAGGAATGTGAGACATGTAGAGCGTAGGGCATCTTTGTCTTTGAGATCAATGTGCAATCAATGATGCACTGTAATGACTTCCAACAAACATCGTCTCTAATTGGTCTCAAGCCTGAACTATTCAGTGCAACCACAGGCGCCACCATAATTGAAATTTAAAAGGATAGTCCCACCCCTACTCAGGACCCATCAGCTAATCACGTCAGAGAGCAACAGGTGGCAGTAAGAAATAAACCATATATGCTTGTAGGTGCATGTTTACGTACACAAAATGGACACAGAAGAACTGTATTTAAAAAGTTTGAACACAATGTGCATTTACTGAATTACTCTTTCCATCAAAACTTACTGAATGAAAACTCAATGATTACCATTATTGACACACGGATGTTTAGGATGGAAAATAAACATGAAAGATTTGCATAAGAAAAGTAAGGTTCGTGTTTTGTGGAAGAAGGAACAATGTCAAATAATGGAAGAATATTTAATAAAAAATTATCTTCACATTCCTACATGCAGTTAGGGTGCTCTCAAAATGAAAACCAAAATGATTTTTTGTAATCAAGAGGTCTGCTGTTCAAGCCCTGATACAGAAAGCCTACACAGTTATCTAAATAAGGGAAGAAAATAAATAAAAATCAAGAGTCCGTGTTGGTTTTGTGTTTCTCAGGCCTAAATATTGGTCAATTTCAAGGGGCTGCTTTGGCCGTGCAGGGTCATCTGGACCAAATGTTTTCATTTTTTTCCAAACAATATACAAATTAATCTACTAGGATGCAAAGTCTCATCCTGCTCAGTGGTTTAGTTCTTAAGCTAAGACTTGTGAAATTTAACGAAAAAAATGAAGGGTTGGATAAAATTTTAAACCCACTCCTCTCAGTAAACTTGCTGTATCTTGGAAAGTATTAATCTTACATAAAAAAAAAAAAGGTACATAGGTTACATGGGTTACTAACATGGGTGCACCTGGTAATTTTTTGAAAACTTTGAGACCGAAGTGCACAAACATCCTAGTTCATAAACCTTGTAATAATTAAGAGTGGTCTGGATGCAATAGTTTTATGAGTTTCAAAAATGTTGTTACAGATAATTCTCCACCATTTCGAAATTCAAAATCCAAACAAATAAAGACCCTCCATTCAGTGTTCCTTTTAAATCCACACTTTCCAACACACGCAAACACACTAGACAAAAACTTTTAAATACGAGTGCAAGAGCGTGAGACTTCTACAATTAACATGTCACATGATCAACAGGCCACCTTGTCCTGATTGGTTGGACGTTGGAGGCCGCAGTTTCTCCACTTATAAGGTATTTCATTAGAAAGTGTCCAGATGTAAACATTTCCAAACACACATTTAAGTTATGCTACATCTCTGTGTAGAAAGTCACTTCCACGTAAAAGTACAACTCTACTGATGCAAACCAAGTTGAGTAACTTCACAGGAAATCCTGCAGATAGTGAAAGTGACAGTGGGGGCATGAGTAAGTGAAAAAGTAATGATAATGATACAGAAGTATGAGAGAGCAAACGGGACTAAAACACATACATAAGGGGTAAAGAGGCTGGGAGCAATGAGGGATAAGAAACAATTAAGCCAATATTCTTCTTCTTCTCAGAACTTAAATGAAATAGCATTAAAAACCCATTTACTGTACATTTGCATCAGAACTACCCTCAAATGTCATCTGAGCAGAGCAAGGCAGTTGGAAAAGTCACTCCCCATAATTGAAGCATCGGAACTGTTAATCCACCGCTACTATGACTGGCTGGTAAAGGTGGGTGAATGAATGGGGATTGGAAACTGATCAGAAGCCCCAAGAGCACATCTCACAGAAAACATCAGTTGTAGCAAAGCTATTAGTTTGAATGTATTTCTTAGAACAAGGTAAAAGCATTGTTCCTTTTACATCATGCAGCTTCTAAAGAATGAAACCATTTTAGTGACACTAGCTGAAACAAATGCAACTTTGTCTGTTTTTAACTTATTCTCTACTTTATAACAAATACTCAAACACCAAACACTTTTTTAGGAACACGCATAAACCTACTCATTTATGGAATTATATAATCAGCCAATCGTGTGGCAGCAGTGAAGGGCACAAAATTATGCAGGTACGTGTCAGCAGCTTCGGGTAATGTTCACACCAACTTTCAGAATGGGGGAAAAACGTTATCGCGGTGAATTTAATAACAGTATGATTATTGGTGCCAGATGGGTTGGGTTTGAGTATTTCTATAACTGCTTATCTCCTGGGATTTTCCCACACACAGCAGTTGATGAGAGGGGTCAACAGAGAACGGTCAGACTGGTTTGAGGAGACAGAAATGCAACTCAGAAAATTTCTACTGTTGTGGTGAGCAATTGTGGTGAGCAGAAAAACATCACAGAATGCACAACACATCGAACCTTGAGGCAGATGGACTACAACAGCAGAAGACCAGATCTGGTTCCACTTCTCTCAGCCAAGAACAGAAAGCCGAGGCTGCAGTGCAGTGAGCACAGGCTCACCAAAACTAGACTGGAAAAAATAGCTTGGTCTGAGGAATCAAGATTTCTGCTGAGGCACACAGATGGCTGAATCAGAATTTGACACCAACAGCATGAATAGATTGGCCCAACCTGGCTTGTGTCAGCAGTCCAGGCTTTTTGAGGTGGTGTTATGGTGTTACATACCTGTTATTACCGGCCTGTTAATACCAATCAATAATTGCTTGAATTCCACAGTCTATTTGAGTACTGTTGCTGAACATGGGCATTTCTTCATGGCCACAATTTAACCATTTTCTAACGGCTACTTCTAGTATGATGATGCACCACGTCACAAAGCTAAAGTAGTCACAAACTGGTTTCATGAACATGACAATGAGTTCAGTGTTCCTCAGTGGCTTTCCAAGTTCCCGGATCTGAATCCAATAAAACTCCTTTGGGATGTAGTAGAATGGGATGATAAAGCACCTGAAAAATCTGTAGGAATTGAACCAGAGTCTCAAAAGAATTTCTCCAACATCTTGTGGAATTCGTGCCACAAATTGAGATTTCTTTGAGGAAGAAAAGGGAAGCAAAGGGAAGCCCTAACCAGTATTAGTATAGTGTTCCTAATAAACTGCTCCATGAGTGTATGTAGACATGACTTTTCTAATGTGATGCACAAACTGAAACCGTAACTATTTATCTACACCTAGCTATTTAACTACAGCAAAGAGAAAAGTGCTTTCTTTAATGCTGCTAATTTAACATTATACATCATTAGAGCTCCTTATACTCGCACCCTCTTAAAACCAATCATTTGTTTAATCTACTTAATGGTGGGGAAAATATCAATCTACATTAAATCATAAACTAATGGTTGTAAAAACAGGAATTACGCTGCTAAAATAAACAATGCTCTCATGTTACACTCTACTGTCAATGATCATGTTGAATAGCAAGTTAATCATTACCAGTAATGAAAAACTTAAGCATCTTCATCTCTCTTGTCATTTGTCTAGCCATTTCTAGTATTTTTCAACCTTTTTCAGTATCAGTATTCCATGCACTCCATGCATACACATTTTCTTATTTAGTCCAGTTCACTGCCCCGAGCATTTCTAATCCCCGCAAACGATTTTAGTTACGGTAGCTATTCAGAACTCCACTTATTTCCACTTATGGCTGAAATATTGCGCATACAAGCGGTGAACATTTTGATGTACGAGTAGGATGAAGTGTAATGGCACACAAGCAAGTGACGGTGAAAGAAAACATTATAACCCAAAACAGCTGATAATGAACTGACATAGTCCCATGGCTTTCACGTGAGAGTTTAGGGAGAGGTCAGTGGCCCCAAGTGTACAGCCGTAATAACGTAAGAGAGAGATTTGGGAGACAGGTACTACCTTGATGTTGCAGGCTTGCTCCATGAGTCTGCGAGCATTTTCAGCTGCTCTGTAGCGTTTGGGGAGCTGAACCCGGAAAAACTTAAGGGCACCCTCAAAATCAGCCTGAAGCAGGTCCTCCTTGGAAGTCTGTATTAAGAGTGAGAAAGTGAACCTGATGAATATTTCAGTAAGGCAGTCATGTAAAGGCACAAAGCTTTCAATAATACTTTAGGCTGACATTCACAGCAACCAAAGCTTGAGGAAATGTTTCTTTTACAAGAAAGAAGGATCAGGGATTTAGCTGTACACTAACATACCAACTTGGTCAGAATTGTCAAAGCTGTATTACCAAAAACCTACACGGCCCCAATGTCATGGAACTGTTCAGTGAAACTTGCATAGTACATTATTGTATTCAAGCATCAGAAGAACATTTTTCATACAGAACATTTTTCAACTCCTCATGTCTATGAATGTATACATCAGTCACAAAAGTGTTTTTGAATGTGATTTTGCACAAGTCTATACCCAGCAATGATTCAAGAAAAGTGTCATCAGTTTGACAAATTAACTACAAATGGATCATCTCCCCAGACCACGACCACATCCCTATAATCATTACGTACATATATATTTGAACATCTGCTTAGCAGAGTAAAGTGTGTTGCACTAGATGTTTAGCAGCATGAGCTGGATGTCTTTGCTCCATCCACAACATTCCTTGTTGTGAGATATGTTACTAATGAGCAAATCCAGAAAACTAGCTTTTGTTTTACCCCACAGATGTATACAAATATTCATAATACCAAATAATATTAAATGAGTTTTAATGACCATTCTGAATTACTTTGGTAAATATTTATCTAATTATTCAGTATCTAGGATCACAGACAATAGATTTATTTGAGATCACATATTAAGCCATATGTTGAAGTGTTCATCACTAAAGCTTTTCTGGTCCAAAAAGAAGCATCCTCATGTTAGAGCACTTATACTATTTATACACTGATTATTTCATATTCTATTACTTAGACTGAATGGAGCTCAGGATTTAAACATTAACATCACGCCTCAGTAAACTTTCTTCTAGCCCATGACCCTGACCTGGTTATTACTCAGTAGTGAAGAACTCTGAATCCCTACATACAGCATTAAAATATTTTGGATCACTAAAAGCACTTTGCTTTCTTGAGCAATATTATTTTCTGTTCATCATCGATTGTGTTAATAGCAACAAAGAATTACACCTCTGTTTCCCACCTCTGTTTCCCAGAGGAGGTTCTTCACATTATCTGGAAATACAGAAGCTGTGTGAAAAATACTGTGGATGGCCAAAGAGACAACACAGAGTCAGAAAAAGTCAGTCATGTGCTAGCTGTCTCTCACCGCCAGCAGTCGGGGAACAAAGAGCCGGTGGCCCATGCCCAGCAGGGTCATCACCCGCTCTGTGTAGTCTGGCCCCAGAGCTGCCTGTTCATCCCCTGCTGAGGCCCCCTCCTCCAATGCCCGCACTGCTGGGGGTATGGGCAGCTCCCTGTCGGGGCTTGACAGGGTCCGGATCTCCGGCGCATCCCCCGAGTCCCTGACACAGTCCTCCTTGGGAGGCTGTGGGGCTGACTTGAGGTCAGCCACAATGAAGTCCAAAAGAGGTGTATAATTTTTCTCAGAAATGAGTGCACTTAGAGTTCAGATGTGCAATAAGTTTAGCAAACAGCTGAGAGTCACATAATTATTCTCATACTTGTTTAGATGGTTTCCATATTCTTAAAAAAAAAAAAAAAAAAAAAAAAAAAAAAAAAAAAAAAAAAAAAGGTGTATGGAGTCATAAATATAAAGCATATCCAGTTCCTGCTAGGCTTAAACTAATAGCTGTTTCAGGCTTCTCTCGTCAGTTCCAGACCACAACCTACTACGTCATGGCTAATCTTATGTAAGTCTTCTAGTCCTGTTTAGCATAACGAGAACATTAAGCTTCAGCTTTAGGACCTGCTTTCTTGCATGCTCAGTAATGGCCACCACCTTCGCAGTGTTCAAATCAGCAATCTGTTGCTTGGCAACAGACAGAGGGACAGGGTTTGGGATGCGAGGAGACAGATGACAGGCAGCACATCTTCCCTGCTTTCCTCCTCCTTCTTAGAACTAGACAGATCTCAACCAACCCCATACCATCCACTTTAGTAAGATGAAAGATGAGAGAGAGAAAATATTAAAGAGGCATAAGTCCACAGCAGGTGGTGTTTTCACTTCCCTAAAGTGCACGGATGTATACACAAGTACTCTCCGAGTAGTAGAGCTAATGGATGTCCTTTAGAAGCCTGGCAGACATGACACAGTTCAGTGAAGACCTCATCTTGCTTTCACAGCTCATCAGTGAATCACTCTGGCAAAGAGAGATAAACACTGGGCGTCTCGATAATCCCAGGCCAGAAGGATCCAATCGTCAAACCACACAGGGTACAGGACCACACCACGCCATCAAAGTCTCATTTCATCAGTCAGAAATCAAAACGCTCCATTCAAAAGGAGGTGACAAGATGATGCAGGCCTAGTCCAGTGCATGTGGATGTCCCTGAGGCTGGCTGCTTTGCTCCTGAGCTCCTCTGAGCCAGTGAGATTGTGGCCTGACTCAGGCTAGCTGCAACGCCCGCCACAGCAGACAAGTCCAGGAGATGCTGAGCGAGATAGAGAGATAGCAGAAATGCTGTCTGTGCTAGAAGAGGCAGCAGGCTGGTGGAGCGGGAGGAGGAGGATGAAGAAAAGAGTAGAGGAGGGGCGTTGTGAAGATTCCGCAACCAGGCTGGCTCGATGTGTGCAGCGTGGACATGGGTGAAAAATGTGCAAGGGCTAACGCTAAATGCTAATAGATGCTGTTTGCTCAGGTTGGGCAAACAGGCAGACGTGGGCATGTGGAGAAACAGAGCAAGAGAGGGAGGAAGGGAGGGGTATTGGGAGCCTCCGGGGAAAATGCTGTAATAACCAGCCAATCAGAATGAAGCAGTGCAACCCCTCTATACCTCCCCACCCTTCCTTCTCTCACATCCTCACTTGTAGACCTTGCTTTTAGCATCATTCACGCTTTCAAGGTATCCACCTTACATATTTGCACTTTTGCTTTTTTAACACTGAAATATTCAAATGAGGGCAGAAATCTATTCATGTAAATATTTCATCACCATAACATTATGGACCATTAACATTAAGGACCCATGCAATAATGTAATCAGTGTTTTCTGTCAAGAAAGAAATTTAAATCTTTGTTTATTAAATGATGCGACACTTTTACAAAACTCCTAAATGGCAAAGCAGTGCAAAACTATTTGATGAATTGTAAAACATCCAGTGGCAAGAGAAACATTCATCATAGTAATTAATTAACATAAACACAGCAATTTTCTAATGAGGCTTTTCGTGTTAATCTGTCCATCAACACACTGCTCAATATTGATCAAACTGTACATAATCACTATCCCTTAAGGCATGTTAGGAAATTTACTGCCAATTCAGATTACATCTAGGAATACTAGTCACAAAGGCTCTGTATAGCCTTAAGCTGCAAGGACTCTAGTAGGACTGTACAGTTAAATTTATTCCAGTGATGATTGAAAATTTGGTGAATTTTATGTGATATTTGTGAGTTTTGCAAACATCTGTTAGATAAACATTTGATTATATTCATTACTGCGTTACTGACTATGGAGGGAGGGTTGTGTGTGTGTGTGTGAGTATTGGAGAGGGTTGCATCACCCTGACATTCTGATTGCACCACATAACACCACCACTGA
>JAQQZR010000007.1:10115609-10135659 GCA_030068235.1 Notoglanidium macrostoma
GTGTAATTTGGCCAAATTACCATAAACCTATTACACAACAGGTGTGACGATAACACCACCACAGCACGTACATTACAGTGCGGCTGATATCAACAGGACTGCTATTATTAGAAAGCTGCGTGTTTGGTAATTTGCCTGGTAAAATCTTAGGACATTGCCAATTTGTATTAAAAAAAAAACTAACAAATATAGATGATGTTCGTAATTGCTGCAATTGTAGCACCACTCTAGCTTTAGTGTCACAATGTGTTTGTGAATAAATGATTTCTTTCTTTAAATGATAAGCTGCTCAGTGTAGAGGGCAATTCTTCCTGAAAGCCTGCATAATAACAAACTAGAGAACCTCGATCACATGTGTGGCAGTTACCTAAATATATACTGAAACGTACAGAAACTCCAGCAAATCGATGCGATTTTAACACCAACATGAAGTAATTTAGAAGAGAAAATTAAAATCCTGACAAATCAGTTACTGCAACAAGACACAAGTTGAGAGGGAGGTTCAAAGATCAAAGCAGCAGTGAGAGATCAGATGACGAGCCTGATATGAGATGAGCGAGATAGCAGGAACAATACCGAGAGGAAGAAGGAGAAAGAGATACTGAGAGCATGACAGTGACGGAGACCAAGAGTCAATGAGTGAAAGCCAGTGCGAGACTGACAGCAGACGGAGAGGGCAAGAGAGATTGGTGTTAACATAAACGGCTTGTAGTGGAGGAGAGGGAGAAAATTGAGAAATTGAGGACAAGATCTTTAGTGAGCCAGGGGCTTTGACAGAGATTGCCAAGTGACTGTATGTGAAAGATTTAAAATGTGTGAAAGCAAAGAGAGTCTGAGAAATCAAATGAGATGCCTCCTGCTCTGTCATAATGTGTTTAAAGTTAAATGGTTTGCTGCAAGTGCTGTAGAAAGCGTTTGTCAGTTGCCAAGATGTAGACGGTGTGTGGGGTTGTATTCGAGGGAGACAGGTTAAGGTGGGTATTAAATCACAGAGACAGTGCGTGTGTTCAGGACTGAATGGCTCCTGAAGGTAGGCAGTCTAAGGCATTAATATTCCTGTCACCTCCTGGGCTTCCTAGGTAAGAAAACCTCTACACATATACACACTTCCACACCAAACAGAGCTTCTGTAGAAATGTTTCAAGCATTATTTGCTCATTCTTAAAGCTACAGTTTATAGTGTTTACAATTATAATACTAAAAGAGTTGAGCTTTACACATTAAACAGACTCAAACTCAAACTTTCATTTCACACATCTATTTAAAATGTTCTGACCCAGAAAATAGCCAGAACATCATATAATAGATAACTGCAATTTTTTGACGCATATTTGCTATTTGGCATAATTAAGAGTCCAATCACAGAAGGCCCCTGTGGCAATTTTTAGGATTTTGTACTTCTTCTTCTTCCTTAAAATGTATGGTTCAGACAAAACATAAAATAATTTTTTTTTTTTACACCAAATATTTTTGAGCAGGTCAACTCTTTTCCCTTTGGTTTTCATGCCGTATTGTCGCCACATGACTCCTTTTTACAATCTGCCTTTCACCTTGAATTATAACAGTACAAGTGATGAATACTTACATGCAACAGCAACACCGCAGCCAGGAAGGACTGGCCTTGGCAATATCCAATCTCCTCGTCATACACAGAGTAAGCCTGTAGACCACAAAAAATATGAAAGAAAAAAGAAAAACCACACTTTGTTGATTCCAAATAAAACCATTTTTTAAATGAGCATTTTAAGGCTACATCTATGACATACTTAGAAACCTTTAGTGTAAGGACTATTCAGTACCTTTTTCTCCCCATTTTTTTCCAATTTGGTATTCTGCTAAGTCCTAAGCACCATCAAATGGGGAACATGCTACTACATGCTTCCCCTGAGACATATGTAGAGAGCAGAATTTTTCAAACTGCTCCTCATGCTACGTCACAGTGCAGCTAAAGTCACTCACAAGAAAAGCACCATCTGCCCTCTTTTGCATACATGAGCTCACAGATGCCCCAAAAGCCTATGGTCACTCTGAATAACACCATCTCTCCCACTCAGAGAGCAAGGCCTGTTTTGCACGCTGTTCTACTGGCCACGGATGACCGTGGCATTGTCAGAGCTGAAATTTTCCATCCTTTAAAAACAGGGAGAACACTTCTCTGTTGAACCACTTGGGAGACCCATTCATTACTGTTTTAATCTGGTAGTGCCGAGTTAATATCAGCAAACAGTTTGGTCATTTCCCCTCCCTTATATCAGGAAATATCAAATACCAGGCATGGCTCCTGTTTGATTTTTATGACAGAAATGAGGTCATAGTAAAATGAACACATTAATAAAAAGCTACTATTTAAATTACAGCCAGAACCATTGTCAGAGCTGCTCTTAACAACTCTGAGGGATTTACAAATGAAAAATTGAACCATCAAGCTAGAATAAAAAGCTTCCATCAGTGTTACTGCTCACCTTGCAGATCTTGTAGAGCGAATCTTGGCCATCGCCATCAGAGTCCTTAAAGTAGTCGTGAGCGGGGAAGGTGCGATGGATGTCTCTGGTAATGACACCTTCCTGTGGTGAGTCCTGGAGGTCAGATCATGCAACCAAACACAGAGAAAAATGCTGTAATGCGGTTGCCAGGTGGCTTCATCTCTGTAACACTACCGCTGAAAATAGCAGCCTACAATAGGCTAATTGGAGGGTGGGGATGATGCCAAGTCTACAATGAGATTTACAATATAAGCGCAAGCAGTTATTAGTAGGGTCTAAGAACGTTTCACCACAATGGAGGACAATGCAGGAGTTCTTAAATATATGACCACAGTCCTCTACACAAAAGCAAGTCATTACTGTATTTCCTCTCCATAAATTTGAAGTCTAATCACGGCTATATTAATTCTGCTGCAGAATGACGGTCGTAAATATAACTATAAAGAACTGTACAATGTGTGGAAAGTAGCCCGCCAGGGGAAAGGAAGTTTAAATTAGATTTAACACTGCAACTAAGTGTAAGACAGCAATGATTACAAAAAAATAATCACAGATGTCAACATATGCAACGTATAAGTATTTTATAAACCCACTTTCCCCCCTTACAGCTGTTTGTTGCACTGCACTTGATAATGAGTCAGGCTGAAATGTCTGTTGTCAACACAGCAAAAGTGAGAGGCAGAAAGTCCTTGAGAAAGAGAATAAACATTTAACCCTGAAGTGTTTACACAGCTAAGACTGATGGAGAGAGAAACATGGCACAACTTTTCTTTTCACAATGCTGAGCATTTGATATCTAAACGACAAAGAAGACAAAGCGCACACAGTGTTTATTTTCAACACATTCAGAAAGCATTTAAAGATCTTTAGAATTCACTGAAACATGTCAGCACGTCGGCATGCAAGAACAACAGGGTTATTTGCAATAACTAGAGTTTTGACTTAGCAGGGTGATGTTTTACATGCAACTAAATTTAAAACCGGTCTAAAAACAATTGGGCATTCAGATGAAAGCGAAAGGAATGAAGAGGATGTGATCTTAAAGTCCAGTAACTCTGCCAAACTCAAACGTGAGCTATGTGACAAATGCTTGTGGTATCAAACCGACATGCATCACTGACTACATAGCAATAAATTTCAAATGAACACATGATCAACTTCCACCCAAATACGCTACCACGTTATTTGAATAAAAACATGCCAACATGATTCAGTTCACTCATCTGAAGGCCTTTTTGTGATCAAACCTGTCAGAACTTTGTCAAAGTGTGCATGCACTAAAAATTTTAATCTTTTCTATATCTCCAATTATTTATCACACTGGAAAGGATGGGTTTCCATATACAAAGAATGCAGGCAGCCATATTGAAATGCCTGACAGAGAATTACACGTGATGCACTCCTAATTATAAATGATGTCTTTCTCGTTGACATTATGTCCCTATTCCAGACTCATTGTGTAATTAGCATGGTTCTTAAACCTTCAGAGATTTCATGAAAGCACTTCAAGGAGATAAGTTTGCACTCATATGAATACCAAATATGCTTAAATTCAAACACAATTGCTCCATCTCTATTCTAGATACATCAGTTTGACTCCTGTATTTTTAATATAGTCCATCAAGTAGGAACAGCCATTATGAGATTTATACCCCAGAGACAAGAAATACTCTTTTCTGATTGGCTGGCTAGGTGTCTAATAACTTCATATAACAGGACAGCTATAAAACAGATTGGTTGGAAAAAGTTTTGATCACCATTCCATTCAATGTTTTCAATGTGCTGGGAATTTTGAATGATAATCTTAACAACCATAGTAAATTATCTGTTGACAGGCAGCCTGCATAGCTGGTAACCATGGTTATTCTGGTTAAGGACAAAAGTATATCATAAATACGTTTGTTTCTGAGAAAATAACTCCTGGTGTGTACTTTACTCCTGTAAATATACAAAAACATGTTTAGATTATATATATAATGTAATATTAATGTGATGTATATATATATACACACATACACACACACACACATATATACATATGTTTATAATTTTTAGTATTATGTCCAATTTTTATATCAAATCAGTGACTTCAAGTCAGTTTGAAAATGTATTTATTAACAAAAATAAATTTAAATATTTAATTAAACAGATTATGATATCTGAGAAAAGTGTACATTGACACCATAAAATCACTATTATTTCCTCACATCACCCATCCCTAAAATCCAGTTATTGAAATATGCTTCTGTGTATTGTCTACGGGAGTGCTGAACATTATAAACAATAATACAGATTTTAAATGGCAATGAATTTGTGCCATTATAGAAAGAGCCCATGATAAAAAAATAAGCCTCAAGCAGTCAGTATTTTTAATGACACTGTGCTGAACAAGGCATTCGGTGATAGACTTTTTGAAGCATGTCGGTTCTGGATGTTTGGGAGTGTCCAAGTGAGCAGCTTCTCAAGAGAAATCTTGGCCGGAATGAGCTTCTGGAAGGCACATACTGTAGAGCTGCAGATAAAAGGCTTCAGCTCTGACAGATGAGCTTCTCTCCTCCTCCTCTCTCTCTCACACACACACACACACACACACACACACACACACACACACACACACACACACAGTGAGCGTGACCGACACATAGCTGCCACGAGCCATTTGATAGTTCGAGAATAAAGCACTGGTGCCGAAGCCTTGGAATGAATGCCATTCAATACCACGCAGTGAAATAAGCGTAACATCCATCTACAGCCTTCTTCTGCAAACCGTCAGCACAGAAATGCAGCCACACGGATGCTTTTGAAACAGTATTACAGCACGACTGCTCAGAAATGGAAATGGATGGAAAGTCCTTTGGTAAAATAACTATCAAAAAAGCATATCCATCTTTGACTTGCTTATTGTCTACAAGCTCACAACCAATCAAGACTATTGATCAGCAACATGTACTTTTGAATCAAAACTGCATTTTCTTAGCTTTCTTAGTGACCACGAGGCTTTCCCACAAGAATTCCTTCCTTCAATCCCCTTTGGAAATACTGTGATTTTTTTGGATTAAAGATAAAGCCGTACTTTGGTATTTCATAAAATACACTGTGTAATTGTAGCTGTGGTGTTTTTCAGACTAAAGCTCTCCTCAAATCCTCTATATGTGTCAACAGTGAGGAGTGACATTATAAAGTCATATACTTCATCAGGAACACCTGTACACCTGCTAATTCAATTGTCCGATCAGTCAGTCATGTCACACGAGCTCAATGTTAATTCATTTTATTTTTACATCAAACAACCAAATGGGGAAATAATGTGTCCTCAGTGACTGACTACGCATGCTGATTTCCTGGGACCAAAACTGGACACAAAAAAAAACAAACTGAAAAAGACCAGGAAACGTGTTTAGTCAGATGCCCAGTTTGGGTGAGCCTGTGCCCACTGTAGCCTCAGATTCCTGGTAATGGCTGACAGGAGGGGAACCTCATATGGTTAGGTTATTGTTGCCCATCTGACTCAAGGTTTGACCTGAGCTGCATTCTGAGATGCATTTCTGAGGACCACAGTTCTAACAGGTGGTTGAGTTATTGTAGTCTCCCCATCAGTACAAACTCCTCTGATGTCACTCACCACCAAGGCATTTCTCCATGCTGCTCACTGGATGTGTTTTTTGCACCATTCTGCGTGAACTCTATAGACTGTTGTGAGTGAAAATCCCAAGAGATCAGCAGTTTCTGAAATACTAAGACCAGCCCATCTGACACAATGTCAAAGTCACGGAGATCATTTCCCCCCATTCTAATATTAGATATTAGAACATTAAGTGAAGCTTTTGACTGGTATCTGCATGATTTTATGCACGGTGTACGTGACTTGCATATATTGCATAGGCTGACTGGACAACTACTTGAATAACCAAGTGTACAGGTGTTGCTAATATAGGGGATGGGGAGTGTAAGTCAGTGGTCAAGAGTGACCATCATATATATAAATATACACCTTAGCTAAAGGAAACTTGGATGTCCCTCTGAGCATTGATTGATGTGTCGGTGAATAAAAATGGGCCTCCCAATCTGAAACCAGTTTAAAAACCGCATTCACAATAAACACTTTGACACCTACATTGGTCCACAGTGCCATTAACAAATGACCACTTCAAGTTTCTAGGCACCATTTAACACCAGACATGCACAGCTGAAATCTCTTTGACAGGGCGAGTTATGAACAGTTTGATTTAATTAGCAGCGTCTGTCACCGCAAATCTAAAGTGTCATTTATCAACCGACTCCAGAGAGGAAGAGACAGGCAGCATTTCTTCGCTCACCTGTACCACTTCATTTCAAGTCCTTGTGCTCCACTAATTAGCTTTATCAAAGAGCAGCCAGCTGAACAAGGAAGCGGAGGCGATAATAGAGAAGCGAGTGATTTATTAATGACCAAATTCTAATCGAAAAACAAAGAAGCAGTATGGTCTTAGCCACAGTGTACTGTATTGGATTATGATAACCACAATGCATCGCGCTGAGAGAGTTCCATTACAGGGTACTCAAACCTTTACATTATCTCTGTTTAATGCAGACTGTATTTAAGGAGGAAGTTGTTGTTTTTTTTTAAAACATTAATTTAGCCCATACAATGCTTCTGGCTAGTTTTTATTTCAGACTTCAGGTTACACTTTCTCAGACCCTGAAATTACATCCACCCACAGCTGTAACAGAGCTAAAAAAACAAACAAAAACAAACCTCAATATTTAATTTCATTTAATACAGCTAACATTAACAGACGTGAATTCAGCTGTAGGAAAGTGGACACTTCGTTTTCATATTTTTAACCCAATCAATTTCACAGTTATATGGTATTTATATATTTTCAAAAATATAAATAATGTTAATAATGAGTTGCCAATATTAAACTAATGTGATTAACTTGCAACTTACAACAGTCGCTTCCGAGTCAGCTTTTTTTCAGCCAAATTTACGCGTTGCTTTTTTTTTTTTTTATGAGAAAATGTAAAAGAAAAAGAAAAAAGGACAGGGTGGTCAAAGATTTATCTTTATGATAAGCTTATCATCTTAAAAGCTTATGGTCACAACAAATAACAGTAGACTTTAAGTCAGATCCTATTTATGTGTGTAATTTTCCATGCAGTACCTTTAACATGAGGGTTGAAAAAGACCTGAGCTGATAAAGCGTAAGGAGAAGGTAGAAATCTGAAGAAAGGCTTAGGCGTTAAAAGGTGAAGGGGAAGAAGCAGGCACCAGAAAAAAGTCTGCTGCCTTCAATTGGATTCCACTGGGAGGGACAAAGAGCAGGCAGATGGTGGTGGATCTCTCCCACTTCACCCATGGGCTTTTGCTGCCACTTGGAAAATTAGAGACGCTTAGAGGTCTATAAAAAGATTCCCTTGCTGCTAAGAAACCGTGTCTGAATGGCGCCGTGATGGCCGTCAGTTCTGTTACATTCCAGGTTGAAATGGTGATGCGATCGACCTCAAATAACACGGACTAGAGGTCAGATTAAACGATAACCCTCAACCCTGAGTCCTCCCAGACAATCAATGAACTAGATAAAGGTTTAGAGCACCAGGCATGATGGCCACTATAAAAATACAGGATGATTAAAAAATATTGAGCATGTTAGCCATGAAGGATTTCAAATGCTAATTAGTTCTACTTACTCAACCAGCAGTGATGGGAATCCTACTTAGAAATGAAATAGGAATAAAAGGTCAAGCAGGAGTAATAAAAAGTCTCAAAATGGATTAAATAACATGAGAAGTATAAGAGTAGACTGGTTTCATTTTAAATATAGTCATGGGAAAAAGAAAGTACACCCTCATTCAATTTCATGTTTTTATTCATCACTGGAAAATAGAATTGTTATTTAGGGACTATAGAATTGAAGGAGGATTGACTTCTTTTTCCCCATGAATTTAGTTGTATAAATAATAATAGCTGAGCCACAGAGCCTAGTGCACATTGGGATTATTACAGATTGAAAAATAACCAAATATCACATTATTTATTGTGTATTGTGTAGCTACATAATTTTTTATGTAGTTCCTTTAACAGAAGGGTCTATATAGTGCAATGGCTGGGATTTGGATTGGATGAGCTCTCTTTTCTCATTTACAAGATAGCTTGCTTTTCTCCCATACACAGTTTCCTGGTCTTCACATTGGTTCATCTTTTTTCACAACAAATGCAGTCTATACAGACAAAACCCAGGGCTCAAATCAAAAGCAGATGTTGAGTTATTTAATGATTTATTGATTAAACAACTGATCTAACAGGGCACACCTGGGCAACAAGAAACACATGTCACATGTTCCAATACTATTGATCATACATGTACAATATTATTGCACATACATACAGGCATTCACTGAACTGACTGAACTGTATTCATGAAAGGGTGGGTCCATAAATATGTGCAGTTGGCACCAAATTCTGACAATATCATCTGTGTGCCAGAAATGAAGAAATCGGAAATCAAGATTTATCAGACCTGTGCCCACTGCAGCCTCAAACTCCTGGTTTTGGCTGACAAAAGTTGAATCATGGTCTTCTGCTGTTGTAGCCCATCCAACGCAAGGTTCAACAAGTTGTGCATTCGGAGATGCTTTTCTGTTCACCGCAAATGGTACAGAGCGACTATCTGAGTTACTATAGCCTTTGTGTCAGCTGAACAGGTCTGGCTGTTGTCCATTGCCCTCTCTCCTCAACAAGGCTGCCGCTCACTGGACATTGTTTTTTCTTTATTGTGTCATTCTGACTAAACTGTTGTGTGTGAAATTTCAAGGAGATCAGCAGTTATAGAAATACTCAAACCAGGCCACCTGGCACCAACAACCATGCCATGGTCAAAATCACCAAGATGACATTTTTTCCACATTCTGAGGGCCGATGTGAACATTACCCGAAATCGATGGCCCGTACCTGCATGATTTTTTTTTTTTTTTTTTTTGCATTGGGCTGCTGCCACATGGTTCTTGCATGGTAATTGCATGAATGAGCAGGTCTACAGTACTAATAAAAGTGCTCAGTGTGTGTATGTATATCTCGTTATCTATAATGGTGCTTGAAAGTTTGTGAACCATTTAGAATTTTCTACATTTCTGCATAAATGGGACCTAAAACATGATCAGATTTTCACAGAACTTCTAAAAGCAGATAAAGGGAACCCACAAATGTGACAAAATTCTACTTGGTTATTTATTTATTCAGGAAAATGATCCAATTTTACATATCTGTGAGAAGCAAAAGTATGTGAACCTTTGTTTTCAGACCCTCGTGTGCAGCAGAAACTGCAACTAAACTTTCGGGTAACTGCTGATCAGTCCTGTGCATCGGCTTGGAGGCATTTTAGCTCATTCTGCCATACAGAACAGCATTGGAGCAGGAATATTGGTGGGTTTCCTCACATGAACTGCTCACACAATATTTCTATTGGATTAGGGTTAGAACTTTACTTGGCCATTCCAAAACACCAATATTATTGTTCTTTAACCATCCTTTGGAAAAATGACTTTTGCACGTATGGTCGTTGTCTTGCCACATGACCCACTTCTTAAGATTCAGTTTACGTACAGATGTCCTGATATTTCCTGATATTTTTTAGAATTCGCTGGAATAATTCAGAATTTATAGTGAAACTACGATGATGAAAAAAGACTGGCTCCAACAAAAAACAGAGCCAAAAAATGGAAATCCATTTTAATTTGAATTTTGAAAAAGTCACTGGTGAGGTAATGGTCCAATCATACACCATGACTAACCTGTGAAACCCTGGCCCTGTAAAAACCCTAACACTTGAATTTGTACAGCCTTGATTTTATGCAGACAATGAATAAACACAAGGTATACATTATTTCACATTGCTATTGCTCACACAAGGCTTGTGAGTGGTCAGTAGACATTTTGCAGTTAGACTACACAGTGAATTGGTTAGCCATTACCATTCCCCCTCAATTTCTGTCCTGTATTAAAACAAAAAACAACGTGCAGATTGTATTATCAGAGTTCAGAAAAAACACTGCTCTGGGAACATTAATTAAAAACACCCATACCAACACACAAACACATTTACCCCATTAATTTCCCCACATCACAAATGAATGGCACTATAAATAAAGGCACACTGAATCAGCTGGGCTAATACACAGCTGATGGCCATGTTAAGGGCTATATTAGACCCTCATCATCTCACTAGATGTGTAGTGTGCAGTCAAGCGAAGGAGTCTGTGGGCAGCACTTAGTGCACGTGGCCTGTGTGGTGTAGTACTCGCTGTGCTGTGGTCTTCTGTACAGAACGAGGGGAGAGTACCTAATTACAGACTGTCCCTAATTACAGTTCCCAGGGGGCATTGGCCAGCAATAGAGAGGCACGAGTAAGTGACTTAAAAATAATTTCTTGATTAACTAAAAGAAATCAGTTAAGTTGTGAAAATAGTTGAATTATTAAAATTTAATTAGAACCCTTTTCCTACAGCAAACAACAAAAGGGTCATTTGGACAAAAAGTGAACCGAGATTACATTTGATAAAGGTGAGGATTGAAGCAAAGATTATTTAATAAAATGCTTGGCTGAAACAAAAACCAGCATCCATACCAGCACTTTGCATTCAAGGTATGACACTTCTGATCTATACTGTTAGTTTAAATGCAATTTGGTTATTTCTGTAAGCTAAGATTTTAACACCAACGAAGGACTCCAGCTGCAATTCTGCCACAGTATGGGGTTGATCACAGAATGTCGTGTGACTGAATGCTCACTGGGCTGTCTATTTTCTCCTTTCACTCTCACACTTTTCCAATGCCTTTGTCCTCAACCTCCAGCATCTCTCTTTCTCTCTGCCACAAAGCATGAAAATGAAATGCTCCTTGGAGTGCTGCCTCATAAAGGCTGGGTTACTGACAAATAGAGCTCATAAATAAACAGAGTGGTTCACATTGTGCACGGTGATACAGTCCCAAACACCCGTAACCTCCACCACACAATCCCTTAAATGGAAAAATTCAACATCAAAACCCTGTACCTACATCTTGTACTCTTACATGGACATAACTATTTAAGCAAACTTGCTGCTAATAGTCCTTGTTTAAGAAATGCATTACTGAACACCACTGTTGATTGACCTGAGGAAGCAAACACCATCAGATTTGGTCGGTCTGATTGAATCTGGATAAAGAAAACACTGGTGTCCTTTATGTTTATTGATCCGAGCCAGGCTCACCTTGGTAAGGTTTCCACAGAGAGATTGGACACAGCAGAGCACAAACCGACTGCTTCTTTTAATCCCAGATACACAGTGCAAGGTGTAGATATAACCTCAGGTTATTCTGTAATTAAGTACTCTATATTGAGTAAAATTTATTCACTGTTATGCAGCATACTTGCTACATATTGCCTCATAATAGATACTAAAATAAGACATAAAAAATAAAATGATACACAACCAAGTTATAAAGCAATAATAATTCTATAAAAACCACTGGGAGATGTGTCATACAGTCATTTTGTCATGGCTCCAGGTGTTCTTAGGCATGTCATGAAGCAGAGTGGCTTACTGCTTTTATAAAACAAAGACAAAAAAGTGTTCAATAAATAATTTCATTTAACTTAATTCTATTAACAATGGTTCCACTATTTCGATGTAGTCTGCACGTTTTATTTGCTAAACAACATAACAGATAAATATCAGGGCATTTTATAATCAGCCCTGGCACATTAATGCAGAATTCATACACTGCATTACAGTCACAGGTGTCCATATACATGGATCCATAAACTTTTAAATTGCTCAGCCAATCCAAACGCTTCTTATTCTCATTTTATCCAGTTGTTGTTTTGAAACAGGATGTTTAATAGCCAGGATGCTTTCTTACTTGCTACAATTCACACTTCTGGTGGAGGCATTTTTCCACAGACTGAGAAGAATCAACATCTAACATTAAATCTCCTAGCATGTCTACTTCACACCAAAATGCTTTGTTCTGTACCCAATACAACTTCTTGCCATCAGACCAGTCAGCAGAGACAGACTAGATGTCAGACTAACATTCTGTTCTCTGGTTTAGATGTGAGCCTAACACTCTGTTCTGTCTCTCTGAAGGCTGCCATATCACTAGAAATAAACTATATTTTTTATAAAACGATGTCTTGGTGATCTTTGCTGCAAAGTTCTGTGAAAATCTCTGCAGCAACAAATCAGTGATATTATTCTACACTCAGCCGTTAGAGTCCTTACTCGAAACCAAATTTTAAACGCACACTTCACTCGTACGCCAACAGTTTCACTGGCTACAAACTTTGCAATATATGGCCTCATCCTGTGTTATCTCTCTGAACTCCTACTGCAAATATCCACACACACAACAATAATGGTCACCAATACTGGGGGACGATGACAACAGAGCTTTTATTGCCATAGCCTCCAAACTCCCACTTCCTTCTCCCAATTTAATTCATTTTAAAACATGTCTCGTTTGCCAACAATTTCCTGTACTACTACTTCTTACTTTTCCTAATATTTGTTTTGTATGTGTGTGCATTCAGTGTCCAGGAACACTATATAACTGCAAAACACATTATTATTATGTACAGGTATGACAATACAAAAGACACGACTAAGAGCTAGTTATAACAAGATTGTAAATATGTATTTTTCGGGGGCAGGCTACGCAGTGCCACTGGGGTTGTGAAAATGTTGAAGCTATTTGAACCTCACACTGAATTTACCAATGAGGAATTCATCCATGTCTGGAGTTCTGTAGAAAACACATTACAGACACTAACAGTGCTTCTCACTCAAAACCCCCACAGTGCTTGCTCTGGTCTCATTAAAGTCATGACTGATGCATAGTCTTTTCCCTCAGTGGGTTCCAGCCATTTAAAATCAGCCTGACAGCACATCAGTGGCAGGAATAAAAGCTCACTCCCATGCCTGCGACAGGAATAGAGTGAACTTCTCAGAAAAGCAATCTGACAGCGAACAACGTTCTTGCGAGCCGTGCCGAGAGACGCCGGATGGCTACGTTGGCGAAGAGTGGCTTCCGGTCATTGCACCATCACTCGGGGACAGATGGGTCTAGCAGATTCAATAGTGAGGACACAGTGTAAGGGAATCGATTGTGGTCTCATCGCTCTCAGCAGGGGTTAAGCCAGGCGGCTTCTGTCTTCAGAAGGTTTGAAAACTGCAAGGCTGTGAAAAAGGCTGTCACTTGTTTGACTATGCAGTTCTGACACCTTGTAATGAGAACACAAACCTGCCACATTTCCTTAGCAGGTACAAAAAAAACCTATAACAAATAACTAACTTTAAACTACATTTGTTGTAGTTTCTGGTACATGTCTTATTCTTTTACAATTTCATCTCAATTTAGTCACAGTGATTCCATGACCTCTACCAGCTTCCTCCAACAGACTATTAGAGCAGCTGAACACATTTGGATGAGAGCACATACAGCTGCTGTGTAAGCTACCACCCACACGGGGTTCGACCCAGAAACCATTAACTATGTTCTCTTGGACCACTGGCTAATTGAGGCTCTTGAGTTGTTGGGAAAATGCAATTTCCCAATAATTTGTTGAACTCACCTCTTGGGGCAGTTGTACCACATGGGAGCCCTTGAACAATGATCTCCATCCAGAACCTATAACTGGTATCCATACCAAGGCCACTGTAAAGCTGAATTATATGGAAGTCAGCCAGGTTGGAACCAAACTGGCGAACACATACTGCACTTCAGATGAAAGGACAAACACAGTGATTCAATAATAGACATAAGTATATAGATTCTGTGGCAAAGACAAAGCATAAGAGGACAAGGAACAGCAGTAGTGGTCATAGCTTCCCATGGCGAGCTAAAACTGAGCGAATCCTGTTTTAGCAGGGCTGAGAAACCTGCTCAAACCTGTCCAAACCTATAACCTACTACAAATAGGTATAACCTATAACCTTTATACCTATAACCTATATCACTATTCTACCATCCATCCATCCATTATCTATACCGCTTTATCCGTCTGAGTCGCGGGGTAAGCTGGAGCCAATCCCAGCATCTTCGGGCGAGAGGCGGGGTACACCCTGGGCAGGTTGTCAATCCACCACAGGGCCAACACAGACAAACAACCACACACGCTCGCATTCACACCTATGGGCAATTTAGAGCAGCCAGTTGACCTAATCTCCGCACACCCTGGGTGACCCGGGGATCGAACCCAGGACCTTCTTGCTGTGAGGCGACAGTGCTAACCACCAACACCTTCAAAAAAAATTTTAAAGAGGCAAATGCGTTTCTTTTCAGAAAAGAAAAAAAGCTGCTACAAATCAAGGTGTGTACCATGTAGTTTGCGTAATTTTTTTGGTTTTAAAATGGAAAAAAAATATGCAAATAAAATTTTCAAAACGTTTTGTTTTTCATTAAAAAAATCTTGCATATTACAAAAAGCTCATATTACCAAAAATCTTGTTTTTCCATCATGACATTCATTTTGGGGTTAGAATTAACGAATGATCTGGATACAAGATAGAACTTTAAATGAAAGAAATGCTTGAAAACCTGGAGTAAACATTGGATCCCTGAGTCTCCTCCGCAAGGACAGCAGTGATAAACTCCAAAAGCGAGAAAAACAAACAAACAAAAAAAAAGAACATGTGAAGCCACATTTACTACTTCAGAAATCTAGAAAAAAGTAAATAAATATAGGAAAGCATGAAAAAGACACAAGACAATGAACAACAACTTTGGCAGGCTGGGATGGTGCCAAAAGTTAAATTATGTCTTATAAGTATTAGCAGTTACTAGGTGGCAGCTAGTAACACGAAGTGGAGATTAAAGAGTGTCCTTGTACACCTAATAAAATTTAATACATGATTTTTAAATATAGCAAGACGGTGATGGTAAAGGAGGACGACATGGCAGCTCAAAAAAACAGCAATATTTCCAGGTTAGATGCTGCAATTTAAGAATATTTTAGTCACCTAAATTTTATTTCTATGTATGTTAATCCATTATTATACTTTATTATTTATTATACTTTATTTCACTCACTATACTTTATGTGGTGAAACAGGTAGGAAATAGAAAGTAATTAAAAATGGGTTTTTAGTTTATGTAAAATCTTTTTATTAATTTAATATATTAATGTATGCCAAGAAAAACAAGCAGAACTCGACACCAACGGCATCAACAGGGACGCTTCTGGCACAAACAAGTTTAGCTAGGTCTTCTTGCTACTAATTCGTAAGGCAGAAATACCCTTAAAACATACTTTAAACAAGAAGGAAGCTATTGAAGAAAAGCTATTATAGACATTTGACCTTGCTGTGACCTTGATCCTGTTTGGATCAATTCCAAAATCTAATCAGTTCATCTGCAGGTTGCAAAGATACTTTCATATAAACCATACAAACATTACACCACTTGTTCTTGAGCTATGGTGCTAATGGGGCTCTTATACAGATGGACAAACAACCCAAAGTCATCACTTGGTGGCAGATGCTTCTAAAACAACTCAATAAAGTAAATACAGGCTATTCAGGGTAAATGCGGTTTTGACCTTTTTATATCTGGTTGTTTTAAGCTACCCAAGTATCAAGCGTATTATCTGGACTAGGCTACATGTTTGATCAAAACTGCTTCCACAATATAGATTAAATCCACACACTCCTGGTGTATGACTGACAAACTTGCAGCCATTAAGAAAATAATAAATACAGCATGCATAAATAAATTTATTCTTATAATCATAATAGGAACTAAAATTTCAATCTTTTCTCTTTATCCAAATTTATTGATATTATTTGTTTTTACTGTATTTTTTTTATATATTACCATCAATACATTATAGACCCTTATGGACCTCATTGCTGAATATGAATTGCAACAGTGCTAAATATAGGAAAGGCTGGCAAAAGAGACGTGAGTCAGAAAGAAAGATAGGGGAGTAAAGGAAAAGACGACACAGCGAGGGATTGATTGACAGGAAGGATATTACCTCCTCTATTCTTCCCTACAGAGTTCAAAGGAGGCCATAATTGAAATTGACAAACAGCTGCATTAGCCTGATCATACGGGCCAGCCCCGTCAAGCGACAAAATAGAAGGTGAGAATTGGAGGAGGAGAAGGAGGATGAAGGCTTGAGAGGTTTGCTAGCATGGAGATAGATTAATCTTGTTCATACATAATGCATGAGCGCACTGTGTGTGATCGCACTGACGGCTTGTTAATAGCTGTGTCACCGGGAGAAAACACGCCAAATCAGCAGACCTTTTTCCTCACCCGCACATGCGCACACAAACCTAAAATCTATTCTACCCAAAAAAAACAAACAAAAAAAAAAAAAACAACAAGCTGAGGAATGACAGAAAAAGGTGTAGTAGTAGACAAGCAAACAGCTTTCTGAGACACACAACATGCTCAGTGTGCCAAGGGTACAGGCACATCTTTCAGTTTTGCTTACACTCCAGTACATCATAAACTGAATTTAATGTGTTTGAGTTCTTAGCGATCAGAAACAAAAAGCTGTCTGATGTGCATGAATGATGATCCTAGTCACTCTGGTTTCAAATCCCTGAAGCGCATTTAATTCATTCGTTCATCTTCAGTCAGCACTTTATCCTTGTCAGGGTTGTAGTGGATCTAGAGTGGATCTTGGAAACACTGGGAATAAACTTAGGATGGGGAGTCCATCACAGGGCACCATGCTTACACACAATTATACGCTTACTCACACTTTATAGGTAATTTAAAGTAGCCAATTCACCTGTCTGACAAAGGGATTCAACCCTGAACTGACCCAACTCCTGGAAGCAAACATGCCGTGTATTTTAGGTTGCGTGTAGTTTTTTCTGCAGAAGCAAAACCTGGGAGATGCAATCGGAGCTGTAGTGCTGCAGAAATGCTGTGTATAAATGATGGATATGATACAGATAACTAGTTTAAAATTTAAACATATCTTTCTTTTAAAAAAAAATAATCATAATAATTAAAAAAAATTTCAGATATAAAAAAAAAATAATTCAAAAATTTATTTTGTAGACCTTACAAAAATTATCACTGTAAATTAAATGCAACACTAGTGTATAGCTGGGAAATCTCTAGGAAACCTTTAGACACATTGTGTATCATATAAATGTCTTTGGGAATCGTGACATGATAGTTTTGTCCTTTCGTCCATATATACCCCTTAGCCAAAGCTTTTTGCTTGCTTTGATTTTGTTTAACAGAAATTGTGTTTTGTTTACTATAAATGAACCAAAAGAATCTGATTCAGACTCAGCAAACAAACTAAGAGGTGTGAAAGTACCCTTAAAATCAATCCAGAACATGCAGAATGTGGAAGTGTGTGATTTCAGTACTTTACCCACATTGAGAGGAATGATGCATTAACTTTTGGTTATGTTTCCAGGTTAGCTATAAAACACTTGGAGTCCAAGGAAAGCCAAGGACCCTAACCTTCCACGTTACTGTAAGTCACTTCGGACAAACGTGTGTGCCAAATCAAGTGTAAATGTCAATGTTTTGACGGGCACAAGTTAAAAAAAAAACATGTTCAGTGTGAATTGCCCTTCAAGCTTAAATGAGTTCACTGTGCTTAAATCATCACACAGCAAATCCCGATTGCTTTGGACACGGCCAATCGGTACAAGCCAGGTCACAGTTAGTGGCAGGACAGGACTTCCCACCCCTCTCCTTTGCCTCAGGAAATCTCATGTTATTAGTTTTAGCATGAATATGAAACAGTTGCTTAAATGAAAATGTCCGAGATATGTGTAATGAAATCTTCTGTCCATAAATAAATAAATAAATAATGTGATTCGAACACTTAACTGTCATCTGTCGTCTAGTCAAATGCTTACTCAAGTATAAAGAACAAATCTACTTTACTTCAACCTTCAAATTTACCCTTCTACACCACGATCACAAATTTATCGGACGTGAAGCTGAGGTCACATGGTTAATTAAAACGCGGGAGGACTGCGCTGGCTGCTGGCCGTTTCAGAGCTTTCGGAGAGGTCTCCCGGGTCTACAACAGCTGCTCACCTGGACAGGTTGGAAACGCATCCGTCAGCATGCCGTCAATGTCTTTTAATAGCCAGTGCTGTGCAGCATGATGATTTGTTTAGGATTGACAACAAGTTTTAGTTAGAAAGCATGCATTTAACCCTTTCATCTGTAGTGTACAATACTTTGGATAGTCAACCAAGGTCCAATTTAGATCTAGTGTTCGGATTTCAGTTGCTCTCTGCACCATAATATTCTCAGTGCAGCATGTCTCTAGCATCTTCACAAGCTTTTGACATGAAATTTTAAATGGAGCAAAAAATATATACATTTGTGACAGACTTCAATGAAGTATTTGTGTTCAGCTGCACATATTTTGCATATGGCAAAAAACATTGCTATAGTTCACTCAAACGTGATATTTTCTGTAATTCTGGTGATCATAAATTATTTGAATGACCTGAATGTTAGCATGTTTGTTATAAAATGTATGGGGCTGAAGACTGCTCTTTTGGCATATTTCAGAGTGATAACTCCTATCACATTCACCAGTGTTAAAATTTGAAACCCATACACAACATACATGACAGCGGAGAGGTTTGGAAATTCAGTCAGTTTAAATCACCTTTACACTACAGATGGAGTAAATCAAGGTTAGGATAAAATAAATAAGCCAAAAGAGCACTCTGTACTAGACTAATCTTTTAATTAATTATAAGCAGAAGTGTGAAATAGGCCTTAGTATAAAAAGCTACATCAGTGGCTGCATGTCTGAGCATGACTATTAGACAATAAGTACAATGGTGGTACATTGCTTAGCACTTGAACTCGTTGAGGGACTCAACAGAAATGACACATGGGAAATACAGTCTTTATGAGTACACCACAGCACTATGTACACATACAAAAGACTGAGTGAGGCAACAAGGGTACACCATCACATTCGTTTTCTCATATTATTAGCTCTTATTCTTTAACATACATGACAGAATCAAAGGATTTTCATTTCTATAAAGTTTGTAAAGACTAACAAAAACACTAATCATCTGAAACTGTCTATACATATTATTACACTTTCATAAGTTTTGACTGACAATGGGACCTTCTTTTTTTCAGTTTGATGAGTACTTTTATATGGATACCGTGCCACAGCATTGAAAACCGATTGCTAGGATTGTGACTTACTAAAATCTTAACATTTTCTTTCTGTATTTTTGTTTTTAGGGTAGCATGGCGGTGTAATAGATTGGTGACCAGTCCGGGCTATACCCGAAGTCAGCTGAGATCAGCTCCAGCTCCCCTGTGACCCTGACGGATAAGCGGTATAGACGATGGCATCTGTTTTTACTGCATCCATTTTACAGTTTGTATGCCAGTATGGAGGTTCTTTATAGAATGATAAACAACCATTCAGGTCTCTAATATGTTTATCTGTGGTTAGATTTCACGTTCAATAGCCCGTAATCACCCAGAAACAGTGTTCTAACCATCACTCTCTTGGACAGAGACACACAGAGACACACAGAGACACACAGAGACACACAGAGACACACAGAGACACACA
>JAQQZR010000007.1:10145610-10165126 GCA_030068235.1 Notoglanidium macrostoma
TTTTTAATATTTATTTTTAAAATAATAAAAAAAAAAAAAACAAAAAAAAAAAAAAAAAAAAGAGAAGAGAAGAGAACGTTAGTTTAAAGAAAAACATTATAGGACGGGTATTGAAATTGGCTGACACCTATGTTTACAGTACCAGTAACATTATTAGATAAGTGGTATTTTGCCACACCATAAAACACAACAACAACAACAACATACATCAACTTCAATGTCAGTAAAGGATATCAGGCCTTCAGAGGATCAATCTAGACCATTTTACTCCACTTAACCTGCTAAGTGGACCTACACGAAGATAGCAGGGCACTATGACATAACTACAAGTCATAAAGCTATTACAAGGTGACTGCTGAAACACAACTTCTCCAAAAAAACAAAACCCACCACCACACACAATTTCCCGAGAATGCAGTGGGTAGTTTTAAAGTCATATCACAAAATGTAGGCTCTGTAAGGTCAAACGTTCCCTGAAGCAGTGCATGGCCTCAGACATACAGTGAGTGGCCACTGAGAACACTCATGGTTTATTCATGTGGGTCCTGAGGTCCAAAAGACTCCCATGATCATGGAAACATTTGATGTGCTCATTAGATTAAAAAAAAAAAGGTCATTTAATTTCCTCGCCCCTCAAACTGCACAGCTCTAATTTCCTTTTTGATGGGAAGCCGCAACCTTTGCAGAAGCCAGTCAGGACAGCAAAGCAGAAAAGCTGTTTGGGGATCAGTCAGTCAAGGTCATGCACCACACATATCAAATCTGTCCAACCTCAGCACAAAAGCATGATGGACTACTAAAAAACTGGAAGCACGCGGTTGTTCCAGTATTTTAATGATGGGCATTCAAATATCAGAACAACTACAACTGAAGTGCAGGGAGTAAGAGCAGGGGGAAAAAATCCTAACCACAGGGTCTCAGGTCTAATTAAGATTCACACAATGCCAAGGTATTATCTCACTGACAAGCATAATTATGATAATATTATTCAACAATTATTGACATTCATTTGGAGGATGGAGGTATAAAAAAAATGAGCTCATGAAGTCTTCACAGTGCAGAATTATAAAGTAATAATGTCTAGTCACAATAGGGCAAGTATTCTCTGTTCACTTTTATTGTACTGGCAGCAACAGAAAAATCATAGTTTCTCACAAAACTTCCAAAATAAAAAAATATATACTGTATAATTTTTTGTTTTGCTTAGCGAAAAAAACCCAGAAGTTAAAAAAAAACAGTTAAATTGACATTTGCAGTCTTGTTGCACTTAAACTATGGAATGTGCCAATTCTAGATAATCATACAATTTCAGTAGGTAACGTTCACCAGCTGTACAGCAATATAAATACAGCTACACAAATATACTCCAGTTTACCAGATACCATATCAATGTGGATGTTGCAAAATAAATAAATAAATAGATAGATAGATAAATAAATAAATAGATAATTTTTTGTTTAAAATATAATTTTTTTTGAAACCCACATTCACGTAGTGGTGCCGTCACTATATGGCTTTGTATTTTTTGACTATTTTTGTATGGACATCAACTAGGCTAGTCCTTCTCTGTGATCTAAAGAGTGGTGAAATCGGCTCGATTTATTTTACAAATTCAGACAGACATTAACCCGCGAACTAAGGGCGAGTGCAAGCTAACAAGAATTTAGTGACAGTTTTCCATGCAACTATCAACATATGACTCAAATAAATAAACATCCACCATCAAATTTCACAGAGATTTCCAAATACTTCACAAAGTTCCTTATTGTTAAATCAGAAGAAACCTTTTAATGGCATCAGTGTGCGGTTTAGCTTAGGCAATATAAATATGGAGTAAAGACGTCTTTAAAAAACCTCTACAAATATGCAAATTCTTGAAAAGAATGTTTAGAAAATGTTCAATTTACAGATATGATGTGCACTGAAATAATTATAAAACCACAGAAACAGATGCTTTGAGTACATTTAATATGGGGAAAAAAATTTTAATAAAATCACTCAGGATTTTTTTGCAGGCTACACATTGGATCCAAACATCTGAAAGCAACTCAAAGAATAAATATATAGAATAAATTAAACGAAATGATTTTCTCCATCGATTTGTTTGTGATTAACTATATTTGTTGATATTTCACCATATTTTCTATTTATTTTGTGCCCTCAGAATAGTTTAAAATGAACTCACGAACATATAAAAGCTGACAAAGAACAAGAGAGGTTATTAGTATTGAAACTTAAATAAGGAAAAAATGTCCTACTGTATAAAAGTAATTTTTTAAAGAATTATAATGCAAAGTTTATTCTTCATACATCTGAGGCACAGACAAATTTAAGTACTGAAAATCACAGGTGCAAACAAAATGACTTGCTTGCAAGCCAGAAAATGTGCACTTCAACTGAACCTTATGCTGATTAAACAGGAAAAAAGAAAATGTTGAGTTGTGTGGTTTTCAGAGGGTCACAGAGCCACTGCAGGTGAACAAGTTTAATTACATACTGCCAAGGTATAATACCACTGGGAACTAAGGTACATTTCACAACTACTAACAGCATTGATAATATTGTGCGTATGTAATGATTCAGCATCTCTATTAAAAAAAGGGTGATATTTGGGATGAATATCAGTGGCTTAGATTGAATGCTTTCACCTTTTGATTGACCTTACTTAAACATTCCAATTCCAAGCCTTATATTAGTCTTTGCTCTCACGGTATTTGAGCCCTCAAACACCTCAACTGGAGGCTGTGCCATCAAAAGAATACTAACAGAAGTCCATATGCTATATATAGTTTTGCTATAATTCTGCCACATGCCTCAAATGTGTCTTTTTGTTGTTGTTTTTTTTTTTTTTTTAACTCCTATGAACATTTCAGTAAATGTTTAAATGTGAACATTGTCCTTAAGCAATGTCCTCTTCATATAGCAGCCATTTTGGTAGCAGATGTAGTTGAATGTAAAAATATACTCATTAAAATCTAAAAATCTATAACCTATATCAATATAGCATCCGCAACGAGACATCAGGAACAACAACCAGGTTCAGACCAGTTTGCCTTATAGTTTTGTTTTTTTTTGGTAATGGTGGCGTGGTACATTTTTACACCTGGCTTTGCATATTTTGCTGAAAAATGTCCAGCCAGGTTATACCCACCAGCCATTTGGTGATATATATACACACACTACCAATGCCGCTAAATTATTTACAGAACAGGTAGTCAACCTGTGTGTTGTTTAGATGAGACCTGGTGTAACTCAACAAGGGGATCCTTTCAGTAATGATAAACAAATTCATCCTCAAGTCATTATATTAATTGCACAAAGCCATAAAAATCCAAGTCATACAATTTCTTCCCTTGAAATTGTCCCTTGACACAGTAATTAGCAGCTCATGACAACTTCTTCAGATTGAACAAGAATTGGCTCTCTTCCTAGGCTTTGGCTCTCTGAAGTCCTTGTCATCATGGGCACAAGGGCTGAAAGAGCAGGAGGAACAGAGCGTCTGCGAGAGCCTACGCATGCCGAGCCGGAACACGCTGTTGGACAGACTGTAGATGACGCAGTTGCAGAAGCTATTGCTGATCGCTAACCAGGTGGTGATGAAAGATAGAGCAGGGCTGTCCAAGATGTGGGAGCTCTCCAGGAGAAAGTAAATGATGTAGGGAAGCCAGAGCATGTAGAAGACACTTGTGATTCGAAAGAGCACCATGGCGTAGCGCCTGTCAGGGCCATGACCTGTATGGTGCCCCCCCTCACCAGCCTCCATCTCCTGGCTGGGAAAACGAGCCCTTCGCTCACTGATCTCCCGATTATGTTGCTGACAGATGCGGAAGATGTGAAAGTAGGTGAAGCAGACCACAAGGGCTGCTGGAGCGTACAGCAGGCACACAACAAAGCCAGTAAACAGAGCAGAGGTCGGCCAGAAATGAGCACACCACTCAAAGATGTCCCCATGGTATCCTGGCTTCCCCCAACCAAAGAAGGATGGCAGGAACACGATACAAGAGTAGATCCAGATCAGGATGATGCAGAAGCGCAAACGGCATGGTGTCACCAGCTGGTTGTAGGAGAGGGGCTTAGTAATGGCCAGGTAGCGATCTACACTTATGCAGGCCAGGCAAGCCATGGAAACACTCTTCAACACAGAGATGACGTAGCTAAACACCTGGCAAGTGAGAGGTTCTTGGACACCAGCTGGGTAGTGTAGCAAAGAGAAAGTGGGCACCAGGCAACTCAGCCCCACCAAAAGGTCTGCGTAGGCCATAGTCTGGATAAAGTAGCTGGTGGTGTAGTGGTGCAGCAAAGGAGCACAATGAAACACAAAGATGACCGTTAAATTCCCAGCAATAATAAGCACAGTCAGCAGCACAATGAGAGCCGTCTCTAAGATACAAGTCTCCATGCCTTCATTCTGTCCCCAACCCAGAGGACATGAGTGGTTCAGGGACACATTCATGCGATTTCCAAAACTACTGTTTTCAGGTGGGACAGGCTCAATCAGTCCTGACTGGTTCATTGTCCTGGTGCAGTCAAGTCAAGTTCCTTGGTTCTTCACCTAATGCAGATGGAATGTATCCAAAACTCCAATGGTCTTTTGTCTGTAATGTCCTTCAGCATACACAACTCTATCTATTTTTGTTTTTCATCTCACCTCTGCTTCTCACACAGCTGGGTCTCAGAGAAATAAGAACTGGCAAAAATAAAAATATCCAGCAAAAAAGGAGAAAAAAATGCCCATGTTTCTTCCCCAATCAGTCAAGCTTGAAAAAGGTTCAGAAATGGTCATTTACAAACAAAATACTACCAGCACTGAAGATGGCATTAGAAAAGAGCATCATGTCAGTGCTGATTACTGGAACCATTTACCACAGCTCTCAGAGCTCCCCCGACATGCTCCAACATCAACGTCTACTGATTTTCTTGACGGTCCTTGCAAGGGCATGGAGTAATGGATTTGAGGTCAAGATAACTGCAGTTGGGATCAGGCATAACAGGTTCCTAAGCACTTGCTACCCAAGGCTAAAAGCAAATCAGTGCAGATGTATGGCCTTTTAAATTAAATAATTCCAAAAAATTATGGGAAAGTAAAAATCACAACCTAATTTTGGCAAATTCTGTGCAAGAACAGGGAAAAATCAGCTATTGTAGTTTAAAGGCAATCATTTTCTTTAGTCATACCTTCAGGTAACGGTTACAAATTCCTTATCTGGATAAAAAAATACTTGTGCGAGATTTTTAATGTGGCGTTTGTGGAGATGACCTCACGGCTGTTACCTGGACCCCACTGTGAGCTTTCAATTGTCCACAATCCAAACCTAGGAACACTGTAGATAAACACACTATGGCATCTCGTGGTGTTTCTGCACTGGGTTTCAAAACTGCAGGGTTTAGTATCCACAGCTTGTGCAAAATGGAAATGACCAAAATTTCAGAACAGCATTGCCATGATGAGTGATTTTGGTCCGTTTTCTCCCAAATAATTTACTTTTTCCTGAATTTGACTTCACAAATACAACAGAAATGAAAAACATTAGAAGATCATGTTTTTGCAGAGACCATTTAAAAAAGGTCTTATAAGGTAAAATGATCTCTTTGGGTAACCTGAAAAGGTGAGGAGTTTTGATACCTAGCCATTACATATGCATCCATATTTCTCCAGACAAACAGGTTCTTGCTCGAGTGCCCAAAATCCCCGCATATCCTGTTATCCCATCTTCAGTGTGCAAAGATCATTACAAAGGTATGCCTGGATTCAATCACTTGTCAGTTTTTCTGAAGTCCATATGCGGCAGCTTCCTTATCGTTTTTCCTCCTTTTTATCCCTGTCAGCAGAACTTCCTTAAGCAACATATGATGACACCGGAAGAAAAAACAATCTGTCGGAGATATAGGTAAAGAGTCTGCATAGTACTGCTGTCATTGTCTTCAATAAGCGATTCCAGCAATCTGATACGAGTCCTTTGGTTAAACCCAAAAACTCAATTCAGCAGTTAGGGAAAAAAGTAACCAGAAAAATTCAAGTTTTTTCACACAAATACAACAGCATAGAGAGGCATCAGCACAGAGGTGATAAGCAAGCAGCCCTGGACCACTGGCGCAGTGGGAAAGAGATGCTGCGAGTGGCTTTCACTTCCCTCTCCCCTTTCAGTCTCTCTCGCTCTCTCTCTCTATCGCTCTCTCTCTCACACACACACTTGCTCACGCTTGTGCGCCGTCTCTTTTTCACACGCTCCCTCCCTCGCTGCCAGCCTCTCTTTCTCATGTTCACATGCACACACGCTTTCCCCGCCTTCACTACAGGCTGCACCTGAGGTCCTGCTTCTCTTTCAACTCCTCAAACGTGCCCATCTGCCTCTCTCTACCCAATTCTTCCATGATCTTCCTTGAGACAGAAAGCCACGAGGATTCCCATTCAAAACTAATCAAAGGCTAGGTGGCCCCAATTTCTTTCTGTTCGCATATTTCTGGCCATTTCTCTTTTCCTCAAATCACTTAAACGTGGCAGTGACCAAGCCTGGCTATCCCTGCCCCTTGGTTACAGTTGCCAGGCATTTCAGCTGGCTGGGTCCCTCCCACAGAAAAGCCGACACAGTGCAACAAAAAGGAACAAATTAGAGATTAATAGGTTGTGAATGCGTGTGTGTGTGCGCGTGTGTGTATGTGTGGGGGGTGGGGGCACGACGACAATATTGCAGTGTCCTGCAACAAAACTGAAAATTGAAATATTATATTTCTATTGTAATATTGACCTTGATGGGAAAATTAAACCCTGGCTAGCTTCAGTCACTCAAATGATCGGTACCTTGTAACATAAGCTACTTCCAACCAGAGGGTTGTCTAAATAATTCATCAAAAAAAGGGAAGACGGGAGTGCTTTTGGACAGAAACTAAAGAGAAAAAACTAAAGAGAAAATGCCACCAGGACAATAATCCCAAACTTCTTCATACATTATCTTTTCTGTTTTCTGACTCGCACTACTCAGGGTGTTGACAGCAGACAGTCAGCATTTATTATAATAGCTGTCCAAATCCAGGTCAGGTTGCTGCAGACACCGATCCTCGCTGTGGTTAGCCTGAAAAAACAGTTTGACAAAGCATACAAGCCTCCTTTTACAAATTCATGGACTTTCCTGTACATAAAACCTACGCTGATGCTATTACAGATTTCTGTTAAGGTTGTCACTAGAGTGGACATACAAAATTTATACTAGCAAAGCAACAGAAAAGACAATCATTACTGGTGGCTCAGTAAATGTGGGATGCATTAAGATACATGTAAGAATTGGACTCTGTTGTAAAAAGGGGGTGTTGCAGCTAGAGAAGCCACAAATGCAGCTGGCCTAAGGAGACTGGTGGAGCTTTGTGAGAACCCGTCCATCCCATTCCACAGGCACTTCATATGCAGCTCAGCAGAACACACAGAGGCGGGGAGGGGCAATGAAACCAATGTGAACAAAATAACACTGTATGAATATGTCCTTTGGATTTTTTTCTTTTTTATAAATATGCATCAGTCACCAGTACGTAAACCAGCAGATAAAATAGATGTAATCTGATCTTTTGCCATGCAACCACAAAATTTTATAATCTTATAAAAAAAAAGATTTTAAGCATTATTTAGTGTAGTAGAGGAAAAAAGTAATAAAGAATTTCCTTTTATAAAATACCATTTACCCATTTGTAATGCAGAAATACTACATTATTATTAGTACAGGATTTTGTCAATCACACGCAAATGTTTTAGGAAATTAATAGAGTGCTTGTTTTAATTGTGTAAAACAGACATGTCTTTGCTAAATGCTTGCCTCGCATTGCTTCCATTTGCATTTTGTGCAAGTGTAGGGCAAGTGAAGCTTCATCCATCCAGACAGCCAAGTGATTTATTCTTCCTGGAAATGAAATTAACTCTATAATGTTTACATATCGTCAGCCTCTCATGTCGCCCCATCAGTCACGTCATTGACCCTCAAAGCACAATGTGGCTAATGAGAAATTTCAATAACATCCTGAGTTGTGTCACAAATGTAATGTAATGATATATTATGGAGGCAGGAGGCCACACATGTTGTGAGAAGCTATTCCCGAGATAAATGATGCTACTGCTAGTCTCAATCAAAAATAAAACCCTTTGTTGCAAGTGTCCTCACCTCAATTTGGAGCTTGTCTGACTTGCATGATTCAATTTTGCAACTGCCATAGTGGAAAAAATAAATAAATAAATAAAATAAAGTGACGGTCTAATAAATCCAGTGTGTGTGCACAAAAATGACAAATGCAAATAAACTACCAAAATGATCCGCCATCCAAGATTTCATTACATGCTCCATAAAGACGATAATCTACTTAAGCAGACTGGTGAGGACTACATAATTAATCCCACAAGCAGATGGAAATAGAAGGTGGTGGTACACAATCTCAGAAAAGAGAAGTTTAAAAAAAAAAAAAAAAAAAAAAAAAAAAAAAAAAATAGGAAAAAAAGAAGAAGAAAAAAAAAAAAGAATTATAAACTCTTGGATGCAGTTCAGCGATTTGTCTCAGCAACAGTGAGTTTACAAGGAAGCCTCTTGGCACATGGCAAATAAGACATTTCATGCACAAACATGCCTACAATCAAATTCTGTATCATGCTTCAGGGCACAATTATACACTTTTATGCACTCACATGTGTTTAAAACATTTAACATAGGTGCACTTTAACAAAAGCAAATGGCAAGTTGTTCTTGATGCAAAAGGTAATGACCTTTCCTTTCAAAATTAATCATGAAATGCATCTAACCTTATTTCAGGAAGAAAAATATCTAATCCATAGTTCATCTACTTCTTAAAAACATCAGCACTGCTGTTCACAAAGAAGTTTTAGGCCTTTTTTAAAGCCCTTGCTGAATGGAAGAATACATCTATGACATGTATTCTGAGAGAGCAGAGAGGTAAAGGTTGAGAAAATGTCAGCTTCGTGCCTCTTTATGAGATACTCATAACCATCCAGGCCTTCTCTTGTGCATGGCAACATTAAAAAAAATCCTAATCAGAAGCACAAACAGTGAGAATTGAGGCTGCATGTACCATGCATTTGCAATCTTTCCTGAAGTAAAAGCTCAAAGGTGCTCTTTGCTATGATGTGAATTTAGTCACATGTACATCAACTCACATGCATCGAGTCTTTGTTTTCAAGTGTCTTTACTTATAACCCAATTCAAAATCATGAAAAAAACAGGCTGATTTGTACCATAACACACATATACATGTACGTATACACACACATACATACACACACACACATATATACATACATACACATTCATATTCCAGCAACGGCTAATCGCACAATTACTTAGGATTCAATCAGTTTTATAAATCAATAGTGAGCCAAGACAGCGCCATTAATAACTTCAGTGTCATCTAGCACAGAAGCCCGTCAGGCTCTCTCGCTCAGTTTTTATTAATGGCCTTCCAATGGTTATATCAATACCATTATTTCAAGATGTGCAGGAGAATACTACAAATTGAATTAATAAGGGCGGGAATTATACTTGACTATTACAGAACCTGTGTTACATAAAGCAGTGTATATTTAGCAG
Organism: Notoglanidium macrostoma; assembly: GCA_030068235.1. Classification (NCBI taxonomy): domain Eukaryota; kingdom Metazoa; phylum Chordata; class Actinopteri; order Siluriformes; family Auchenoglanididae; genus Notoglanidium; species Notoglanidium macrostoma. Next base: position 10,155,186 of record JAQQZR010000007.1, read on the forward strand.
CTCATCTGGATGGCAGCTATTTCTGGTGATATGAGGGGCGATGGGAACCATGGCTTTTGGTTAGGGAACTGGAACAGTGGAATTTATACTCCCTGGCAAGAGCCGACAGGCAGGGTATAAATACATATGAAAAACAATTATCCTTTTTTTCACTCTTTCATTACTGCCTGTTCTTTCAGTCACCCGTCCACTCATTATTTGCTGTGCTGTATTTCCCTTGTGCATCAGTGAGGACTATTGATTTACATGTAAAGAAAATACACCATGATCAAGGTGTTTTAAAATTGCCTTTACGCTGTGACATTATCCCTTTAGAATACCAAAGAATATTCAATATGCCCTTTCACAGCCTATGCAATAGCAACGTGCTTGACTGATCTGAGCTCTATGGAGAGCAGCGATGAGGGCTGGGGGGGGAACGCTGAAGGGGATATGCGAGTCGACAGTAAATTGATTCTGGCAGGTCAGAACCAAGAGCACAAAAGGTCAGGCAGGAATATCCTCACCTCCAAGCAAGCTCTGCAAAGTCCATCGCACCATCATAATGAAAAGTCACTATGGCTATCTGCATTGCTTACAAACTCTCTGCAAATTCACCGCTCGTGATCCCTTCAAAACCCATCTCAAACTTTCTCTTCATTCACGTGGCATACGTGGAAGCTTTGAACAAAATATACCTGAAGTTTTCTTTCCTTTGCGGCTATGTGCGAGACAGCCGAGGCCGGTTCAGGTCCATTATGTACGGAATAACCGTATGAAAATGGAACGGCTCATTCAAAAAAATTTAAACTGTAGATACTATGATGCATATAAATATATTTTAAAATGTATACAATTTCATGTTACAGTTCACGATCCATGACCTTGGATGTCACCAGATTGTTGTGGGTTGTTTCTGGAATCGATGGCATCGAAAATAGAGACTCGCTACTTGGCTACTTGGGAAGGGTGAGCAGGCCCCTGCATGAAGTGTGTATGAAATAGAGAAACAGATACAAGGCTGATCAATTCATTTTGTAATCATGATGCCAGCTGTCAACATGTCCACAATCCTCCTGTACTATCACGTCATCAAAACAGAGAAGTGTGCAACGAAACAAAGTTTTATAAATTTTAAAGCTAATAAAAAGACATTAAAAACAAGAACGTTAAACAACAGAAGAGACATTACTGATTGAATCAGAACCTCATGCCCTCACCAATATGCATGTGTGTGAACAGACTGAGACCTCATTTCACATTGTAAACTTAGAACTAATTAAAATTTGGCAGTGATGCCGTTTTTCCATAAGTAGATTAGATTATGTATGTAGCGGTAGGTGTCTTTCAGTGGAAGTTGGATGAAATGTTTAAATGCAGGTTTTCCCATTTTCACTTTTGAGGGATGCAACAACTCATCCTTAAGATACAAGAAAATGAAAATTATTTCAGTTCAGGAAAGTCTAGTTTTCAGAATCGTGTTTTTTTGAATGTACAGTGCAAATACCCTAGTTAGGAATCAGTGACTAATAAATCAGAGCTCCACTCCTCCACTATACCCAGAAGCTACTACCAATGCCGACCTCAGGTAGATATCAACAAATAAGTTTTTTCATTTTAAAACAACAACTTTTCAGCCCAATTAGACACACAGATGCTAAAGTAAATGATAGTTTTTCCACTGATTTAGTGGAGTATTACTTGTATTTTGTCAGTACAATTGTGCTTCTGATGGAGTCAACAATAGTTCTTTAGTGTGGGAACATTCCAACCAGTCACCATGCTCAGACATGAGAACGAGTGCACCTCCAAGAACAACATGAAAGAATTAGCTTTTTAAACATGTACAAATACAACATAGCCTGCAGAAATGCCAGGGCTACATTAAGGATATGCCTTGTTGAATCAAGAGCTGTAATGGGAGCAGATGAATTTGATGTGGCTTTAGAAGGCAATAAGTAATGATTCCACTATACGCTGCTCAAAATACCATGGGAAAACTATACTGTGCAGATTTGAAAGCTTTTCTATACAAAATCAAGGGTAAAGAAAATACATAGTGCACTAAATAGATATCACTCATAAGAATGAAATCAGTTTCACTATAGAAAACACAAAATGCACAATTTGTTCTCTGAATAAGCTCAACAGCGGGACATTAGTTTCTGTCAAAAACGCACCTCCCGCCATTAATTTCGATGAGAACGTTGAGTTGGACAACACACAGAGGTGCCGACGTCGCGAACAAAAAAATCCAAGCAAGGTAGGGAGAAAACTGACATTTAATTGCAAACCGCAGAAATTTTTCCATTTATAAGAAAGCAGACGGGGTGAATAAGCTTATCGTATACAAATGTTATAAAATAAACATAAGTGCAGTCTGCTCTGCTGTCCTCTCCATATCTGATATTTCACACTTATAAAGTATGTACGTGAGGAATATAACCAAAAAAAATAAGTCTTTACACTTTTATTACTAAATCGTCTGCTCAAACAGCAACTCAAGATTGATCAATACACTTAAATAATTATGAAGGGTTATATTTATGAGGTATGTGACAGAAGTATGGAAAAGAAAATATTAAAAGTGATCATACCCAGCATATTTTACCATGCACTTTTATTATTAAATGATCTACTTGTTGAAAAAAAAACTTTTTTTTTAAAAAAGGCCTTTTTTAACATCCTCCTGGCTCAACACATTTATGTTTGTGAATTCACAGGTCATAACTCTTGTACATAAAGTCTCCACAATGTGAGAATAACCAGAAATGCATCTTTACCATCCTGTGTCTTTCCCCTTCAGTAAACTAGCTTTGCTGCCAGACAAATTTTATTGTGTTTGATCAGACCACTGCTTTAACTGAAAAAGCAGGAAAGTACAATTTTTAGGTGTCTACTGTATTGGCATAGTGAGAGGTCAAAAATCTTGTATGCTGCAGATAAAGGAAAGATGTTAACACCTCTGCTGCACATTATACCAATGGGCAATGACTGGAATTTACAGTTCCATGTCTGTTTAAAATGTTCATAAAAAATGCATAATCTGAAATCAACCCAGAACACACTGTGACAAAAACAATGAAAAGTAAAAATAGGAAAAGGAAATTAAAAGATCAGCAAAAATTGTTAAATATTGCTTCAGACTATAACTTGGCTATATTTCTTCTTGAATACTCCATCAGTGGAGACCAAACATATATACAGTAAATGGCTGGAGTATGAAATGGCATACTGGTTTCTGGACATTTCTATGATTACTAACCTGAAGGTCTTGTGCTCAATTCTCATATTGGCTACACGGTAAAACACATTGATCTCTGCAGCAAAGCAGTAACGCATATCATAGCCAATTTTTACAGATGCTAAATATATTCTTTTGGAACCAGCCTGAAGCTTAATACGGAAACACCGCCTTTTAGCACCAGAGAGAGAGAGAGAGAGAGAGAGAGAGAGAGAGATCCTACCTTGGTGATGAGGATGCGGTAGCGTTCCAGCAGGGCCTGTTCGTCCTGGCAGCCACACAGGAGCTGCCAGACCTCAGCTCGCAGGGCCTCGGGGATTCCGGGTCTCACCAGAGCAGACAGCCCTTTAGGACGAGAAGACAGGTTCCCATGCCTGATGGGCGACACACACATGGACACACACACACTCTCAGTGATGCATGCCAACAAAAGTCAGAATTACTTTCAAAGAAAGAATAAGTTTCTCATTAACAGATCTTAATATCCAAATACAACCACTTATCCACTTGAGATTTTAGGCTTAATCTCATTGTGAAATTAACACACCGATGAGATTTTTTCCTTGAGATCCCAGAGTGGTTTACAGGAGAGCCTTAAAGTACCTCATTTTAAATCATTAACATAAACTATGTATAATAAATGGTTCTGTACATCTTTTTAAAATAACAAAAAGATAACCAAAGAATTGACCTACTGTCATTCACCCTGACCCAATTCTCCCATAAAGCTATGCTATCTAAGCAAACCTCAGCGAAACAGCCGTTCATAAACACCAGGGAATGGCCGATGTATGAAAAGCAAGTTTAGCTGATGACCTGTTTCAACTGTTTACTGACATTACTCATGGCTTCCGCTAGCTGGATTGTACTGGAGTGAATGTAAGCTAATAGTTACTCGGCTTCTAAAACAGCTTGAATTGGTCACAGATAAAGATTCCAGTTTCAGTCTGCACAGCCACGTTCTCAAGGATTTAACAGTAGCCAATCCTGTCAAATTGCACAAACCATAACTGATTTCACCTATTATTTTTTCATCACTTATGTTAATCAGCATATTTTGTTCAACAGTTAGCTATTTAGTCATCATGTTTTGCAGGTATAATTTTCCAGACACCATGCCACACTTTAAGAACGGCTAATTTGGCCTGCTTAATAAAATCACAAACTGAACTAGTACATAACATTCCCAGAATCAACGTTAATGTAGGTACTAAGTAGTGCTGGACGATATGAGCAAAAATGTGTATCATAGTATTTTTTTTTTTTAAAGACTTTTAGGGTTTCACAGTATATCAGAGTATTTGCTCATTTATTAATTTTTGCATGACTAGCCCTTTATAAGTTTTAAGTTTGGGCCTTATTCTACAGTAATACAAGTTTACTTCTACAGGAGTAAACAGAATAATCATTTTATCATGTACATAATGAAGGCTTTCATTACACAAAATGACAATATATGAAGGATTCAGTAAGCATGAAAACGCATAATGTAAACAATTGTTTTTTACTTTAGTCACACTGCAATAACAGATCTGCTCTGGGGACACTTACGTCATCACAATGCAACTTTTGAAGAAAAGTGCTATCGCTTTGCATGATATGGAGTGAGGTGATGGTCTTTTATATGAGAACACAGATACAATGTTAAACTGAGCAAAACAGACACTACAAATGTGCAGGAATCAAGGAAACGGAGCAAAAGACAGACAAGAACACAGAAAACACACAGTCATTCGCTGTTTCTCAGTTTACTGCTCAGTTCTGAAAAAGTTTGCTGTTCATTACAGTATACTGTAATGTGTAATATACTGCAACACTTTGTGCTTTCGCCCTCGCTGTTTTTTTCTCAGTTTAACCTCGTATCTGAACTCTCATGTAAAAGACAGTGATCATACTAGCAGTATAAATTAGCTGCATAGCATCTGCATCCCATGAAGTCACTGTTATAACATAATAATGATATACTGGTATCCAAAATCTGCATACCAGTCCAGCAATCTGACCCAGTATACCCAGTATACTGGGAGAACCTGAAAGAAAACTGAGCATCAGCGTTTAACTGATTAAACACTATCCACGCTAGCACAGCTAACAAAAATATGAATCTATGAATCAGAATCAACAGTCAAACCATTTTAAAATGGTATTTTAAAATTTCATAATAAGATAAATAAAATATTTACAAGAAAATAATCAATGACAAGGTGGTGTGACGCATGCAAAATTTACAAACATTAGGATTTTTAATTTATAAAAGTACACCTTCATTAATTTCTGGGAAACTGAAAACTGAAAGTACCGGCTATCGCTGACGTTATAGCAGTTAGAAACAGCCATTCCCTCACCAGACTCTTCATTTTCTCTCTTTAAGTTAATAAGCCATAAAATGCACCTCATCAAATCTGCTGTAATAGAAAACACCTTCCGACAAATCAGAACTAAACATTTAACAGAGGTGTGGAATAAAACCAATTACTAACTCTTACGAGCGTTTTCTTATAATGGGTTTGTGTGTAATCTCAGTTGCCTCACCATCTGTTGAGGATGCCACCCCAGGACTCCAGAATTTTCTCTGGACAGTCTTTAGACACATCCCCAGTGCCACTAGAGATCTCACTGTCGCTGTCTGTAAAAGAAGAATGAAGGCAAAGGGCATGACGATGAGCATTGTGAGGACGTCAGTTTTGGGGTCGTATCAAAATTCATTTAATCATTTAAGGTATCTATATCACATTTATCCTGAACTACACCAGTGTACTTTTTGTTTGTTCCCCTTGAGGCTAGAGAGGTAATGTGGCCATCTTGGCCACAGATTTGTGGGCGCGCATGTGTGTGTGAGCGGGTGGGCATGTGCGTGTGTGTGTGGGAGAGTTCTGCTGGAAGGCAGGAGTGATGAGCTGAGATTCACAGCTCAGGGCTGAAAAGCACTCAGCTTTATATACGCAGTCCTTGGGTTCATAGCTTCTAAGTATACATGTGCATGTGCATGTGAAAGCAAGGAGAATATATATTGGCACATCTTTTACTCCGCTCCCAAACCACCACGTTCATACGAACTGGGATGATACTTAATGAGATGATGGCACAAACTTGGTGTAAAAGAATAGCAGATTTGTGAAATCTATCAAGTTTCATATCCATTACACAGTCGAGTGTCATATACATTCCACTAAGCTGAGAAATACTGTTACCCATGAGCTGAGATTTCACACTATCCATCTGGACCAAACACTGAGTGCAGTGATATAGCAACTTGTGGTGATAAATGTCTGAAGTTAATGTTCACAAGGGCCATTATGAGCACAGCAGCCCCCTTGGCGCCATGACATCCAATTTCTCACAGTCTGCATGACAACAGGCTCGTGCTAAACCCAGACATAGTGTGGACATGTCATTCAGCCAGAGTCGTGTTTTATCTTCAGAGAATGGTCAGAATTGTGGAATTGTTCAACAGGAAAAAAAAGACAGAAAGAAAAGCTAAGATGGGCTCAAATGATGCTTGAGTGGAATATAGTTGTGCAGAAAAAACCCGGATGAACCACTCATGGGTTATGACTAGCCAGTCAGAGATAAATATTAAAGATGGCCCCTGAGGACTTTAAACTCAAATGAACTCTGGACCACTAAAAAAAAGATGGTTACTATTGCTGCTTTTTAAAAACAAAACAAACAAACACAGATTTTGCTCACTTGCCATTACCATTATTGATGACAAGTATGCCAAAGCTTGTTACAATTGACTTGAAGATATGTCCATAAATACAAGGACTTGGTGGTTAAAAATCTTTTAAATCTAAATGTAGTAATATGCCACCAATTGTTGCTTTCCGGCTCTTCTCTATGAAGTTACAGATTAAAGGATGTTCTCAGATGCAATGTCAGGCAATTTAACTCAAAATGATGATGAAGTGAAACAACGAGCCCAAAACCAAACTCTAATGGAAACCGTAGAATTAATCCTAATACAAGTCTGTGACACCTGCTTTGTCATAATTTCACAGCTTTTAATCAGAGCTGTGGCTGGATTTATGGAATGGAATAATAATTTGTTTTAATACCACAGCATTTCTGAATTCTTGAATAAGAAGGTGAGGGTTAAATTTTTATAACAGCAAGACAACTACAGCAGATTCAATTGTAACAAAAACAACAATATAATAGTGGTAGAAAAGTACCAAAATAAATAAATTAATTAATAAAAAAAAATTTATAATAATAATAATAATAATCATCCTTAAAATGAGAATAGCACAGTCAGGAGTTGAACCACATGGATGGAAGAAAGGCTATATTAGGTCCTTCATCCATGAACTGATCTCCAAAGGACAGGCCCTAATGCATCCTCTTAACAAAAGTCTAGGCTCATATCAGAGTACATAGATTAGAAATACTTTTAAAGTTCCTAAGCCTTAAAAACATAAGGTTCTGTGTTGCACAGGAGAGAATAAGAGGGGAGAGGAGGAAAGAACAACTAGCAGGGAGAGCGAGAAGTAAGACAAAGAAAGGAGAGGAGATGGAGATAGAGGTCTTGAGTGCTTGCTATGTCCTTAGGTGACGGAGCAGCTCAATAGTGTGTGTGGGTGGATGGATTTTCTCTTCCACCTCCCTTAAAAAAAAAAAAAAAAAAAAAGAGAGAGAAAGAAAGAAAGGTGCATGCACATTGTGTTCAAATGTAACACTAGATTTCTAATAGAGTTATTATATAAAATATGTCATTGTATATTTGCTATTCTCATCAATACAAATCCTAAACAAATTAAAATTTGTGGAGGGAAAAAACAAGGTTTTAAATAATCAAGGTTTTAAAGTTTGCTGTGAACAATACCAGACAAATATGCATCTTTTTAAAGGCCTTGGAAACATGATCTATGTGACACGGTTGCTGAGGGGAAAACCTGCGATGCTTTAGCAATGGAAACCAAACCTTTCTCACAATGCCCTTGGCACGGGATGCGCAGGATAACATCATCCTGATTCATCATACTAAAGAGACCCCTATGACCAGAGACCCTTATTTGCGCTTTCTAAAACAGGGACTTATCTTTCTGTGTGACTCCGCTGACACACGCATGAGTTTCTGCTCTTTGACCTTAATGTTTACATAAACAAGCGTTTTCCTGGCTGATCTAAACCTGGGAGTTAAGGTCAAAAACTGCCAATCATCAAGAGTGAGTGAAAATGTTAGTTTTTAATTAAGAGGGAACAGAAAAAACAAACATATCGCATTACACAATAATACCTGGAAGATAATCCAAGTCACACAAGCTTTGTTTAGTAAACAGCTTTCATTTGGGCTGAATTCAAGCTGCAGACTGAACATCAGCATCATGCAACTAACACCAGTCTAGCACTTGGGCAGATTAGAGACCGGTGTTAAGCATCATGGCCTTCAGAGCTTTACACCACACCATCCACTGTCAGATAAAACAATGATCTGTTACAGCCTTCAAAGCTCTGTCTTTTCATAATAATCTCAAGTATCTATAGATGTTTAATGGGTTCTTATATCCTTCCTGGCAGCTCGAACCAATCTGGCCATTTCCCTCCGGCCTTTCCCATCAACACAGAACCGTCACTCATTCAATGTTTGTTTTTTGCACCATTCTGTCTAAACTTTAAGGTTTGAATTATGTGAACTTCCCAGGAGATCAGCAGATTATAAAATACTCAAACCAGCCTTTTTAGTACTTGGTGATTCTGAGGTTTGACGCGACCTGCATCTGCATGATGTTTTGCATGATGTTTTCCGGACAATACACGCCACGAGATGGGTCTGAGGAATGAGTCGAGCAAATATTTTATATTTTGTCAATTTAGTGAGTCATAACTAATTTGCATATAAGTGGGAAAATGTTACTGAAATCACAGTTCTATGTCGTGCACATCAAAAGAAATGTAACAATTTCCTGACGCTTTGTTGCTTACTAGTGTGAATGGAGACCAAGACAAATGTTTCAGGAGATTAAAATCATAAGTGTGCAGTGACCAGAACTGACTTGACTGATGCTTAGGAAACTGCTGTGTGTTTGAAGGAGGCTTTCTAATTTTATTTTAAATTGTGGACAGGAAAATGTCCAAAAATTTCACAACACTGCATTTTTCGCCTTCACGTCCAGCCTGTTAGTTATTTTATAATATTAGAACACTTTATTTGCCATTATTCTACATTTCATACATTATAATAAACAACAATATATAATTAATCTGAGCAGTGGCTGTCTTATTCTCTGAAAAGTCTAATTCTATGCTTACCATATGGGAAAAACAGACACCCAGTTACAGGAGCTACAAGCCACTGACTAAATTAACACTCACGCTTCATTCACAGTTGCCAAAATACGAGGGGGAAAGTGCAGAGAGAGCACATGGATATCAGTGAAATTCTGTGTAAGGAAGGAGAAAGAAAATCTGGACCGATGGGCTCACTCATCAGATTGGCTATGCTGCCACTGAAAAAACAAAAAAAAGAACGGTTTCTTTTCCCCCTTTGCCTTCTCACAACACTCAAAAGGCATTATCTAAATAAGCCCAGAGACATGGTAATTTTTCTTGTAAACTGAACACTATAAAGCATCTCAGGACCAGGGAAAGACATTCTTCAATCAACTTGTGCATGGGCGTGCCATTACTTATCATGGTAGGGGTGTGGGTGTGTGTGTGTGTGTGTGTGTGTGTGTGTGTGTGTGTGTGTGTGTGTGTGTGTGTGTGTGTGTGTGTG
>JAQQZR010000007.1:10211283-10274586 GCA_030068235.1 Notoglanidium macrostoma
AAATGTGTGTGTGTGTGTGTGTGTGTGTGTGTGTGTGTGTGTGTGTGTGTGTGTGTGTGTGTGAGAGAAAGTAAATATAACTTTCTAAACTTTCCAGTCCAGAAAATATAAAAATACTGTGCAATAAATTATTGCTCACAAATTCAGATTAATATTTTGTTTTTGTTTTTAACATGATTAGGCAAGCCACCATTCTTCCCAATCTGACTTCCAAGTGTCCAATTGTCAAACTGTTTTTGAATTATTAGCCAGTCCTAGCATTGAGAGACGATTAATCAAAAGCCAAAAGATGAGAGAAACAATGTGGCTGTGCAGCTAATTACATCACATTTCGACAGTGAGGATCAGACTAGTGGTCCATTAGTGAATGGAAATGAAGGTTTTGAAGATCAGGTAATCATATGAAAATTTTCACATATGGATCTTTTGATCTGATGAAAAAAGTAAATAAACCATTATATTTAAAAAATTATTCTTTTAAAAAATAAACTGGTAGAAAACCTTCCAGAGAATGATCCATGGTCGCTGAGTTAAACATCATAACTCTAGTCACTCACTGAGTTTGACCAGTTGGACTCCAAATTTACCAAAATACACAACTTTAAGGGAAAATCTTATAAACCGCTGTGTTATTTTTGTAAAGGCTATATTAGCCTTTGACAAACATTAAAAAATAATAAGAGACACTCACATTTTGTTTTATAGTAGTAGAATATTAATCAATATGGGAAAGTTTTTGGCACTTAATAAAGATAAACAGCAGATATATCAGGATGTACGTCTAGCATTGAGTGTTGTTTAGCTAGATTAGAAAGGCCTTCGAAAAAATTTAAATAAATCCCTTAAAAACATTAGCCACAAACTGTCTATATAAGCAAGTTGTGCATAGAACAGTTTGGAGATTTTATATCCACCTGGGCAAAAGTAAATCAGACATTCCATTCACAAAAAGAATGAAATAAAAGAATCTGCTCAGTCAATGTAATCATATCTCCATATCAAGTATGTAAGCTGACAGTACAGTGTTTCTTCAGTTTCAGCTCTTGCTTTTATTTTACCTGATGATTATGTACGTCATTTCAGCTGCCAGAAGTTGGATGTCTCATCAGTGCTGTCAAATCCTGCCTCCTTTTTCTCACCTGCTCTGTCCCTTCTGGGCAAACAGCCATCTAATCACTCACTTTCTGACCATCCTCATCATGTCATCCTTCTCTCCTCCAGTCCCCTGCCTGTCCTGTTGTTTTTCCTTATCTACCACATCTTCTCTCTTGTAACAGTCCATTTCCTCCTGTCTGGCCCTAATAAGCATCTTTCTCTTGCTAAGGAGCTCTTTAAGCAAGCTTGCTCTCTACGTTAACAACGTTTAACAGATAAATAATAATAGCTTCCATAATTACAGGCTGTAGTCACAAGCAGTAGCAAACAATAATCCAACATGTGAGAACAACAACGAGAGATATTTAAAGATAATTAGAAAACACTACAACACAATCGGATGTACCCGGTCACCCTGAAGTAACCATTATTTGGATTTATTTTTATTCTTAGTGGTGCTGGACATTTATTTCTTTCCATCCCAGATAATTTTCCACTATGAACATTCTATGCACATTTTCAGCATGAAATTTCTAATCCCATGTAACCCATATAGGATCCAACATTTTTGTCCATAACTCCATTTTCTCTATCAGTGCAAATCTATTCCTGCATATTATAACTATTTGCCAGGAAAATCACAAGAGTAAATCATAAGATATTCTTGCTCAGGACTGAACAGGACACTTATAAACACTGATGATGAGCACTCCTTAAGGAACCTCTTCCTGGAAGAATAGGCATGAAATATTCATCTCCAGTGCAAGACAGTACATTCTCATTCTCATTAAAGCAGTCATTCTCAGCATTTTTAACCCGTGACCCCATTTTAAGGTTCCAAAATTCTTGCAACACCATTTGATAAAAACAACAATAATCTATTGACACGGTTCCAGTGGGAATCATCAGATTAACATGTTGTGACTGGCGTTGACATTGCTGGGGTTGCCATAAACAATCTTTCCCACAAGTCTGAAATATACTTGTGGTTGTAGCTTCTTTCACCAGATACATTAACAGGTTTTGTATGTGAAAGGGGTAGCTTCTAATTTCCAACAGGATGCTCTTACTGCTTCTCATCCCAAACCATGTACTGCAGCACTTCTTATAGGTTCCAGGCAGACTAATTAGGGAACCCTATGCAGCCTAGCTCCACCTTGAATAGCCAGGGTTGTCAGCCTTTTTCTCTGCAGCCCTCAACCGGTCTTGATATTTTGAGCATTTCCTTTCTGCTGATTCCTGACAGCCCTCTTTACATGGACAGTTAGCTTCACAATGACAACCTTCTTCCCCTCCACAGACCACAAGACTGAATCTGGGTTGTCACTGGGATATGACTTGGGTTGTCATTGGGATATGATCTGGGCTGTCATTGGGATATGACCTGGGCTGTCATTGGGATATGATCTGGGCTGTCATTGGGATATGATCTGGGCTGTCATTGGGATATGATCTGGGCTGTCATTGGGATATGACCTGGGCTGTCATTGGGATATGACCTGGGCTGTCATTGGGATATGACCTGGGCTGTCATTGGGATATGACCTGGGTTGTCAGTGGGGTTGTCATTAGAGCTTGTTTCCAAGGTACACTCTGAGCTGCCATTGCATGGCTGACTGCAAGAGATGTCTTGATCTCCTACAGCCTGGGTTCTAGCTCCTTCCATGGCAAAGGTTTTGATTTGTCTAACCTTTCCAATTATTTGATATTTCCTTCACCTCCCTTGCTGTAGGGTGGCTGCAAGGACAATCAACACCTTAACATGGTGCCACCTGTACATTCCTTGTCTTACAATCTGAAAGGATGTGCTTCCTGTGCAAGCTTTCTTTTTCAGTTGACTAGCTTTGGGAAGTTGACTTATATTAAGGATATTCTATACTTCCACAGATCAGTTCTAACCTTACTCTTAGGAAGGTCCGGTTACTTTAAAGCCCAAGTTCTGTAGCTCTTGCCCATGCTCCTTCTTCCTCCATGTTCCTCATGTCAGCCTGGATCATGGCTCTCCTCCTCTCTGCCTTCACCCATTGCTGGTAGTGGATCATCTCCAGCCCATGCCTGGCCCTTCCTATTTTGATGATGAGTTCCAATTTTGGTGCCTCCTCTACCTGGTAGTTGGCTAAATGTACATTTCTCAGGCAAATACAAGAGACCCCCCCCTAGTGTTCAAATAATTCATTGATATATACATAATCAACATTCAGATGGCTTCAACACCAATATTTTACAAAATTGTTTCCACAAAGCTGAACATTAGCAGATATAGGTAAAATCTTGGTAAATATAGACTATGATCACTTGTTAACTACAGCCTCGAGCTCATGTTTAAAAAAGAAAGAAAGAAAGAAAAAAATAACCATTAGACACTTAACAGGTCTTGGCAGATTGATCAGAAAATCATGTAAATTTCTTAAATCTTAATTGTGCTCCGTGGCTTTCTCTAGTGTATCTTAAATATGTGATTCTAGATTCTGCTTTAAATTTTCCCCACCTAGTTTTTTTTTTATTGTTCTCTGTCATGTTAACACTTCTTCCTAGAACACAAATTGAACACAGCAAAGGGTTTGTGTTGGTTTCTTTCTGTCTATTTTTGAGGTATCTTATCTACAATGCATGGCTAATTACATCTTATGTCTTCAAATAATATTTGGAAAAAAATTTTTTTTATTTCTTTTACACAACTGGCTGCTGTGTTGTCTCTCCTTTTTTCTTTCTCTCTGTTATGTAATGTTTTACTTTGCTGTTTTTTTTTTTTCTTGCCAGATATGTGAGCTTTGAGGTACAAGATAAAGAGATGCAATCAAATCTAAATGATGAATAGTACAACAAAAGTATACTTCAACACTAAAAAGTAAAGCTTATCCTAAGTCACAGTATGTTACTAAGATTTATTTATACAAGCCTGAATTTCAGAGGGCTTCCACCAAGCAAGCATTAATCACAATGTTAGGCTCAGTGCCAATAAAATGGGTCAAAAAATGTATTTGTGTGGCTTTCCCAAAAATTCTCATGCTGGCAAAGAACACTTTTATGAACGCTACTGGAGAAATGAGCTGCACTGCAACTATTGACAGTGATTAAAATGCTATTTATAGCTAAAATGCTAAGCAGTTTGTTTTTTTCCCCTGTTTACTGTTGTATGATGTGTTAACAGAACTCTGCGCTTTAATATGAGTAAATGAAGGACTAGTTTTCTGCCACTCGGTGAACTTAATGTGTGTATAAAATTGAATTACTTTAAAACAGCATTCTGCTTTCCTCTAAATTAACTTTTGAATTATACAATAACCAGGGAAGGATACCATTAAGATATAATCACGTATGATTGTATGATGTACTGTAGCTACAAGTCTATTCTATGGAATATTACGGCACAGAATATCTTTATTCTGCGACTAAAACTACTCATTAATAATTTTGCTCAAAGTGCTCTTAGTCTCGACTCTCACTCAGTGGTGTAAAGTGCACAAGTGCACAGATCAAAAAAAGTCTCAGCTCATCCTCCATCTTGTAGGATCCATCTGTGTATATCTTGAGGGGCAGTAATACTCCAGCAAGGCCTGGACTCCAGGATTTATGGCTGTTCTGCGTGAGCTTTCCAGCCCAAGGACAAAGCTGCATCCAGTCTCGCATATCTGACAACCTCAAACTAGTGCCTGCCTCCTTATTCAGCACTTCCTGTGTCATTCCATTTATTCACAGTGCTTATGGAGGGCTGCTAAATGAATGGCTATAGTAATGATGCACAGAGATGTCATGCTTGCTTGATCTTCATCACTATGCAGTGCTTTTTCTTGATTTACTGAATTTGGTCTCTAATGATATTGCCACACTCATAAAAACCCATAAAGAGCTCAATGTGGAAAGGCAACTCCAGTGTAACAACCATATTTGTTTAAAATGCAGCCTGATGGACTTACTGTGGGTTGGCACCGTTTCACATATTACATAATTCACGTATACACATCCTCCACTGCATTTGTTGAGGAGGCCAGAAAGCAGCATGATGCATTACCTCAGTGGTTCTTTAACCTGATCCTGCACATTTTATTCTTTTCCCTGCTCTAACACGTACACATTGACTCAGGAAAGGGCCTGGTTAGCTGATACAATAGATCAGACGTATTATGGAAGGGTAAACAACAACAGGGAGGAGTGACACAGCTTCAGGTATGGGATAAGTGGATTACTCATTGCTAACGGTTCCTTTTGGACCATGTTGAATCAGCTTGCATATTTATCACGGACACCACAGTCACTCGTAGAAACATCTTTTGATATTTCATTAGTTTTCATATTTAATTCCGGTTCAGTCAGTTCTGCTCCATTGTAATGGTGGATAGTGTGGCAAAAAATATCTTGCCGTATTTATAAACAGTTTCACAATATGCAATATACATTACAAAATTTAGAGGCTTTGCTAACAAGAATCGTGAGTTTTATATATTCATTGATTCACTTTATGTAACTGCTTTATACTGATCAGAGTTTTGGTGAATACAGACTAAGGGCAATGTTTTTGGACAGTGAGTGGAAACCAGAGGACCTGGAGGGAACCCATACAGACACAGCGAGAGCATGCAAAACTCTGAACACAGACGTTAGGATCAAAACAGGGGCCTTGGAGCTGTGAAGAAGCAACACTACCTGCTGTGCCACCATGTCACCTGGCTCATATATTTTGCGATATCAATATAATTTCATATATCATATTATATTTACCAGTCCTACAAAACTGCAATATTAATTCTTATAATTAATTATCTCATTCCTTTATAATAATTCTGCTATATAATGAGTAGCACCCTGCCACCAATATAAAATACAATATATTAAAACTATAGTATATCACAATATATTCTGTTCAGGTTTTGGAAGGATTATACTGTATACTCCTCTTTTATAAAAGAAGGTTTTTGTATGGTACCTAATTAAGTCAGAGCACAAGTGTAGTTCCAGCTATTCTGAGGAAGACACTGCTTCTGGAGGAGCAACCATATGAGCTTTCAAGCATTAAAAACCTGGCTTTCAATAATTCAACTAGCATTGCTGCAACAATATTCCTTCATCACCGGGAAATTTCTGTCAGGTATTCAGACCCAGAGTGTTCAGCCATCTTTCTCGCAAAGCTCTCCGTCCTCCATGTTCACCGAAAGAACAAGAACAGTGGCCCATAAAGAACAGGGCCAGTCAAACAGAATGAATAAATATTAGGATTAGATTTGATGTCAGGTGGAGCGGGAAGTTAATTTCTTATTATAGTGAGGGATTGAAAAAAAGGTCATAAGATAATCATGAAACTGTTTTTAACATTTGAACCCTGCTGTAATTAACAAATGAGGTATGTTAATGCTGTGATTTATAAAAACTACTATAGAAACAGTTTGGAACATATCCGGCTCATCAAGATGATCAAAGCACATAAGAACTCACTTAATAAAAATATATTTGACATATAATTGGTTAGAAATCATGTTCCATCTCAGCTTTGTGAAATATCACTTTTGCATTAATAATATAGCCACAAAATTATCATGGTGGCATTCTGTACATACTCAAAACCATGGACGAGAATTTCTAAACATGACCTATTTACACTACAGAAAAAATACAGACAAAAAACATTTTACACAAAATGAGGAGCTATACTTGTCCAGCACAGTTCAAAGAGTGAGCATAGCAGAAAGAGCAGTATGTTCAAGATATTACTTCACTGTGTCATTGATATCATCACCTGAGCAGGTGAAAATGATTGCAAAATCAATGCTGCTAACAAAGACATATAAAAGACATGTACTTTCCTTACTTAGTGTATTGCTGTATTCATTTATACTAATCCATTGCTTTTTAAATGCACTTCCTTACCCAGACACATCATAGCTCACAAAGCAACTATGAAAAAAAAATGAGTGTTTGCCTTGAATTAGGCTAACACCACACTGTAGTGAAGTGAAGACAGCTCAACACAGCTACCAGTTTACAATTCTCACTTATTTAGTGTCCTATAAACCTTCAACAATGTAGACTATAAAAACGTTTAACTTGTATTGCTATTTGTATAAAAATGTTTGTCATTTCAGTGGTAATGGCTACAGTCATGCCAATAAAACCCATTTAATCAAATTGAATTAAAAACAAAACAGCAATGTGTACAGCAGTGACAAACTAGACTACTATGAGCATCACTGCTATACTCTTATTTTTTTTTATTTTTTTGGAAACAGGTATAAAATAAGGAGTGAAGTCCTACCTGTGTCTACAGTCTTTGTTTCACCATGGAGGCGATGTGGATCCGGACTGGAGTCAGTAACCGGGATGATAAACACATCTACACGCTACGGTGCTGGATATACACGCCTGGAAAAATGAACTTCTTCACAGATTCATCATTCCTGATTTCCTGCTGTGCGTGTTCCTCCTCCTCCTCCTCCTGTCTGCAGCGGTGTGAGTGCTCGGTTATCGCAGGACTCGGGGTTTAACACGGGACGTCTTTCCGCTGGATACAGTATGAACACATCAGCACTGCTACACGTCCACACCGGCTCTTAAAGTCCCCACAACTTCTTGCTTTCTGTATTGAATACTAAATAACATGGAGTTGCAGTTCCACAAAGAAAATGTCGTTAGAAGAAAAAAAGGCGCATAGGCTACTTCCACTGGATTTACTCCCAATAAGAAATACAGCTACTATTCACACGCAAAGAGAAACGCCCCAATCCTAACCGCATCACCCCTTTCCTCCTGTAAACCTGTCTGACGGTCCGTATTTAGGCTACATACTGAAAAATGATTCACTTCTACTTGAGTGCTTTCTCTTGGTCAGTGTTGCGGTGGATCTGGAGCATTCACCTCAGACACCAATCTAATCACTGTACACACCCACAGTCGCACACTCACTCTCACATAAGGCAATTTAGTGTAGCCTGCATGGTTTTGGGTCAATGGGAGAAAATCAGAGAACACAGATTAAACCCCGATGAACACTGTGAAAATATGTGAAACTCCAGTGACCCTGGAGATGCAGGACAATGCTACCCACTGTGCATACATACCTGCAGCATTATTTTCTTGAACGACAACTACATACACCATTGCTCCACTCCATTTTTTGGGCATTGGCATGCGGTCACCACCACCACATCCTGGTTTATGATGTTTTTTCTTGTGATTTCCTTGTTAGTGATGCATCAGGACACATCAATATTTACACTACAAAAGATATGTGGTGAAATGCTTCTCAGATCACCATGACAAGTGGTTTGAGTGAACAATGTCTTGAATGCATCTTGATTGTCATTTACATTCAGCTCTGTCCACTTGTGATACAATGGCATGGGACTTTAATTACTATGAACAGTCTTGCACGCAAATCTTGACCCTTGAAATCTTGTTGAGTTTTTCCTTACCACCATCACCACAGGCTTGTTCATTAGGGATATAATTATATAATTTTTTACATTTAGAGATTCATAAGTTTATTTTCAGAATTCATATACTTATGTGAAGCTGCTTTGTGACAATGTCCGTTGTTAAAAGTGCTATACAAATACAATTGAATTGAATTGATCTGATCACCCAATACACATTTTAAAACAAAAAGGAGCACCTTCATTAACATGGAACATAGAGGCTGCTCACAAACTGAGTGATACGAGACACTTTCTGTTGTCCTTGTTTCTGGAAAGAATCCAGGAAAACAACAGTACTATTATAATACCCATCCTTTGACAAATTAATTAAAATATCATTTTTTTTTAAAAAGTAAAAGAAAATAGTTCAATAACAAGAAACATGTTTTATGCCATTTAGGCTGAATGAAGAAGAGGTTATATTAATAGACATAACTGAGATGGTGTATAGCTTTTACAATGCATTTAGAAAAGAGCGAGCATTAACTGTTGCTATTTTTTTGAGGGGTGGCAATTTTCTTCCTGTAGCTGTGGAAATGGTTAATAATGCCACCTGCAGTACTCATACATGACAGCCAACACCAAACTGGAGAAACTGTGAGCTCACAAAGATGGCCTCATCCCTCATGGACATTATCTCTGCATTAAGTATGCTAAGGCTATTAAGCAGTGCTCAAACACCATCATCGACACACAAAAGAGAAAATATCTTTCAATGTTCATTACGTCAGTACAGTTACCGAGTTGTACTTGAATTAATGCCAGAGCTTTAAAACTGTTCTGTCAACTCGTTGCGGACAAACACCTTACTAGAATACTGGATGTAGGTTTTTCATTTAATTTCTTACCTATCTGTAGGAACATTACCTTAACTGGGATTTATAAGGTGAATTGAAAATAAGACAATTACACACAGGTTTTTATACATGTTCAAATTTTGTGAGAAAGTAGATTCAACATGGACCTAGATTTCCAAGTTAAACATGTTGTATTAAACTTCACTTAGCCTCTTGTTACCTTTGAGACTGGAACTCATGGAGCATGGATGAGGTGTTGTCTTTCAGCTCCTTCCTAAAAGGCCAGACCTCCTGGGTGTCTTGTGGAAACAGGCCCATTACGCTCCCATAAAAAAAGCAATAATTGGCTAAATGAGGACAATTCAGTACAGGAGGAATTGGTTAAGTTGGCTAAAGGCTAAAATCACAGACCAGGGCCCTCAGCTCTGTTTTTCAGTTTCTAATAGTTATTGATGTGGCTGGATTATTGACATGCTGCTTGGGTAATTTAATCTTCCCCATGGTGCTCAAAGAAGCAGAGGTCCTCTCACAGTGAACATTGTGTCAAGGTGAATATTGCAAAGACTAAGACAGTAGAACACTGATAAGAGATGTATTCCTGATACTCATAAAATATATTTAATAATATATTAAATAAAATATAGCTAATAAAATATAGTTAACGCAATCCTCACTCTAAGGCTGCGGGAGTGGGAGGATGAGCATGTTGTAGATGGATTTTGACTTATGTATTGCTTGCTTTTATTACTGCATTCCAATTAAATGTACCTGCTGAACATTTTCAAGTGCAGGTAAAATGCAATATGGAAATATTCAAAACAACTGATATATAACAATTAATATAATGATAATACTTGTTTCTTCCTTTTAGTTATTCTGTCATAGCTAGACTTGCTGGAATCCCTGCTTGCACTCTGCACACAATGTACACTGACTTTAACCATTTTGTGACAATGAGCATACCTATTTTTAGTTTCTCAGTCTGTCTCTCTCTGTCTCTGTCTGTCTCTCTCTCGCTCTCGCTCGCTAGCTACTCGTGCTACTCCTGCGACACCAATGATCCTGCCCCCTTCTGTGCTCCAGCCCTTCCTGATCCATCCTGCTGCCTGGTTAGAGTTCTCATCACTTGGAAACCACTTGCTCCTGCTGAGGGTGGCATCATATGGACAGCCTAAACATACACTAAGAAACCATGAAGATGGCTTTGGGCAACAAGTGATACAAACATTTTTGCACTCAAGTCTTCATTACTGAACAGCTGATAACCTCAACCAAATAGACCTCATGTTAAAACCAGAATGAATATCCTGCTTACACTTTTTGGCTATATAGCACACAGTTATAGAGGGAAATTTTTTATAATCACACTATCCAGTGTCACCCAAATGAGGAGGACTTTCCTTCTGAGTCTGGCTCCTCTCAAAGTTTCTTCCTCTTGTTGACCGTCGCCTCTGGCTTGCTCATTAGGGAAAAAGGTATACATTTTAAATTGATATACAGAATTTACATAATTCTGTAATTATGCTTTGTGAATCTGTAAAACTTAACTGAATCTGAATGTTACAATTTTAAATATTTTTCCCCCACTGGAAAAACCAGAATTTAATGTCATTTACATATTATCTCTTTTAGTATCTGCCACGGACTGATGTTTTCTTCAGACAAGGAAATTATAACAATGCAAAACTGAACTGAACACGCAACTTTACTTGAATCACAAAGAGAGATAAAATTGGCAGGTGTGAAAAACAAAAACATCAATTCAGAATTTGACCTGATAAACAATGATATTAATAAATCAATATGCGAGAGACATTGTTAGCATAAAATAATTGATCAGTCACAAACTATATTCTATTTCTCTCTCAATATTGCTTCATAATCTGGGTAGCCAATTATATACTTAAAAAAGAATATATAAAATAACAACATAAAACATTTGACATAATACAAACATAACATTTAGGAATATAAACTTTGAAAACTACTCTGTATAACTCAGCATAGCTCTTAATCATCTGTAGCTGGTTCAGGTCACCGTATGCTGACACCAGCAGGGCCAGTCATCTTATTTAAACCTGTTTACGTGTGTGCCATTGTAGGAGGCTGGGTCCGGCTGCCATGCGGGCTGAGGGTCCCAGTGCAAGAGGGGACGTGTGGCGAAGAAAGAGACCATCCTGAGCCATTCTGACTCCAGAGCTGAACACAGAAAACATCAGGCTGGAGGTCAGAGGCTGGAACAATTCAGCAGGCATGTCTGGACCGGAGAAAAAAAAATAATAATAAAATAAAAATAAAATAAAATAAAATAAAGGAGGGGGGGAGTTGTATTAGTTAAAATTGTATAACAGCATGCTCATATATAATGTACAAACTGGGCCATACAACAATCATTTAACCATCCTATCTACACATTCAGAAAAATGTTTTAAATTTTGCGCCAAGTGGTGTGTTCATGCTTGAAATTCAGAGAGATTTGTTGCACATTTAATAACCAGATGATGCACTAAATCACCTGAATAGCAAAATTAAAATGGTCTTCTTGCTTCCCACAAAATTCCGCTCATACCACAGCAATTCAACACAATCAACACAATTTTTATCTATTAAAGAATGCACCACATATATCTTTTAAAATCTATTTACATGTAAAGTCACTGTTGTGGAACTGCACGTTTGAAAAACAAGCAACAAAAGGTCACTTACCAAAAGGTCTGACACCAGAGGCTCCCTTCATGAATCTCATACAAACATCTCTTTCTAGAGCACTTCACCATACCAATTATAATTAGTTAAATAACAACAATCGTTTTTAATGCATTAGCTTAATGAGCTGTTACTATAGAAACTATAATTCGTTACAATTTGCACTATAATATAATCAGTCAAAACTCAACAGCGCTGTGGTATGTCTATAAAATGTATCAATCACCAATTTTAAGAGCGTAAAAATTCAGAGAACATACTCTAATGGGTACTGGTATTTCTAATCAGATTTTATATGAACGGATGCAATCAGCACAGCACTGGCACTGGTATGAGTGGATCAGGCACGGTGTTGTTACTGGGTAAACACTGTTCATTCACTGGCCACTTCATTAGACACAACTACTTTGTTTGATTTACCTTGTATAGCTTAATTTTGCATGCACTATTTGCTTTAATTATCCTCTAACTCACATCAGTTTCTGACCACAGCACATTGCTGGCTGACACTCAGATGCTTAAAAACCTCAGCAATGCTGCCTTGATGCAGGCTGTTAGTGGGTTGTCACACTAGTGTACTAATGAATTTGCTATGACACAACCTAACACATTTACAAGCCAAAGTGCTTTATAATAAATAGGAGTAGAACACATACACACAATAAATGCAAACAATAAACAAAAAAATAGAGCCTCCCAGAATCAACAGTCACCAAATGCTAATCTATAATGGCGTATCTTAAACTTGGATTTAAAAGTGGTTAATGTAGTAGCATGTTTAAGATCACTCATATGTCAGGAACATATGAGGGCGCAAGACCATTTACGGCTTTAAAAGCAAGTAATAATACTTCATACTGGATTCTGTAATGTACAGGAAGCCAGCGTAAAGGTGCCAGGACTGGAGTAATATGCTGC
Source organism: Notoglanidium macrostoma (assembly GCA_030068235.1). NCBI lineage: Eukaryota > Metazoa > Chordata > Actinopteri > Siluriformes > Auchenoglanididae > Notoglanidium > Notoglanidium macrostoma. The sequence goes on from JAQQZR010000007.1 coordinate 10,224,206, forward strand.
CTGTTTTAGTCCCACTCAACAATCTAGCTGCAGCATTTTGGACCAATTGTAATCAAGCAAGAGATGATTCATTAACTAGACGCTAGACTTCATAAAAGCATGTCTAATTTTTCCAGATCAACCGGATTTTAAAAATGACTTAAGTCTAGAGATTGTTCCAAGCTGAAAAAAAGCTGCCTTTGACTACAGCATTGATCTGTTTATCAAACTTGAAATCAGAGTCAAAAATTATTCCCTGATTTTTTGCACATGAAGTGTGACTGAGCTGTACCTGTGGAGTGGCCGCAGCTACGGATCAGACCTGGAGTTTGTTCACTGTTTGTGTGCAGGGTCAATGCTGGATCCTGAGTGTGTTTACTCTCCAAATCAGGCTGTGTTTCTGAGTCCGGTTGGATAGATGGAACAGGTGACAGCAATGCAGTCTGCATGACAAAATGGGAAAGTTTGCAACAGCATTCCAAAGCGGTTCATCATGGTTTCATTACTCAAGTGGCTACATTAAACTCCGAGTGGTAACGTAATTGGCTACGATCTATTTGAAGAGCTATTTGGCTCATAAGACCGGCACAGATGAGAGTAGCGTGTTGCTTTTCATCTGATGAGCTTAATGCTCTTTTTAATTAACAATTAACTGGGACTGTGTCTTGAGGGACAGGGAATGACAATGAGATGTGACAATGAGGTGCTAATTCAAACTCAGCCAAAACAAATCCCTCTGGAGAATGAGACAACATTTAATACTCAGCGGATGCTAACTCTGTGTCTGAAAAGAAAATGAAGGAGGAAAAAGAAATTCAAAATATCAAATCCCTCTAAACATTACATTTAATATTATTGTATTTGACTGTTTGAGTCTGTAATTTCATGCATAGCAAACAAAATGCCCTTCATCCAAACAATGGAAGATGAATAATTTCAATAAACAAATTAACCATGCGGAAGAAAAAAAAACAAACCAGTAATTGTATTAATTCTGCCATAAACATGTTTATCCAAATATGGCACTTAGTGTCATGTTTTATTTTTCAGGTGATCCAAGATCCACATAAAAATACTTTAATTCATCTTCCCATGGGAAGAGTAGTATTTATTTATTTGCCTATTTAAGCCCCCTTCATCACAATAATGTCAGAGCCCATTTAATCAATCATTCTTTATACATGACCACTACACATGGTACAACGAATTGTGTTGTATTCCCTACCTACTGCACTACAAGCTTAATAAAACACATCATTTGTTATTAAGCCATAGTGCATGTGATTCAAATAAGTACATGTTGGAAATTAGTTAATGACGTATCATATATAGGTATGTATTTGGTTCATGTTTTATATTCAACTAGAAAATTTATCATGTGAAAATATCTGAATTTTTTTCAGATCCATTATTTATAGATGAAGAAAGTTTAGGAAATGCATTCTGATTACTTAGGTAAGTTACCCAATTGTAAAAAAAAAAAAAAATACTGAATATGTAAATATTGTGGAAATGTAATTTCAAAGTGACATTTGTTTTGTCTGTGCTCAGACAAACTTATTTGAACACAGACTGCACTCACCATCAGAGGAATGTACTAGAAATGAAGATTGCTCTTACTTTTGCACTCCCTTCTTGTCCATTCTGAAGGAGTTTGGACTCCTCATCTACACTGTCCTTGTTCATCCATCCCTGATCCCAGTTACTAAAGCTTGCTGGATCTTTATTCAGCAGTGCCAAAAATGGGTTAGAACTTTCATCCTGGATCAATAGGAATGCACCATGAATGTGATAAAACTGTCCATTTGCATAAGATCTGTGGAATTTTGTCAATGCTGACCTGAACCTCATCAATGATTTCCAGCTCAGGAAGATCCAGAAGAGATAGATCTTGGCTATGCTGTTGATTCTCTGCACCATCTGTCAAAAGCTGGCACATAAACATGATCATATTCAGTGTAAATTATTAGTAAACAAAAAACATGCCCCATTGATTACATACCAGCTAATTAAACATCAACAAATGCATTACATACGTTTCTGAACAGATCAATACAAACGATACTCTTGAAGCACAGTGGGTACTGTGCGACAGGTGATATATGGGTCCTAAAAACAGATTGGACTGTCGTCCAATACTGCGTCCCTCTAATTCTTCACTTTACTGTCTCAGCAGAAAAGGGCTGGCTGCATGCCACTGATCCTGAGGACCTGAGTAATTTACAAAGAGCCAGGAACTAACTGGCCTACCGCCCAGTGCTCCTTCCTGAGGACGTTCAATACATTAAGTAATGGTAGCCACAATAAACTAGCAAATTTACCTGACTGCGTACTATGCAAGCATCTGTGCAAGTCGTCACTGCTGTGAAATGTCCCTTTACTTCCTCCAGCTGGCCATCACCAAGGTAAAGAGCCACAGGGCTGATGTGCTGGAACATCTAAACACCATACAGAACCAATTCAGACAATAAAAACAAAAAACATTTATAATCACTATTCTTTACAGATAAAAAATGGGTAAGCGTAAGGATCTGAGTGGTCCTCAAGGGCCAAAGTGTGATGGCTAAACAGGGAAGTCAGACCATCTCCAAAACGGCTAGTCTTGTGGGGTGTTCCCAGTATGCAGTAGTTAATACCTACCAGTAGTGAAGAAGGGGAGAAAGGAAGGTGAAGTTTAGTGGTGGCGAGTCCTACGCAGGCATGTAAAAACTTTAGAGCATCACTATTACCACACACTTTTACATTGTAATGCACAGTTTGCAACAATACACCTACATCAACAACTGCATCAACTGGCACCTTGCCCAGCAATTTCAAGCTAATTGCAGCTCCAACATGGTCTTTACATTTATCTAGGCAATTTGTATCTAAATTCTTGCTATCAGTAAATTCCTGAACAGACCATGTTTGCAATTGCCCTATTAACAAGAAAGGCCAGCAATACGGATGTTTGCTGTTAAGGCTGCCAGTGAGCCACAGGTATTTCTCATACCATGTGATGCTGAACACACCTAACTTAACCTAACTTTACCTGACCCTAACCTTGTAACTGTAGTCCAGCGAGTGAAATTGGGTATTTAATAAAACAGACAAAATCCTCTGTTCTGTATTTACATTAGTGAAGGTATCTCTTGATCGTAGACCTCGACAGTAATAGGCCTACCTCCTCAAGACTGTTACTTGGCTAAGGGTTCATCTTCACCAATGAAAGAATTCTGCAATCATCCACTTCAGTTGTCTTCTCTGGCCCTCCAGGCCTTTTGGTGTTGCTGAGCTCACTAGTGCCTTCTTTCTTTTAAAAAAATTTACCAAACTGTTGTTTTGGCCAATCCTCAAGTTTCTGATATCTCTGTAATACTGTAGGTCTGTTTTTTATTTTTCAGCCTAACGATGCCTCTCCATTCACTTGCATCACCTCCTCTTCGGACCACATATTGAGAGTTCCCATGCATAGCTACCAAATGCAAATTCAACACTTGAATGTCTTTTAACATGTTAAGGAAACAGGCCACACCTGGCCATGAAACTGTTCATCAGTCAATTGTCAATTACAGTCAATTACTTTTTAGCCTGTGATACTGGAGGGACTATGTAAAAATGGCAGTAATTCATAAATGGTTAAAAAGGCACTGCACACTTAAATATGTTCCTTGAGCTGTAAAAAATTGTATAAAAATTGGCGTGTTAAAATTGAGCCATTTGAAAATGGGTCAAAATGCCATCCAGTGGTTAAAATCATCCTGAACTTTGCAAGGCTGATGCTAACGTAGAGTCGACTGTTTGGGACTTATCTACGTCATTAAATTTTTTACAATAATAATAATAATTAAAAACAAATAAATAAATAAAAAGTTAACACCCACTAATCAGAAATGAACGGCCCACCTCCCCCCAGCCACTGCCCTTGAGTGGGAGTCTATAAACTAAGCTCATTTTCAAATGCCAATATTATATTGCAGTTAGTGACCTGTTATTTAAGTAAACCAGATTAAAAGTTCTGTAGTATTATTAAATTCATATATTTATTTCTAATAATATTTCTAATGCTCTGGTTGCCTCCCATATGCACAAAGATATGCAGACTAGGTCAAGTGGCTACTCTAAATTACCAATAGGTGTGAATGTCAGTGTTAATGCTTGCTTGTCTGTGTGTTAGCCCTGTAATAGCTTGGTGACCCAGGGTGTACCCCACCTCTCACTGGCAGCCAGCTGAGATTGGCTCCAGATTTCCTGTGACCCTGATGGATAAGTGGTATAGGTAATGGATGGATAAATAGTTGAAAGTGTTCTACTGTAGTATTATGATTGAAATACTGAAAAATATTTTTACATAATTTTTTTGTATTTAGTAATTTTGTAAAATATCTCATCGATCAATCAGGCAAAAAAAAAAAAAACAAAAAAAAAAAAAAAAAAAAATCACTGATCGATTCACCAATTAACAAGATAATTGCTATCTGCAATTATGAAAATTGTAGTAGAATACAAAAAAGTCAAAGGCCAGGTTAAATAAGTATGATTGGAATCTGGATTTTAAAGTGCATATACAGCTTTGTTTACAAGTAATATAAGACATAATAAAACGTGTGTGATGGATTTCTCACCAGCCTGTTAGTGGCAGCGCAGGCTACAGCATGACCCTCAACCTGAAGAATACTATGGATGTAAAGGTCTTCCTCAGTGTGAGTGTCACACAGGTAAAGAAGCAGGAAGTCATTCTGGTAGCCGTGAACAGCGGCCACCAGAGTGCGGTCGTAGCACAGCTTCTGGAACAAACTGGTAGCTTCTTTAGACCAAACACCCTGTGATGAGGCAAAACTGGGTGAAGTATGAAGACTGACATAATGACACTATGGTATGACATGAAAGTATAAACTATATGAGTGGTAACCATGTTGGATTAGTCCATATGAAATGAGCCCAAAATACTTTTTGACACCATCTGAGTTGATATCATTCTTCGGTTTAGAGTCACTGTACTGCATTATAAAGTAAATTGCTGTGTCAAATTATTAGTTTCATTGTGGAACTGAGTATGGAATAACACTGAGAGGCTGCCTGCAGCACAAGTTAAGAAGGAAGTCAGTAAATGTCTTCCCATATCAACAATATAGCTCCATTAGAAATAAGTATTGTGTCTTGTAAAACATGCCTCAAATTCCATTTTGTTGTCACTATTCAGACAACATAGTCTTGAAAATGAATTCAAATGAAAATAAAAAATCTATTTCGGCTTATGTAGTTTTATAATACTACCTTAACTGGCTTCACTCCAACAAGTACAGATGGAACAGCTTGGGCTGGAAGCTCGGAATAGCATGACCTAGGGCAAAAAAATGAATTTAAAATCAACACTATGTCTAACATCATGTTTGAAATATAAAACTCACTTTGTTTGTAAAGCATGTAAACATTGTTGAAAATGTTTTGGTTTTTTTTGTTTGTAATAAAAGCAGGTTATTGCATAAAGTTTACAAAGAACTGACTTCAGGAAATGAAGCCTGTTTCTGCTGACAACAGTAAAGTCTCCAAAGTCCACATAGTACACTTCCACCTCTGTGGCACTGAGGAGCTGGTGGATCACCACCCGGTAGAACCACATGCCTCGCGGGGCAACACAGCACACCTGTCCAGGTCGCACATATGGACCTGGGAGCCGGTAGCGCTCAGCAATCCCTGAGCAGGAATAACAGCTCCTACAAACAAACAGATCTCTGAACAATACTGAAAGCAGCTTCCTAAAATCACACACCAACCATTTTTCAGAAGATGGTCATATTCATGCTGCAATAAAGGTAGAATATTCATTTTGGAAAATTTATAAGATGGTTAGTTATGGACAAATTAAACAATGTCCTTTAATAAAACACCCCAATTCCAAAATAGTTGGGACACTAAATAAAATGTGAATAAAAACAGAATGCAATGATGCAATGTATGTACCTTTTAGAATTAATGATGCACTCACAGATCTGCAAGTTACCCATAGATTATAAATTAAGAAACTTGCATAAATGCAGAAAAACCCATTGAAATGAATGTGGGGTCAATTTGACCCCAAACACAGGGAAAGGTACAAAATGTGTTATAGTTTTATAAAAACGTGTCATTCTAAAAATTTTCGGGCTTTTTATAAACTCGGAGCCCTTTATGACCTCATGTTTTCAAATAATAAAAAAAATTTTTTTTTTTTTTGGACAATTAAATCTTCACCTAATTTCAGCTGAACTGAAACAACTGAAACAGACTATGTTTCAAAATTTTTTCCCCTGATCAGACCCCTGTTCTAACAGACCCCAAACAGAGTGCAAAGGTTAATGAGGTACTAATTAGGTGATCACCTGAACCAAATCTTATTTAACGAGGTAAAGTATAAAAACCACTGCTGTGGTCATCACGATCCTCTCACAATAGGACCAGTTTGAATAGCAAAAATAGAACTAGTACGGTCTTAAACTGGAACACAAAATCTATTCATCATGCCAAAAGAGTTAAAAAGAAAAGTTTTGAGTGAGAAAAAGAAGGGTTCAATTCTGGCTTTACTGGCACAGGGATACAGTGAGTATCAGGTTGTTTCCATCCTCAAAATTTCAAAGATGGCTGTTCATAACTAAAAGGTCAAGCAGCAGACATTGGGGACAACAAAGTTATAAACTGGCAGAGTGTGAAACCGAGTCTCCACTGACTGGATGATTGTCAACTCCTTCTAAAGTCACTCGACAAACATAGGATGACATCATGTGGCCTACAAAAAGAATGGTAAATGGCACCGGCATTTATGTGCACAGCAAGGATGGTTTGAAAAAGGCTCCTCCGGGTGGGGTTAAAGTCATGCAAAGCTAGAAAGAAGCCCTTCATCAATGAGAAGCAAAGAAGAGCTAGGCTAATGTTCACTAAAGACCATAAGGATTGGACCATAGAGAACTGTAGTAAGGTCATCTCTGACGAGTCCAATTTTCTGCCTTTTCCATCACATGATCGTCCAATGGATAGAGGGACACCTGGCGAGTCCTACAAGCCACAGTGCCTCACACCCGCTGTGAAATTTGGTGGAGGATCGGTGATGATCTTGGGGTGCTTCAGCCAGGCTGGAATGGGGCAGATTTTTGCTTGTGAAGAACGCATGAATCAAGTCATGTACAAGGTTATCCTGGAGGAAAACATGCTTCCCTCTGCTCTGACAGTGTTCACTAATTCTGAAGATTGTGTTTTCCAGCAGGACAATGCTCCATGCCACACAGCCAGGTCAATCAAGGTGTGGATGGAGGACCACAAGATCAAGACCCTGTCATCGCCAGCCCAATCTCCAGACCTGAACCCCACTAAAAACCTCTGGAATGTGATCAAGAGGAAGATGGATGATCACAAGCTCTCAAACAAAGCTGAGCTGATTGAATTTTTGGACCAGAAGTGGCATAAAATTGTGAAAGACTGGTGAAGGGCATGCCAAGATGCATGAAAGCTGTGATTAAATATCAGGGCTATTCCACCTGTTTCCATTTTGCAAATATTGATTTCTTAAGTCTTCCTAAGTTAAAATTAAAATTTAATATGATCTTGATTTCTATGCATTATGCAAGGTCTAAAAACACTGCATATTTTTTGTTATTTTGACCAGTTGTTATTTTCTGCAATTAAATGACTAAGTGACTATTTTGTATGTGGAATTTGGGAGAAATGTCAGTAGTTCATGGAATAAAATAAAAATGTTCATTTTCCTCATGCACATACCTATAAATAATAAAACCAGACAAGCTGATAATTTTGCAGTTGTCTCTTAATTTTTTCCAGAGCTGTATTGTTAATTCTACTGTCTGTTATGTTTTTATATGGAAAAAAAACTTCAACTTTAGCTGCTCAAATGAAAAATTCCATTGATGACAAATACTCATTTGTTCATGGCTAGAAATACCCTAACTGGGCAAATCAACCAGCTGGTTGACTTGCATATCTGCTTCCTGAATGAGTCAACTAAGGGGGGGGGGAACCAAAAAACAAAACAAAACAAAAAAAACCCCTGAAATGTCACTAAATGTGGAGTCAGGAATACAACCTCACTGACCTCACCCTTAAGTCATTTGGATAACTACAAAATAAAAAATTAACCTCATTTCAAACATTATGTTCTCTAGTATGCGGGCTTCTGGGTCTTCATTAAAGCGGACGTAAAAGTGACTGGGTGACTCAATCCTCTCGACTACAGCAGGCACCAGCTCCCTGTTTCTCCTGCGAGTGGGAGGTTTCAGCTTCTCGCATAAGAGTGCATCCAGAGGAATCTTATGGCCATGGCTCAGAACCGGCCCTGGGAAAATGTCCACTGTCTGAAAACAAAAACATCAAAAACATTCCTATACAAAACTACTAAATTACTAACAAACTATTAGGCAAGCTTTCATACAGCCTAGCATTTCATAATATATTAATTGTTAATTGTTATTCTTATTTATAGTATTGGCCTTTACAATATTGATATAAAAAAAAAAAAATGCTACAATATGCAAATGAGCCCTTTAACAAATGCCCAAATGTTTTATTGTCTGTATATCTAGCAATAAGGTCACCATGGTACTTTGACCTGAACCGAACATTATAATGCACCTGATGGATGATCTTGTTAGTGATTTCAATCTCAGGGTCAGACTCTAAAGATCTCACTGACTGTTCTCCATCATCCTGACACTCCCAAGCTGTCTCATAGCAGCTGAAGTAGTGTCCCTCAGTGGAAGGGTTCAAAGACAAGGCTGGAAAGTATACACCAGTCACATACAACACAGAATCATTAGCAGAGAGTGTGAAATAATCTACATTTCCAGTCAAAATCCAGTTCCAGTTCAATCCGTATTAATGGTGTAGACAAAACAAAATACTACAGAATAGCAATTAAATAGGGAAACAAAATCTTTGTAGAAATGATTACTCTCGGATCCTAGTGAGACTCTAAATGAGTGTCTAATTAAAAAAAGGGGCAGTCTGAGGATAAGTGTATTAACCCTAGAGATAAAAGACTTTTAGCATTTATCTGAACTTTTATCATCATTCATCATTTTATACAAAAAACTAGCATGATAAATATTTAGCACGTCTCTGATTTTATTAGATCTAGATTGTTCCAATAAAATAACGTAATTTGTACTATTTCACAAGTCAAAATACAATTAATAATAAACGTACTTTGATTTGCTTATACTCGGTGCGGCCAACATAGAGACTAACAGTAGATTTGGAAACTTTTTAAACCGAAATTCAAAAAAGAGCCTAAAGACAAATCTAGTGACTTTTTGAGTACATATTAGTGACCGTCTTAAACTCCATATGGCTCTTAAACTAACATCACAGCTGCTGATATACAAGTTGAAAAGTTAGCTCACCATTAGTGTCAAATGGCTGGCCATGTTGCACTTTCAACCAACCACTGTTCACCACTGTTCCCAATAACCAATCACTGATACTCACGGTATCCCAATGACCAATCACTGATCACCATGATTTGTTCTACTCTTGCATTGTATTGGGCTTCATTTTAATCTCCCTTCTTGGATATTTACAAGTAAATAAAAGTGAGTAACCATTTTCTTCATGAAAACTAACATTTCACACCTACCCGTTGTCAGTGCTTGTACTGTCTGCATTCTTGAAAGAAAGCATAATATTTTGATAATGTGTAAAATTTTAGTTTGTGGTACCATGACCAAAGGTTTCTATAAGAAATTAACTATTTAAGAAATATCTATTTATACATTTATAATATCTACATTTATAATATCTAAATCTAATCATTTCTGTTCTGATAAAACTCTTCCTTCGCCATGTTCCCTAGTTTGTAATTTGAAATGCCAATGACCACGATGAATAATTAACCCTTAGAACTCCAGCAGCACATTTTGATATAAAATACATGGGTATAATGTTGTTAAGTGTCTTTAAAGGCGAATTTAAGAAAATATGTAAAAATTAAGCAAATGCCTGTGGGCCCCAAAGGGTTTATTTGTTCTATATGACTTTTTTTTTTCTCCTTACAACAGCAATTCACCAGTGTTGTGCAGTCGGCACAAAGTTCCGCTAAAGTTCTAAGGGTTAATATCCAAATTATTCTATTGTGTCTAATGATATCTAGTGATGTCTAACCACGTTTTGAGCTTCAACTACTTTCTTCTGAAAAGAGTTGCCAGCATTGCTTATACCTATTTCTGGGTTAAAGCCAATATATGGCATTTGAAAAGTTTAACTGACTGTGTATATTCTCTCACCACTTTAATTAAAAAAACAAACAAATAAAACACCAGTACGCCTGCAAACTCATGCAACAGTCCAGTCAAAAGCTTCAGTTATTCTTCACATCAAACATCAGAATGGGAAAAATGTGATCTTGGTGATTCTGACCATGGCGTAGCTGTTTGACTGATCTGATTATCTCAGAAACTGCTGATCTCCTGGGATTTTCATGCACAACAGTATCAACAGAAAAACCCCAAACAATATCCAGTGACCAGCACTTTTGCCAGCAGAAACAGCTTGTTGAGAGAGGTCAGAGGCGAATGGCCAGACTGGATTGAGCGGACAAGTCTTCAGTAACTCGAGTAACTCCCTGTGACCAGAAAAATCATCTCAAAACACACAACACATTAAACCTTGAGGTGGATGAAGTACAACAGCAGAAAACCACATCGGATTCCTCTCCAATCAGCCAAGAACTGAACCTGAAGCTGCAGTGGGCACAGGGATCTTTTTTCCCTGTGCCCACTGATCTTTTTTCCAATCTTGAACTGTCCAGTTTCACGGAACATTAACTGAAGCTCTTGACCTGTATCTGTATGATTTTGTGCATTGTGCTGCTGCCACATGATTGGCTGATTGGATACTCTCATGAATTAACAGGGAATAGGTGTTCCTAAAAAGTGGCCAGTGAGTATACATCACTGAATCTTAATGTGTAAAGTTATGTCATTATATACATATTTAATGCTGACAGCTCATGCCTGAAATTCTGCTCAAGGTTCTATTCTGTTGTAAGATAAACCACAGCGTAGACTGTGTTAAGAAAAATGTGGCCAACCCACTCAGGTGGAGTATGTAGTATGTTGTAGCACCTGGTTGATCATTTGGTTTCAGCTCCATGATGAGTAAGTGATTTGCTCCTGCCTCGGTGCTTGGATGCACATAGAATGTGTCGCTGAGGGCTCCAACCATCTCGGTCACACTCAGGAAGCCACACTGGGCCAGGGGCAAGTCCTCACCATACATTTTCTTAAATTGGAACACAAACATAAAACATCTTGGTATTTGACAAACAGGAACCATATTGGTTCTACACTGGTATTAACAGTAGCAGGAGATAAACACATACATTTTTACATTTTCTGAAATACATCTTAAATAAATTTTAAAAAGTAAATATTTTTAAGATTCTAAATAAAACTTTGGCATCAAATCAGCTGCTTCCAGAGTTTGTAATTTTTAAAAATGTTTGAAAAACGTATCACAATACCTGCAACATTTTACATATTGTGACGTTATATACACTACCAGTCAAATGTGTGGACACACCTACTCTTTTTCATAGGTTTTTCTTTATTATTTTTTTGCTTTCTACGTTGTAAAACATTACTGAATACATCAAGACTATGAAGCAACACGTATGGCATATACTGAATTGTGTGGTAAACAAAAAAATGTTTATTAAAAAAAAAAAAAAAGTTTCATATTTTAGATTCTTCAAAGTAGCCAACATTTACCGTGATGGTACAATTGGCATTATCTTAACCAGCTTCATGAAGCAGTCACCTGGTGCTTTTCACATGCTTTTTAGTTAACACATGTGCCTTGTTAATATGGATTACTATAGTTGTTCTATAGGGCTGTTTACTGTATTTTTTTTTTCTGTATCATTTACTATTTTCTGTTGGTCTCAAATGCATTAAGAAGGAAAGCAATTCCACTAATAACATTTTGTCAACAACCACTCAACTAAGTAAAGAGAAACAACAGTCCATCATTATCCAGTCTCTTTTGAAGTCATAAAAATAAAGAAAAATTGAATTAGAAGGTGTGTCCAAACTTTTGACTGGTAGTGTACATGACGTTATATCATATTGCACAGCACTACATCTAATTTAATATCTTTCCAAGTTTATAAAAATTAGTTAGAATGCAGTAAAGGGGTAAAAACAATGACTGCCTGCAGTCCAGTCGCACCCATTATACAGTGCTTGTTGAATGTAACTGCGGTTCCTTCACCATATTAAGTATGTAAAATAAAATGGTGATTTTTGTGAATTATACAGTAGAATGTGCATGTTCTGGTCACTAAAACATCTTTTATAAGCAAAACAAAAGAAATACAAAGGTATAGGTAACAAAAGAGCCTATAAGCATCAACTTACTATTGTGAATTACCTTGTACTCTGCAGGAAGATTGTGAATGGCCATGCCTTGACCATGCTCAGTGACAACCTGAAAAGATATGTATTTATTAGAGAGAGAAGAAAGAGGGAAAGAAAGAAAAGAAAAAAAAATATATATATATATATATATATATATATATATATATATATATGCAGTAACTATTATAATTTTCAAAGATTATATAATTTTTTAAAGTTCACTCCCCTGCTTGTTTCCCAGACTAACCCTTCGAAGCTTCTCCTTTAGTTCCTGACTGACTGTGCCTGCGACTCCACTTTCAGTAATCCTCTTCCTGAACTCCTCCTCAAGCTGGCACACAAAACCAAGTCCATTTATCAAATATTTTAGAGTATAGTAATAAAGCTACAATGTCAAGGTAACTGTATTTAAAATAATATATATCATAGCAAATAAGTGTTTGACAAATGTAAGGAAATGCATCCTTAAGAGTGCATTGCTACTCATAAATGCCCTTATTCATTAAATGAAGTAAAGACGTTAGCATCGGGAATAGTTGGGAAACAAGAGCCTGTGTTCATTTAAGTACATAACATTGCATGTGACATCCTGACAACAATCATATGCATGTTATTCATTTAAAATACACCCTAAATCATATAAGTGCTGAAATACCGAGCCAATATAATAAATAAAAAAAATAAATAAATAATCAGTGAATGTGGATCAAAGGACAGTTTAATGCTTTATAGATCCCTGGCCAAGAGTCCAAGAAAGCATAGTTGGCCTTGCTATCTTAATGGAAAGAATGGTGATGGTATACAGAACAAAGCAAGTACCACTATCTTCCTTTCACATTTCTGTGACATTGCTTGCAGTGTAAAACAGATGCTTGGCTTTATGATCCCTGGAGTGAAAACGCGTTAGCCTTCACCCTTAATGTACTTGGCTATCCAATAAAGAATAAATATTTAAAAAGAAATAATTGCTGGCATGCAAAAAATTAAAAGATGAAATAAAAATAATGCTGAAAATCAGTCATTACAGTTTGTGTAATTGTTAGTTGTTGTTTTGTCTGTATTAACTATGAGGAACAAGCACCAGGCTGAAATGATGCAGACTCGCTCTGTAAATCAAGTACCATTAAGAACACCAAAAATAACCAAATCTTGGTTTGTCACTGTAAACTGTAAATGAGGTCTTGCCCTCAATGTGCTTTTTAAGTTTTTTTGAGAAAATGAAATGAAACCTTTGCAACAGACTTCTCAAATGACTCTTCTTGCATTACAAGAGTAGGAGGTTCAATCTCCTTTATTCCCATGGCTGCAGTGTCTCTGAGTTTCTGCTGGGCTTCAGACTGGATGTTGCTGAGCGCCGCCGTTTCTCGAAGTACTTTGGCAGAAACAAAGAATGATTTCCTTATCCATTAGAACAATTATGGTGCAAAGATGGATCTATTTCAGTTTTATGGTTTGGCATATAAGAAGGCTCTGTATGATATATATACACACACAGTAAGATGGAACACAAACTTCTCCTGACCAGACACAGCTTAATTTATTGGCTCACCTGAACTAGTGGAAACTCTGGATATTCCTGCAGAGTGTTTAGGGAGTGCAGCGGTACTACTGAACATCTGTTTGCCTGATGTGATTTCAGTCTTTAGTATCAGCTGTGACCCCATGCGAGTCTGCTTCACCGTGATCATGTCCGAGGCTGCAGCCAGCATCTCAGCGATGGAGTAGAAGCCATAGTTCAGGACATAGAGAGGCCTGCCGAAGCGGACTGCATAGCACCTCTCCAACTCAGAAAGCCTTATAGGGCCATAGGTGAGTAACTGCCTGAGCTGTGAGCGCAGCTGAGCAGGGAGAGCAGGGGGAGTGTGACCTCGACGAGGGATGACAAATGAGTGCTGGTGATGAAGGGAATGTGATGAGAAACAACTCATGCTGCCAACTTTTGACTTGGACTTGTGCTTGGGGTTCCGCTGTTTGGAGACGAGCTCTTTGATGTCTCTTGTGGTCTTATCCCCAATTGCTATAAGAAAGAAAATATGCTCAAGAATATATGCTTGTCTGACAAAATCACCAAAAAAAATCCAACAGTGACAGACAATTTAGACAGTCAACAAGCAACAAATACACAATTATGAAGGCACCAAAACATTAAAGGAGCAGTGTGTAACTTTTAGAGGCTTCTGCTGAATGCAAGATGAACTGCAATTGCAATGGAAACACTATCAAATCTTTTCCATCTTCCTGACTGACCCCATGTTTGCTGACACTACATATGCCTCATGAGTTGCCTCTTAATCAAAATTCACAGAGCTGAGAGACTCTGTTCCTCCTAGGTGCAAAGCTAATTTGTGGGCCAGAAAAATGTAAACAAAGCCCTAAAACCCTGCATAAAATGCTCGCACTTATCGTGCATCTGCCTTTCTATATTATTTTTAAAAGCTATAAAAACACTTTAAACCCTACAAACACCATCTCTAAACATTCGTCCTTAAAGCAGCGGTCGAGCAGTCCTCATCTGGTGGAACACGGTCCGGATGCAGACCCGATATAGCATTTCAATGGACTGAACTCTGCCTCCAAAAAATACCCTGGCAGAAGGAATCAATGTATGAAAAGTAGAAAAATATGCATTTCTTTAACATAAAATTAAAACATTAATTGAAAAAACTATCATTTATTCTTTAGACATTTTGAAATAATGGTGAAATTTGGGACAACAGAAGAAATCATCAAAATGCAAAAGAATTCGTTTGAAACAGAGTCACTTTAACTGACTACTATCAGACCTTTCAGACTAACCTGGATAACTGAGAACACACACATATTACCTTTTAACATTAAAGTGCCATTGAGGGCATAGCCCAAGTGCACAGCATCTGGCATTTCCTTGACCATGTCCAACACAGAGCCAAAACCAAGGACCTTGAGGGGCATGGGGTGGCCCAGCATGTTCTGATAGTCATTTCTGAGCTGCTCTGGAGAAAGGCCATGCTTGGAGGAGATGAGCAGAGAACGAACATCCCTCTTCACACTTGAAAAAAGTTGCTCAGGATCCATAATCACACCTGACACTAAAGACAGAGAGGGTGTTTGACTGTGGATTAATAAGCATTATATCTCAAGGAACATGTTTTATTAGTGTATTTATCACTAATGCATTTTACATTTTTATTTTAACTTTATTTCATTTTTGTCACCGTGACATTTAAAGACAAAAGTCAGGCTGGCACCTCACATGGCTATCGTCTGTCTAAGGTTAGCTACTGGAACTTGCCGAGTGGATTCACTGATTTATTAGTGTCCAACAATACTGCTAGTTTATACACGGGTTTATGTGCTAAAATTGTATATATATTTTTTTTTAAAAAAGGAAATAAACATACTGCTAATTGACCAGGCTAGCAAAACAAGTCAACTTTGTTGTACATACACTACAGCACAAGCTAACTAACGCCACATTTTGTGGTTATCAAACGGTTCGTTTGAAGAACATTTGCAGATTTTTCTAAGCTCATTTACCTCTTACATTTGTTTTCCTCAAGTCCTCGGAACCTACTCGATCACTAACACCTTTCTTTTAGAATTGGTTTTTTTTTTTTTATGCTAAGTTTTGCAGCACTTTCACTGCAGCTTTGACTCGACACCGTGGGCCGATGCTCCCGCTCGCGCGTCATGTTTTGCGCACCTTCAGTTACGCACATTTCCGTTACGCGTATTCTCCCCTACGCACTCCGACCACGCCCACTAAGTTCAAAATTAGGGCGGCCTCAGGAATGAAGGCGTGATTTATTCCAAACAGAAATAGACTGGAGTCACACCTCAGGTATTTTGGCTGTCGGGAAAACCTGCAACGTGGACTTTCCCTTTTTTTCATGTGAATGTAATTGAAATCCATTCAAAGCAAAACCCAGAGTCGGAGTTTGAAAATAAACAAACAAACAAACAAATAAATAAAGGGAGCTCAGGTTTAGTGATATGCAGCCGTTTCTATGTAGGCCTATGAAATAACCCAATAACATCAAATGAATAGGGCCTTTATACTAAACAAGTGCCCTGGGCCTATGCATATAAACACATGTTTGACGTGTGGAGATTCATTTATAAAAATGATGAGGACCAGTAAATCTCATCCCTCATGTCCTGCTCATGACACGAAAAGCAAACATTAAAGCGTGGCCACGATGTAAACAAAACGAGGGAACGAATTATTAAAACATGGCCATGAGGTGGGAATACTCATGGCCGTCTTCTTTGCGCTTTTCAGCTCGTTCCCTGCTTCAGGAGCACAAGCAAATGTAGTGCAGCCATTTTGGATTAGGATTGTCAAGGCATGCAAGAAGGTTGGTCCTCTTTATCTTAGCTATAGCACTAATCTTATAGTGTTAATCTAGCCTATATACTAATTGATATTTCTGTTTTATTCTAATGGAATTCATTATTTACCAGGCTTTTGAACAATGATGTGATGTAAAACGTTTTTTTTCCCTGTTTAACAGTGTACTATATGGTTGTTAGAAATGTTGTAGTTTAAAACGAATGTCACACAAGTCGAGAATTTTTAACCTTATTTGTACACGTATAATAATGTTAAAATTAGGCCTCCCGCCGACATAAATGGCAATATACTGTTTCGCCGCATGGTGGCGCTTGATTTACTCTCAAGGACAGGACGCATGTAAACGGTATTTACCTAAGAAACGCCCCGATTTTGGCCTTTTCTCCGCCCAAAGAGCGTTGCTGCCCTCAGGGTGCGGGAGAATACACGCAGAATGAAGCCGTTTTTTTTTTTTTACTTAAGCGGGCGGAAGAATCAGGCTCCTTGGTAGAAAACCCCCACATGGCACTGTGCACTACTTTCCTAAGATTTTACTTGTCACCTAAACAGTTTATTAATAATTGAATTGGGTGGACGGCTTTCTAATTACATTACTAATTGAAAACTCGGGGCGGATGTTTTCTCAGACACTAATAAGAGAGAAGTGCTCCATCAGCAGCTCCCTCACACACACACACATACACACACACACACACTCTTTGTTGAGTTTACACATTCCCACACGGCACATCTTACTGTATGCACATGTAAAGATAACACAGATTTAGTTTCTATTAATTTTTTTTTTTGCTATATTTTATGTTCCAGACTATAACTGATTATTGAAGAATAACTATTTGTTTGCCAACAGCCATAATGTGCAATAAGACTAAAGCTGGTGGTAAAACAATTAGAGAATGGCAACAGAAAAGTTGTTTTGGTGTATATATAATTTCTATATTATTTACTTTAGATTTTGTGAAGAATTTAAGAGTATAACATTGCATTATTAATTATTCTCTTTTTATTATTTGAATAAATAAATAGATAAATCAAACATTCAATCATTATGGAAGCGCATACAATCGATAAGTGCTTTATCAGTCTGAGTTGCAGTGGATCCAGAGCCTTTCCAGGGACCACTGGGTGCCAGGTGTACAACCAGGATAGGATGCCAGTCCTTCTCAGGGCATCATGTGCGCACAAATTCACACCCTCAGTCATTTACATATAGATGCATTATATAGTAACCAGTGCATGTACCTTCATATTTTTGGTAGATGGGAGGAAACCCAGGGAGTCATGGATACTGGGAGAACATGAACAATTCTGCCCAGACAGTAACAGCCTTGTTCACAGCCTTGAAGCTGTGAAGTGTCAACCCTACCCACTGTACCACCATGCCACAAATGTTTAATTATTGTATTAATTTTACACCATAAAGCAGAACAAGAAATATATATTGCCATATAAATACTTGTCTATATATAAACTATGACCCAAACAGGTTTAGTTCTAATATTTTGCTAATCATAGTGTACCTAGTGGACATTTTTTTTTTATTAGCCCTACACATCTTTATATTGTGGAAAATTCCAGGTGTGCATCATGAGGAGGGCATAGATATTAGATTTATTAGTTATTAATGTACTGTTTCCTCTTGTTTAATTTTTTGTCCCAGTATTTGATGCAGATCTACTTTTTTACTTTGTAGTTCTAAGCTTGATTGTATTGTGTCATTCCCCCCTTTCGTCTGTTGTTAGTCATACTCCTGCCCCTGCCTCAGCCACGAAGCACACCGCACTGTAAAAAGGATTGCTGGCTGTTAGCTAAACCCAACAGCTCAAAAAGCAACCTTCCACTGCTGACTTCACCAAACAAGAGGCAGATGTTCCTGATGAAAGAAAGTGAGATGGAGAGAATGACAGAAAATATATCTCCACCACCACCTCCAAAAGCTGGCAGGACCAAGAGAGAGACAGCACCGATGGCCAGAGACAGAAAGCACAAAGTGGGTAAGACAGTGAAACTCCAGGAGGCACACAAAGTGAAAGAGAGGATTAAGGGCAATGAAGCAGGGGAAGAGCACAGTAATGAGGACAAAAAAGAAGTGTCATCCACCGTGATCAACGTTGACAGTGTGAGACAGAAGACGAACAGAGAGAGTGAGGAGATGCTGGGCCTTTTGGAGAGTGAATGGCACGACGAGGGTGAGTAAAATGCTGTCTACATACAGTATATACTCAGGCAGAAACAGGGCAGAACAGTCAGGTATTGAATCAACACTCAACTTTAATTTTGCAACACAGCCTTGAAGCCTCAGAGCCTTGGAGTCTGTGAGCTGCTTCTCACTTTTGCAGCTCTTGCCACAGTGATATTCTTCTTTCCTATATCAATTTGGTTCTGTGTGAAGGTAAGTGTTTATTAATATTTCTGATAGAAGATATTAGTTTAAATTATTAATGTTAATATAACCTTACCAGATCGTGCGAGAGCATGAGCGTGCCGTGGTGTTTAGACTTGGACACCTGCTACAAAGAAAACCCAGAGGACCAGGTACATGTGTGCACACATGTTTTAAGAGAAATAGGCAGCACAATAGTCCAAAAAGGTCTTGATGTTTAGTCTTCACGGTACAATACCTGATGCTGAAGTGGAAGCTTCAATGCTAGTCCTTTCAGTTACTTGAGAAATGAATATAGATTAGCATCAAAATTAGATTTCTTCTTACAGTGTGAAACCTTGCTTTTTATTCTTTTTTATATATTTATTATTTATTCCTTTAGTTAGTGATAACAAGTATAATAATAATAATAATAATAATAATAATAATTATTATTATTATTATTATTATCAGCAGCAACCATTATGTTTTATCTTATTACAGGGTTGCTCTTTTATCTCCCATTTTTGGATGTTTGTCATAAAGTGGACATCAGGGTAAAGATGCTGAAGGTCCCCTCTCACTCGGTAACCTTTCTGACTTTCACATTTCTGTGCACTATTCCTGTAAGCAATGTTTTTTCCCCTCACTGTAATTCTTTAGTATGGACAGCAGTAATCATATGAACACATACAGAAGATCTGTTTTCAAAAGGACAAATTTTTTTCAAAAATATAATGATCTACTTTAAGAATAATGCCGTGGTATGTCATATTAAATGCTTATTTGCATATATTTCATTTTACTTTATACTTTATACTTTAGTTCGTACTACCTGCTTGTGTGTTTTAAATGGTTGCATACACTAATGATACAGTGAAATCTTGATATGTTTAACACAATAATACCAAAAAAAAAAAGAAAGAAAATCAAACCATTGTGGAAAACTACACTACACATGGCCTTACAGTCCAAGCATGGTTTCATGAGACCAGTGGTTTCTGTCTAGATGCTTAACCATAAAGGCCCAATTGCTGCAGAGATGGTTATGCTTCTGGTAGTTTTCCCACCTCCACAGAGGACCTTTGCAGATTGTAGGGTTATTATTTTGAATACAATATTTTGTTTTGAGTTTCTTCTGTATTTATCAACTAATATCTCCTACTATAGTATATAGGAGTGAAATTGTCTATTTAATTAGCTTAGAGGTCATAGCAAAGGAACTGAATACTTGTGTAAGGGTGTTATCATTATTTTAATTAAATAAACAAAAATGTTAATACCTCATTAAGGTTTTTTCATTAAAGAATATTTTTCACAGATTGAAAAAAAACCGATTTAAAATCTAAAATAAGATTAATATCTAATTTTAAGGTAAGGGTATAATAAAATGAATTAGATACAGTTTGAATGCTTTGAGATTGCACTGTATATGAAAACATGGGGAGAGAATTCAGGAGATTCTACACTTACAGTAACTTTAATTCCTGAAGCTGTCTACTAGAAAGTTTTTTCTCCATCAAAGCTGTTACTGCAGATCAGTATCCCTGCAGACCTAATTCGTCTTATGCTGTTCCAAACATAATCACAAATGTGATATTTTACTACAGTATATCTTTCTCAGTTGCGACACCTTGAATTTGTGTCCATCCTGTTTTCTGATCTGCAGGTGGTGACGAAAGACCTGGTGTGCACAGAGGTGAGTGCAGTGTGCTACTACCGCATTGAGAATGTGTCTGTGTGCTACTCGTCCCTGGCAGGAGTCCCAGCTGTGCTGCAGGCTCTGGTTCAGGTCTCAGTCAGGGAGGTTCTGGCCCATCACACCTTTAACAGCATACTGCAGAACAGGAGTGAAGTTGCCCTCCAGATCCAGGTATACATTACCAGTCTGTTAGAAACCTATTTGCAGAAGGCTAAATCCTATACTAATGAACCATCAGTGGTTTATATCATTAGTTACAGATAGTTGCAAGTAGGTCCAAGAATAACACCATACAGTATATATATTATGTACTGTATGTAGACTTATTTTTAGTGGCACTGCATATGCATATGTCAATATGTCACAGTTGTACTTTAAATCTCTTGAGGTTGCACTGGATTCCATCGTCTGCAGGTGGGGAATTAAAGTGGAAAGAGCTGAGATGTAAGTTGTCAGATAAATGCTATGCATCAATAATGTTCAACCACAAAATCATAAAAAGGGCCATCACAATATTTGTGCATTGTTGTTGAGTCATCTGTTGGGTGGGAAACATGTTCCCCTTGTTTTGACTGCAGCGAGGACCTCTGTCTCCCACCTGAGCTTCAGCAAAACTTTGCGGTTGAGGCCGAAGCAAAGAGGCAAGCCCAAATGAAAGTAAGAAAATTCAGTTATATCTATAATGGGTTTAGTCCATAATAAGCTAAACTTGGGAGTGTAGGAGTACCACTGTGGTTCATTTCTGAGCCTGTGATTTAGTTATTAGCACTTATGAGATATAAAGTGGATTTGGGATCTTGTATTTAGCCACCCTTCATTAATTTCTCATCTGTTTATGTGAATTCATTTATTGTGGAATAATTTTTAGTATAATGAGAAATAAAGTAGTCATTTTTTAGTGTTCCAAATTTAACACCTAGCTCTTAATAAGTTAGCAAAAAAATTACTGTGAAATGTTGTTCCTCCAGTGCGATGTGTTAGTGACACAGCCCATTATGTGTGTGTGTGTGGTGTTATATCAGGTGATTGCAGCAGATGGTGAGAGGGCAGCATGTGAGGCTTTAAAAGCCTCTGTTGACTCACTGTCAGATTCTCCTTTGGCCATCCAGCTGCGCCTTCTCCAGCTCCTCCACACACTGCGCTCTGACCAGCCTGCTGTGCTCCTAAGTCTCCCATCCAATCTCCTCAACCAGCCACTTCAGCTGGCAGATACAAGCAGCTCCTCCAATCAAAACCAGCCAACAGGGGACATCTCCGAGGAAATGGCTAAAGACTCCCCAATGATGTAATGTAAACTCCATTAAGGGAGTCAAGATTTGTAGTAAAATGTTAGAATAATCTATTATAATAGTTCCTCTCTAACAGTGTTTATTAAAGGGACCAACTGATGGTCACTTTATTTCTAAGACTCTTTGCATAGTTTTAACTCTCAATGAAAAAATCATGGCAGCAACAAGAGAGGAATTTTGACTTAATACTGTATATTATCTATGCATTAAAAATATTTATAATTAATTTATAATGAAATTTAATTAATGAATAATTAAGATCAATCCATTGGAAAATCTAATTAAATTAATCTATTATAGCCCACACTCTGCCCATTCTAATGTAAGTTATAGTAGTTTATAGTTATGATCACTTCTGAGTGGACCATGACCTAATTTTAATCCTTACTTAGCTATAATAATAAATACAATCTTGATAATAGGTAGTGATTTGGCAGTGAGTTTACAAATGTATAGTCAGGACTCAACCCATAATTGTACTGCAATTAAAAGAGCAAACATCATTCTGGCAGAAAACAATATTTTATTATGTACACAAATATTTCATATACATTGTGCATTAATTCTTCTGTAAACTGTTTTTTGTTTAATATAGAAATTTCACTCATCCAAATTGCGCTCATCAGCAGTAAGTTTTATACTTGCTATTGGTTTAGCATTTCTTGCTGCTTTTAGTGGATTTGGGGCTGGGAGTGGGCTGCTGGCTCACCTCTTTCTGTTCAGTCTCGGGCTTAGCAACTGATGAAATAGACTTGCTCGCTGAAAAAGAAATGCAAATTTCTATGTTCAAACACTAACATGATTGTGGCTGCATTCTAAATTTTTCATGTTTCTAATTATTAAGCATAAAAAATACAACTTTCTGTAGTTGTGGGAGACCTCTGAGAACATGAGGTGCTGTACTACTATACTGATATGTTCCTTTAAGTGACACTTGTATAAACCTTTAACCTGGTTTTCAGGCTTGTCTTTTACTAGGACTTGCATCTAGATTGTATTATAACAAGATTTTAATAGTGTGCATTTACACTTGTGGTGAAATTGAAATCCACTTGCTGCATAATATGCAAAATAAATTGATGAGCATTATGACAAACATTTGGCTTTAAATATGTTTAAAATGTGTTTGGGTGCATTTACCCCTATTTAATGAGGATAATCTGGATATTCAAGATGAACAACCAACGTTTTCTGTTTGTTATTTTCTGTGTATTTTCAGCCCACCTTTGGTTTCAGGACTGGTTCTTTGTTGTAGTTGTCGCTCTAAATCATGGATTTTCTCTAAAGCTGCCTGGAGGGCTTCCTCTGCCCTTAGAGCCCTCTCCTCAGCACCAATAGCCCGAGCCTCCACAACACTTACACACATGCACACACATTCAGATTGCAGATTATAAACCTGATTTGTGATATGGAAAAACTTTCATTAAGCAATCAGATAACATTTAGAACTCAGTACTCAGGTATATGTATGTATGTGTATCAGAAAACCTGTTTAAGAGGTCATTCAGTGGTCATTAAGTAAGCAATATTGTATAAGCAAGGGTGCAGTTATACTGAATATCAGCATGGCTGTGATTTGGCTGAAGGCACAAGCCCACAGGCTGAGTGCCATAAATAAAGTTTAAAATTGGGAAGTGGAATTTTATGTGGTGAACACAGACGAGTACAAACAGTGAAACATCCCAGTGCAGTTATAATAAATATAAGCACTCTTGGAATGCCAATCAAATTAGTGGACTGGTACAAGCTGTTGTATAATTCATGTCCTACTCACAGTAGCTCCTGCTGAAGAAGCCCCACAGTACCCAAAGCACTAAAAGCCTGCTGTGCGTTCTCAGAGCATGCTCGCATCACAAGATCTCTGGTCTACACAGCAATAAACATATTTATAACTTGATTTTATTTATAATTTATAATTACTTGGTCAATTGGTTTTATCCAGAGTGCCTGTTTCACATAGGGATTTGATGGGTGTGAACAGTCAATGAACACTAACCCCAGTGATGTGTACAGTTTCCTCTCCCAAGGTCTGTTCAATAATGTGGCCATCATGACCAATAAGCTTCAGGACTGAGATGACTTTTTCATCCTCTGTGACATCCCCTTCTATCTCCTCTACCGTTTCATCCTCTGTGACATCCTCTTCTATCTCCTCTACCTATATTTACAATATAAATAATTTTAATCAGCAAAAGCAATCTATGTGACAAAATGTGCCACACATCAGTAGGTTGTACATTGTAAGAAAGTTAAAGGTCATTAAAGTCTTGTAAAAGAAAAAAAAATTCATTGACCTTCTTATTCTTATTTTGGGAAATATAAGGCTTGCCTCCAGCTGCCTCCTCATCTTCCTTGGCTTCTGCTGGCCTCTCTGGTTTCGCATATACATTAACCTAAAACAAAAATAAAACACTTTTGCATGTGTAGTGATTAATCCTTTTGAATCAAACCCTCTGTATAAGCAGATTGTAACACAACAAATGCACTTGGGTGCAGACAAAAACAGGTCAGAGGTAAAATAGATTGTATTGAGAACACAAATACTGATTTAACGAAACTGCAGGAACTAACCACTCTACATATTATGGGTTACAAGCTTCAGGGTTACAAGGTAGCATTTTCTCACATATACACTAACTGAACTGACATGCAAGAAGTAAAACAATGGCCAAAAACCAGAGCTGGAATTACAGCATATAATATACGCTGAAAAACTTTACAAGAAATGCTGGATACAGTTCACAAAAACAAGTTCAAAGCTTTTGGATAAATGAATAAATGCATTTGCAAAAGGATTATATTTTGCACCATAATATTTTGAACAATGATGCCCTTCTCCTTTCCCACAAACCATTCAGCAAAGGTTTTTCAGTTTTCTTTTCTGAATCAGACCAAACAGAAAACATACCAAAGCTGATTCAAAACTAGGCAAATGGACTTTTAGGTAAGAAAACAGCTGAGGTACTTTATTATGTCTCTCAAAAAATTCCTCTAAACCAACCAAATTTAAATTAATTCAGAACCAGTAGTTGTTCTACCTGTTTTAGAATTGCAGCACAAACACAGCAGTATCTGCTGTAAAAATCATTACACATACAGTGTCGCAGAAACTGTAATGCATAACTGAAGGTTGAAATTTCAGACAATATCTTCCGGAATGAGACAGAACTGAGGAACATTTTACTAAAGGGATAAAGCTTCTCACTGGAGAGGGTACATTCTCTACAGATAAGGAGAGGTCAGTGATGAACTTGGGCATGGCTTCCCCAGCCAGCTGCAGCTCCAAAGGGTGTCCCATCAAATCATACAGCAGGATCTGACAGATGTCCACCCACTCACCACCCTCCCTCTGACACATCAAACACACACAAAAGAAAGAATATGCTTTCTGACTGATTAACCAGTTGAAATATAATATCTTTAAGAATTTTTTTTTTGACAGCCAAATTTTACCTACACAAAGAGGAGAGATCTTATACCTGAAGCTTGTTGAGCTGGTAAATTTCATGTTCTGTGTCATCCTGAGTCATATTCTTCTGCATCACTTCCTCCACAATAGCCTGGCAGGAACTGTACATTGATAATCAAACATAGTGGATCACCAAATAAGATCTCAGTTTAATTGTCATTTTGTATCTCTTTTCCTACAGCACATCCTAAAGAATTATAATTTTTATATTAATAATTGCTATCATGTTATAGTTACATTTAAAGTTGTGGAACATTACTGTTACAAAGCTCTGACATTTGGGACTACTACTTCTTTCCATCCATCCATCCATCCATCCTATACCGCTAATCCATCAGGGTCGTGGGGAAGCTAGAGCTGAGCTGACTTCGGGTGAGAGGTAGGGTCCACCCTGGGCAGGTTGCTAATCTATTGCAGGGCTAATACACGGACAAACAACCATTCACACTAACATTCACCCCTATGGGCAATTTAGAGTAGCCAGTTAACCAAATCTGCATAGAATGCCTAGAGAAAACCCATGCAGGCATAGGGAGAACATGCAAACTCCACACAGAAAGGCCCCAGTCAGCAACAATGTTTGAACCTAGAACCTTCTTTCTGTGAGGTGACAGTGATATCCAAAAATGCTAAATAAACATCTCCTCAAAGGAATTTTCACTACGTTGACCATATTAACAAATTATAGATTTTTATTTGTTAAATAACAACATATTATTTACAAGCCTCCACCATGTGAATGAGTTATTACTTCAGAAATTATAATGTATTAGAACAAGGGCATTATTATAATCTTGTGATTTGCCTTGGAGCTGGAACTACTGTCAGAGCTGCTGTTACACAGAGTTAAGAATAGGGTTAATCAACAGGTGGTTATTTTTCCAGTGCCTCATGTCTATGTAAAAAGAGTCATTAATGCTATAGAAACTAGGAGAGCACTGGCATTACTTTGTAATGTATTTGGAGAAGTAGTTCAGTTTCTGTGCAAGATTCCTAGCATCGTCTTCCAGCTTCTGAAAAGGCACATCCTTAAAGACATTTAACTCTAGACTTGGTGGAGGATGGGGCTCCTGCGCATCACACTGATCTGGCACCATCAGTAGAAGCAGTTCCACCATCCAGCGAGTCCGCAGAGTGTGCAAAGAACTGACCTGTTCATCAAAGACAAGTTCAGCTGACTGTTTTACTGGCTCAGAATATACATAAAAACACATAAAAGAGCAGGTACTATACCTCTTCACAAAGGGTCAGGTTTGTGTAGTCAAAGAAGTTGTTTTGAGAGGAGACAAACACCCTCAGCATGTTCAGGACATCATCAATTTCAATCCTGCCATAGAGGCAGATGGCTCAGTGAATAATCAATTACACAGTGTGTGTTGTACTCGTCTTATAACTATCAAAACTTACTTGGTGTGAGGCTTGTGCTTTATCCTTTCACTTTCTGCCTGGGTGTTGCTCACGTTTACCAGGGCCTCCTCACATAGATTTATCCAGCTTCCTAGGGCCTTCTCCAGCTTTGACCAATCAGAGTGATGCAGTGTTTCAAGCTGTTCAACAAGAGACTTCAGTCTGTTAGACCAGGAGTCAATTACTCCAGCCAGAGTGATCAACTGTTGATGAATTCCTGAAGCATTAAATACAGAGGTTCCAGGGTAATAAATATGATTCTCAATTTGTGGAGTGAATTAAAATAGTTACAATTGTATTTGGCTGATGCTTTTATCCAATGATAGTTACAATTCACGAGATACAACTGAGCAACTGGGGATTAAGGGTTAAGGGTTATTCTCAAGGGCCCAACAGGGTCAGTATGGTCAGTCTGGGATTGCTTAAATGATGAATAACCCAATCCTAGTTGATTTAAAAATTCAATTAATTAAACTACCTGGATAATTGGCTCGTTAGTTACTCTATCAGCACAATAGTATGTTCATACAAATCTAAGGTAAATGCAACCAGCTTTTTAATTACATTAACTGTAAAGTGCAACTTTCAACACTGACAGTATTACATATTAGAATTTGCAAGAATATTGCATCAACTTTTGATATTTTGTCAACTTTGTTTTCTTGTACTAGGTTAGGTCAGTCCTATTCTTGATTGATTCTTACACAAAAAAGTATAACTACGATCTTGTCTATATGTGAAATTCAGGAAAGAAGTGCAGACACAGAAAACCTCTTACCACTCTCTCCATTGATACGGATACCCATCTGCGTGTGGAGCTCAGTGACAGCATGGCTCAGTTCTCTCATTGCCAACAGACCCTTAGGATCCTCTCCGTCCAATGCTGGATGTCTCCTGAACAGTTGCATATAAACCTCCACCCATGAATCCTGCAGCTGCTCCAGTGTGTGAAGAGTCTCTTGACCAGAGAGAAGGTCATCTCCTCCATAGCGCTCACATTGCATGGTCAGCACCTATGGACATACATGACATGGTACAATATGAAAAACTCATTCTGCCTTAAAAGATTACGAATAAGTAAACAGAAGTTAGAAATCTCTAACCATTGACCACTGCTTCAAGTCATTGAACAGCACCTCCTCTGAAGTTTTTTCAAATTTTACTTTACAATCAGGGCTCCTATAAAATAGTTATAAATTGTCATGAAAATTGTCAAGTGAAATCAAAATGAATAAAAACAAAGTAAATCTTCTTTACCTGATGTTACTCTCACAGAACTTGTGCCACCTGGCAAGGCCGTGCTGGACGGACCTGATGCTCTCATATTGTTTTATTTCAATCTCCCTTAGATTCTCCATGAAACCGGTTAGCTGCTCTTTCCACTCGTCTGTTAGCTGCATGATGTGTTTCAGGTCCTCAGAGTCCTAGTGTGTTTGTTTTAACATGTCAGTCTTTCATACCTAGTGTGTAAGAGTTTATGTTTTATTATGGCCACAACTATTGCAAAACAGAGTTTATACCTTTGCTGTCAGGACAGTGGTGAAATGCTCTGCAGTTTTGCTCCATGCTTGCTCACTAACATGAAGTCTGTCGACCAGCTCCAGGTTGTTTAACTTGATAACCTGGAAAAGTTCTGATTTAGACTTAGATGTCTAAAAATACAGATGCGGGGATGCAATTTATAAAAATGTAGACATATTATTTTCTAATTATTGACAACATATAAATACACACCAAAGTCTCTTAAAAGCAAAATGGGTTTGGATGTTAACTAGAGGTCTGGAATGTGGTTAAAATTATTTCACCCCACGCATTGTTATTATCAGACCTTGAGAGCGATGCTGTAGGTGACCTTGCTCCATAAGTCCCTGTCTTCAGTCAGTACAGCTATTTGCCCCTCCAGCCTTTGCCTCTGCAGTTCATACAGATTGTGATACTCCCCAACAATGCTGCAAAGGAAGCCTGCATGTCATCGAAAAGCCATACACTATACTGTATCAAACTTATAAAAGTTATAGTGCCAATTTGAGATCAGTTAGTGAGATCCCTAAATAATTCTGTACGAGTCACCTGAAGATTATATTGATATGGTTAAATGGTAGCTGAGCCTTGAATCGACTGACATACGTGTTTACTCACTCAGAGTCAAGCTGT
This sequence comes from Notoglanidium macrostoma, assembly GCA_030068235.1. Taxonomy (NCBI): domain Eukaryota; kingdom Metazoa; phylum Chordata; class Actinopteri; order Siluriformes; family Auchenoglanididae; genus Notoglanidium; species Notoglanidium macrostoma. Next base: position 10,253,281 of record JAQQZR010000007.1, read on the forward strand.
GATCGCTTCAGTACTTTAGCCAGCTCCTCCTGGGCCTTTTCAGCCTGCTTGGACACATTCTCATCATGTTCCTTCAGCTGATTTAGCTCTCTGAATTATTGTAAGAAGAAAACACCATATGAAACCAAAGGACATGAGGAAAAATATGAATGCCAAGGAGAGAAGCAATTGCTCCTTCCACACTACAGAAACTTTTCTCAATGTTCCACAGATATAGTGAGGTAATTAAACAGAATAACAATAGAGACACACAGATGATATAAGAACACAGTAAAACACTTAGTGCACTTCTAAAAAATTGTCATTTATGTAGAATTACAATGCAAGTAGAGGCTTATATCAGGTGTTGTAACATTGGACTTTACTTATTAAGTTGTGCAATTGAGTGCTTGAAGCAGATGATCTCTTCAGTCAGCCGGCGGTCCAGAGCTCTCTGCACCAGGGTCTCTGTATGCAGACTTATGAGTTGACGGGGGATTCGGTCCAGTAGAGCCACATACCTGTGCCTAAGGCAAGGTATCTTTACTTATATACAGATATTCAGTTTAGTATTTTAGCCTAGGTTTGCAAAATTAAAACAGAGGAAATATGTGATTATGCTGGTGAGGTCACAAGGTCACTATTGATTAAGGAAACTAGGGAGAAAGAAGACTTTGAGGAGAGCACACACCTGAGTTTAGCTAGCAGCTGGCCCCTCTCTATACACTCCACGCTCACCTGCCGAATTAACTCATGAAACACGATGTTGTAGATGTTCTGCTCCACCTGTACCAACTCCAGCAGACCCTGTATCTGAAACCCAATTGAGACATCAGGACTATTTTTATATTATTAATGCATGATGCAATCAATTCTCTGGATCTGACTGCAGTATCAGTTTTGTAGGTTTTTTCCTCTAATAAGGCTAATTCAAATACTTATGTGTTAAAATGAAATTTCAGGACCTTCAAGGACATATTTGCCAATTTATTTTTTCAAGCACTACTCATGAGATATTGCTAGCCAAACAGGTTTTGTAATTATTTTGTGGTTATGAATGGCACATGGATATTACAAAACCAAACAAGGAAAGCAAAAGTAACCTTTAAGACTGTTTGCTACTAGATAAAATGACACTATGTGGTCAAAAGTATGTGGGCACCCCTCCTAATTATAAAATTTAGGTTCCTCAGCCACACCTGTTGCTAAGAAGTGCACAAAATCCAATACATGGTCAAGCAAACTCTATAGACCAACATTGGCAGTAGAATGGGTCGTACAGAAAAGCTTGGTGACTTTAGACATGGCACTGGCATAGAATACCACCTTAGCCACAAGTCCGTTCATGAAATTTCTGCCCTGCTAGATGTACCCTGGTCAAATATAAATGCTGTAATTCTGAAATCGAAGGGTCTAGGAGCAACAAGAGCTTAATCATGAAGCAGCAGACCACTCAAAATCACAGAAAAGGGCTGCCAAATGCTGAAGTGCAAAGCATGTAAAAATTTACTATCCTCTGTTGTATCACTCACTACAGAGTTCAAAATAGCCTCTGGAAGCAACATCAGCACAAGAACTTGGGAACACCATATTAATGCCCATGGGTTTGGATTGGAGGTACAACAAACATACAGGTGTGATGATCAGGTAAGGTGAATAAATGTATACCTGTGAGAGGCCTTTGACGTCCTCAATCTCTTGATTGACACCAGCCTTTTCAAGCATATCATCCATTACCTTCATCAGCTGCACTGCCTCCAGGCGCCCACTCGGCCTCCTAGTGTGCACAAGGGCTGTTTTAAGCAGGATTAGTAATAGCATATAATATCACAATCACACATACTCTGTGAACAAGGAATAAAAAAACTTTGCTATCCTGTTACAAGTCATTATGCCCCAGAGATGAGAAATACTCTATTCTGATAGGCTGGCTAGGGGTCTAGTAACTTCGTCTAATGGAACACCTAAAAAGTAGATCTTTTGTAAAAAGTTTTCACTAACGTTCCATATTAATGTGTTGGGATCTTTTGAATGGTAACCATAACAGCCATAGTAAACTATCCATTGACTGGCAGCCTGCATAGCCAGCAACCATAACAACCAAACCAGCTAGACTGTCCACCGAAGTTTTCCTTGTTCAGGACAAAAGTATACCACAAACACCTTTGTTTCTGAGACAGTTACTCCTCGTGTGTTCTTCGTAGGCCTGCAAATATGCAAATGTGTTTAGCTGTTTGGTAACTGGGGTATAAGAGTGATAACAGCCTTTGAGGTGTCCCTTTATATGGAATTAAAGAACGCAGCGGAGGAAACTCCACGTCGCATTGTAGAGTTCTTAGTCTCCGTGTCATCCATTAATTCTGTATAACAGGACACCCTGCCAACACTGTCCCATACATAAGGAATAACAGGGCGGTGTGATGCAGCCCCTGCAAAGTTGAGTTACTGTTACCACCCTAGTTGGTATTTTCCTATAGCCGGGATTCCCAAATTGTATTCCTAACCAATACTTTTATTAAAGAACATCATACTTATAATAACAATCATAAAGAACAATAACAATAATGTATTAGTAGTAGGACCCACTAATATAAACCTTGCAACCAGAACTAAAGTCATTTAAAGTCATTTAATATTTAATCAACACATTCTGACCAGTAAGAATTGAGAATTCTCCAGCATTGCGGTATAATTCCTAGTAAATGCTTTGACCGTTTTAGATATTTTTAAGGATATTGTAACTCACATTGATGGAAAGATCTTGAGTCTCTTTTGCTCATCCTCTAACAGAACTGTAAATTTGCTGGAATCAAATAAAAGTAAGCTGATGAAAGATGAATGTATCATGTGGAACATTACACTAACATAGAAGCCAGATTTAGTGTTTTGGTGTTTTACACTGAAACCACTGATACTTACTCATCATAACACTGCAGTGCTTTCACTCCTTTATTTGTCATTATATGATATTCCTCAGGGATTAACGTCTCTGTAGAATCTGTATCCTGTATTTAAAATTACAATATAAGCCTCAGCACAGGAGGACCACTGTTATAGTCAGGATTTTTTCTTGTTCCTGACTTGCCTTTTGACTATCTTCCAAAGAACTGGTGGCCCTGCTTGGCACAGGTGGGAGGGAGATTCGCTGCCTCTGAGCTGCCAAAGCGTCACACAGAAAGGATATATCCCTGTTTACACAACACAACAGTTCATAAAATGGGCAAAACTCCAGGTTAGGTATATTTAGTGATACTCCAGGTTAGTAGATTTAGCTGGTAGTAGAAAAAATATCAACCTGCCAGCTCCAGTCACAGATGTTGGCTGGTCGAGAAAGTAGTGGTATTTTTTACGGCCAGCACTGTGGTGCCACACTGAGTCCGGTGTACGTATTCCACAAACCTGCACAAAAAAGTAAAAATAACTCCACAGATTCATTAGAGCAGATGAAACTAATGCAAACATACAACATGTGCAGGTTCTTCTACATTGAGTAGACAGTCACAATAATGTTATTCTGATAAACCTTTGCGTGCTTGTGGGTTTTGTTGTACTGGGGTCTGTCTTGCGGCCATATGGTTGAGGTGAGATTGGAGAGAAGCTCATCTGGTATAAAGTCATTTTGCCTGTTTTGTAGTGACTCCAGTGGCATTTGGACTCCTTCATTTATTGATGATCTGTCTTTTACTTCAGGAAGCTCAGCCACTACTGCAAATAAATGACAATATTAAAGGCTGAAAGAATTCATATATTACAAAGTTGACAATTTTAACATTCAGTCTGAAATGTCTCTCAAAAATGGAGTGATACTAAACAAGGGAAGCATTTAATGACTGCATAAAATAAATTCCTTCCAAATGTCAGAATTACCATGAAGAGGTTGGGGACACAAGAAAAAAATCTATATATGAATGCATTCTTTCTTAGTTTATTCTTAATTCCGATTTCAGCTGTTTTATACAAATTAATCATGTAGCTGGGTGATTTCTATAGTCTGTGAAGGAATGCTAAAATTTCTTCAATAATCTTACAATAATACTGTTTTTGATATTGACAGTAATATTAAGCAATACTGTTGGCGACATGCATTGGCCCATTTTTCATTTAGCACTTTGCAGGTGTACAGTGACTGACTATAGCCCATCTGTTGTTTTGTACAATGCGTCCTCTTTACCCCCATCCAGGAGTGGAATGGATGGTGAAATAAAATAAAAAAACAAACTGCATCCTGACATGCCACTACCATGTCAGTGTCAGGGCTATGCTGACAAGTGTCTATTACCAAAATCAGATTGTATTTACTCAGCTAAAAAGGGCAGCCCCTTTCTATTTAGACTGAGAAATGGGCTGAAGTGGTGTAGAATAGGTGGACTACAGCCAGGTACCATAAGTGAGCTTGTACTTGTCGAGTACTCCGTGTATACCAAGGTAACAGCTAATATTTTTCGTTTGAATGTTGGTCTGGAGTTTCTCTGAAAGCTCAATTCATACAAATGACACAGAAGAGTGAAAGGAAGTGATAGAGAAGTGGATATAACCTAAAGAAGGCAGGATGAGAAAACTGTAGGCTATGAAAGCTGATTACTCACAGTTGTTTTCTTCCACAGAATTCACAACAGAGTGATTGAGTCTCTTCGACCTCCGACTCTCTGGCTTCGGTAAAGCAGGAGGTGAGGGTCCGGACTTCACACACGCAGACATGTTGGGTTAATTTGCCGGCTACAGACACATAACAGATGAAAGCATCGTTACAAAAATAGAAGCCTAAATAAAATGTAATGTTTTAAATAACAAATGGCATAATTTTGAGCGGCCTAGCTTTTCCACAGAATGCTCCGCTCGCGCCGACAATCATAAAGTTTGTTACTATGGCGCATCGCGTTACCACGCAACTTCACGGGGCTGCGTCCGAGAGCGCACACTTCCGTACTACAAAATATCCCAAAATAGTGCGCCACCGTGGTACCATATTTAGGTGCCGTACTATATTATATAGTATCTAGTGCGTTATTATGCGGGTTAAAATGTAGGCTTAACACGGAGAACTATTGACGCCATTTGTCTCAAAAACTTAATAAATGGACTGCTAACCGTTACTGTCCTCCTTTTAAACATTTACTGCGCTCAGTTCTTAAATATTTCATGAACATTCAGTTTAAATTATTGATGAAAACTCAATAGCCTGTTCAGCGCCTGGGTGAGCAAACAACAAAGTAGTAAGGAGCCTGTTGATAGTTTAACTTAATAACTATTTCTTGTCCTTTAGGTATAATACGGTTTTAATAAATTGAGAGCAATCAGAAACTTTATGTCTTTAGATATATGAATGTTTATACAAGAACCTTAGTTTCTATGCAAATTGGAAGTTCAGAACACTGAATGAAGACTGGTGCTTACATTTTATGACGCAATAACACTAACCTGTCGTGTGATCAGCACAAATTGTACATTTTAATATGCAACGAAGCATGTTGCAGCGATAATGTTGTTCCATTATCATTCTGCACAATCAAATGAATTCCACAATTCTAACACTAATTAAAACAATACAGGTGGATTTCTTAAATAAATAAATATTGCAATGTCATGTCCTCAGTCACACATTTATTACATATATACATATGACAAAAAGACAGATGATAAAACATTATACAGTATATGCTACAGCACTCAGTACAGGTAAGCCTTGCAATGCAATTCCGTCACATGCTGCATCACATGACCTATAATGACATCTTCAAACCTCATTTCTCTCAAAAGGATAGATATTAAGCTAAAACATACTGCGTTCACATGTTCCACTTTTAGTGGACTCTACCTTTAATTTGGTTAATTTTGACAATGTTATGATACATTTCTGCAGTGATTAGATTTTATTTTTAAGCAACTAATGAGAAGTCTGCATTTCTTTTGCCCACCTATAATACTCAAATACAATCCAATTTAGTAATCCAGCCACCTTTTTTCTTTCGTCATGTGTACATACTGATATGAATCTCATTATAGTGCATCAGTACTATATTGTTAATCCATCACCACTAAAGCTAAAAAAAAAAAAGGTCTTGCACAGTTGAGTCAAATCTGAGGTAGCTCCTCAAGCAAGTATATCTGCACAGCTATTCCTGAGTTCCACTGGGATGAAGTTGTAATTTAGCTGAGGATTTTGTGGTATGGATGGAGCGCGAGTGAGGAGGTGAATACGCGGATGTCGGTGATCATGGAGGCTCCAGTCAGAGCTGGTGAGGCTGGCAGGAAGGTGAGCTTGGACACTTCTCCATACAAGGAACAATTGTCTGTACTATCTTCACTCTTCTGCAGCGAGTTGAAGGAGGCCTGGTTGTCTCCATGGTCCTTCTCTTCCTGCCCAAAGCCAATCACCTGGATAGAGTTGGCATTAGCATAAACACATTAGCACTTGGTGTTGGTACTACAGATGCATGGCTAAGACAATGTCTAAAGACATTATAAATTGATAGAATAAACACAATAGCACTGGTACAGGTGAAGTATTGCACTCACATGTACACTGAGTTTCTTGCAGTCTGCACCTCTGTGCTCCCTATACCAAGACACCAGATCTGCTTTGGTCATCTGCTTCAGGGCTGATATCTGTCAGCCCAAATAACACATGGTATAATATATAATCACATTGAGCTTGCACACAAGATACCATTTGTTTTACCTAGAAGCATCTTTAAAGCAAGAGTCCAGTGAAAAACAATTTTACTCTAAAAGTATCAAGGAGTGTATTGATGAGCCAAGAAATGTTTGCTTATTCACCATTGTGAACAGGGGCTACAAGGCTAATGTATCTAGCAAATAAGAAAAGCTTCAGATGACCCATGACGCGATTTCTCACCTCTTTGCCGAGTCGGTCAAACACGTATTGCTGAGTAACCACCTCAAACCAGTTTCTGTCTACTTCCTCGCCGAGATGTGTATCCTCACACTCCTTCAGCTTGATCAGAGCAGTGACTTGTGCCTGAAATGCCTCTTCTGACAGATTGGCAATCTTGTCATCAAAGTTCACCAAGAACTCTTCGATTTTATTCTCTACAAAGTCAGTGCTGTCAGCGTGACAAGGCATTAGTCAGGCATTGCTCAAATATCACACAGTCAACTTGCATATCCATTATGTCAACTGAACATATTAATATTGACCTTCAATTGCAATTTAAAGGAGAAACAGTAATAGCTTTCATTACAAACCCCATAGACGTGGTATTGACTGTGTAAATATGGGACAGACCAAGCTCATTCTGAAACACAATTTAAAAACTCACCTGAATTTGGTTGCTTGAGTCTCAACAGTGACCGAGAAGCCAAGGATACTGGATGTGTTCCGGCAGCTAGGATATACCTGATACCTGTGGGATGGGATAGAAAGAACATCCATCGTCTTTAAATCAGCACTACCCACTCAAAGGACACTCAGTCTTTTACAGAAGTCATTACAATGAATAGCTAAATCTCAACTAACCCTAAAGTCTCTTTCGTCCTTAGGAAATCAAAGCAGGGCTCCTCCATGTGCATCTAACCAACAAAAACAAAGATTTTATTATTATTATTATTATTATTAACTATAACATCTCCCTCGCTCATGTGGTATATAACTGAACTGTGAAACTCTTACCACAAGCAGCTCCATCAGTGCATGCTCTCTGAGGCTCTTAATCCCAGACTGAAAGCAATATCAGACAATATCAAGACCATAAGCACAGAAGCAATTGGCAGAATATATTGCATAATTATTAAAGTTATGCCACTCGCATTGCTTCCTGGTTCCCTGTAACACAGTACATTTAGTAAAGTGAGACACATATAAACAAGGTTAATTTTTAACTGAGAGCCATCAACAAGCAAAATTTTCAGACAGAATAAAAGAATAAAAATAGAGGTCTAGAATAATGCCTCTAATTTGGCGCTAACCTGTTAACAAAAACAGTATACAAATAGCTTTCTACAGTAAGATTTATTTAATTGTTCAAACTTGAGCAATATTCTAAATTACCCCATGTGTGGTTGATCAGCCAAGATGTTTGATGAAAAGGACTGCTTTTAATTTTTTTTTTTTACTGGGGCTAATGTACTAATTAATATGTACTAATGTACCAATAAGGCACATCCATCGCACAAAAAATTTTTATTCTTTTTTTTTTTTTTTTAAATCAACATCAAAATTCATCCAGTTCTTCAGTAATGTCAGACAGACTTACCAAAAGGGCATTATTCAATTCCATTTGATTTGTATAGGTATTCTTTAAATATAAGCTTGGCTTTACTGAAATCCAGACATAGATTTAAATCCATAATGAGCAAGCCAGAAGTGACTTTGGCAAGAAAACTCTCACAGGAACTTTGAAAGGAGCCAGACTCAAAAAGGAACTCATTCCCTCCTGGGCGACCGAACACTGGGATTCCAAATCATTACAGTATATAGTTATATAGAAAAAAGGCAATCAGTGCATTATGTGTTGAAAGGATACAAAACACAATAAATACCTGATAATAAACAGTGACCTCAGAGTTGGCATCACCCTTGTTTAGGGACTGGACTTTACACAGGTGATGCTTCTTTGGTAGCTCGACCACACGGAACAGAACAGGAGGCTCAGCTGGAAGTGGCTGAAACTTGAGCCTCCTGCAAGGATTAAGATCAAATAAACTGCCATTCAGTAGTGTTATGACTGGCAGACACTGCCTGCTTTAGACCAGTAAAATAAGAAGCATTACAGCAACACTCGTGCATTACTGTTGGCGTATGATTTAGATCAGTGGTTATGTTTGTCTCCCTGCTCTAATACAGGGCACACTCCTTTTCTTACTGAAAAAATGTCAGACCTGTGCAACACTATGTATTAGAGGGGGAAATCACAAAACACAAAGTACATGGAGGACATTGAGAACCACTGACCAAAATGTACATGTATATATATATAAAAAAAAAAAATACACTTACTCAACAAAATACTGCAGGAACACTTTTGACTCCTGTGGGAGGAGACGTACCATAGTAATTAGGATTAGGGTAATGCAGATTTGTGACAATCACCAGAAATTAGAATACGAATTAGTCTTCTTTCAGCCTCTCCTAAAATTATATAACAATGTCACATATGACTCACATCACTTGTCAAGTTGCCCTGTACAAGTCCTTCCACAAACATTTCTCCTTTAAATTCGGTGACAAACTGCATCAGATCATCTATGGTGAGGTTCTTATTGATGGCCTGGTACTTCTGCATGACCGACCATCGAGAGTGCTCCAGGATCTGCAGACGCACATCTCTGTGACAGAAAAGAGACTATCCATCAAAAAACAAACAAACAAAAACAAAAAGGTACAGAACCAGAGAAAAGCACAGAACCTAAGATGAATCTACTGCTCTATACATTTCTGTTGAAACAAAAATAACTGCAAGAGCACTCAGAGAGCACAGACCTCCGCCAAGGACAATAGTCGACTTTTCTATGATGTGCAAATCTGCAACCACAACCAGTTCCTTTGTATAGATACATTTCCAATAGAGTCATCGCATTTCTACATTGGCCATGTTTTATCACTAACTAACTTTACTGCAGTCTACTGGATTGTAAGATGCATGGCATTGTTGAGCGCAGACTTCTGCCAAGGCGAAATGCCGTATCTTGCAATGTTGGCGGCAGTTAAAATACATTTCTGGATCTGCACTTTAACTCCGATCCACTCCAAAATTTAATGGGTTCTTCCTTGGCCCATGTTACACCCTTTGACCAAGTTTCATTGGTTCAGTAGGTTTTGCGCAGCCATGCTTACAGTCAGACAAACAAACAGACAACAAACTGCACCGATAGTTCTCCTTGGTGGAGGTAACAAATTGCACAGGGCCAACATGAAGTTGGCTAAGACAGGGACACTTCCAAGGGCCCCTAGAAAAGGGACAAGGGTGTCCAACATACTAATTCCCAGCTTTCTATCTTTCTTCTCTTTCAGCATGACTAAAGGAAGAATTAAAAAGAAAACCCCATTTCACAGATAATGTGAATCTGCTTAAAATAATTTTGGTACAGATTTCTGTGTGACTTAAATGGTACTCTAGTAGAAAACAACTATATGCAAATAAAATACAATTTAATAAAGCAGCCATAACCACTTGTCGTCACTTGTTTCACAATTGTATTTCTATCTGGGGAAATACATTAATGTCGGAGCTAAACTCTGCTGGAAAGAGACTCTCGAGAAGCACAGTTCAGCATCAATAGTCTAAGTGAATAAAATAAGACTTACTTTCCCAGCCTCTCTGGCTTGATGAGGATGTTGAAGTATGTCTTTTTCAACTGCTCTGCAAACATGCTGAACACGTCAAGAGCTGCAGTGAAGTTTGCCAAGTAGTCTACAATCAAGTTCAGTAGCAACTGTGAAGACACAAAATAACAGAACAGAATAATATAAAAACTTTGAATGTATACTCTAAACTGAAAAAAAAAAAATCCTAAATACACAGACCTAAACGAGGGGCAGAATTGGTTAAATTGGTTCAAAATTGGTTAAATATATTGCTTAAGCCAATGAAAGCTATCAAAAGTTGAAATTTGTTAGCATATGATCTGCCCAGTCACATACTTACAGGCAATTTGTGATTGAAACCTTTGAGGCGTATGACCAGACCGTGATCTCCTGGAACCAGCTTGTACTCCAACTGGGCCACATCTGCATCGTAAGCCGGCTCAGCCAAGTTATGGGCCAGGATGTTCACAAAGAGGTCAAACAGAACCAGGCTTTGTGAGAGAACAGAGTCGCAAAGGAAAAACATAAATATGAACAGTATAAGGGCAATTTGATGGAACATCAACATAGAAAAAATAAAGTGGACAATAGGAGAGATAAAAAAAATAAAATAAAATCACTTTTGCACTGCAAGTTCTCCAACTGCTATACACACAATCACTCACACACACTCAGACAACTCACACACTCACATAATTAAGCATCTAGGTTTTGCAGCATAGTCTCTATTATACAGTATGCCTGACCAAACAAAAAGTTAACCAAAACTTACTTTTCAGGAGACTTCTGGATCAGGGGTGTGAGCAAGTTGAAGCGGATATATGCTGCAGAAAGAGTTATAAAAATATGGAAGAATGTATGCAATCATATGATTTGTTTCTTTCTATCATCATCTCTTCTTTCACTTCTGTCCCATCTATTATAACCTCTATCACACTCTCACACTCCTACCTTTTGGTATTTTAAACTTCGTGTCCTGTTTGAACCACAGTCTCCCTCGACTGTTGTCAACAATTTTGACAGGGAACTCAGCGTCAGGACAGTCTGAAGTTTTTAGCGCAAATTTCGTGGCTACAGGTAGACACACAAACAAAAGCAAAGAGAATGTGACTAACACGCATTCAACAACAGAAGCGCATATCATTCAGCAGGCAACAGAGCAAACCTATGAACTTGTTCTTGGCTGGGAGGTGAAGGGTAGGGTTCAGAGAGAAATCTCCAGACCACAGCTCACTCCATTTCAGAGGAATATCTGTAAAAGTACACCAAAATCAATAAGGGTCTTTTAACAATACACAGTTTTCAATATAGTTTCATTATGATGAGCAAGATGTGAAATTGGTTCAGAGACATCTGGATGCTCTGATGCTTTGATGACCCTACAAGTTACAGATTCAAAGGTTATGTGTTAAAAAGGTCCTAAAAAATATTTTAATGAGCACGAGAGGGAAGACTTTTCCCAAATTCTGACTTTGGTCTCTGAATAAAATGCTGAAGACTGTTGCAAGGTTGATAAAACTTGAATTACACAATTTTTTCTGTGCTCCATATATATTCCATCAACTAAGTCATTTTGGGGTTTGCGTCTTAATTTTTGCACTTGTGCTACGAGTCAAGCAAGTAACGAACATTCATAGCCTCCAATTCCAATCTGACATGATGCAAACTCCAAGCATTACATACTAGGTTTAAACCATGCTTTTTGTTTTCTTTTACTACAGACTTATTGTGCTATTTTATGAAAAAAGAAAAGCTAATAGACAAATGTTTCTGAACCAATCAAAATCTTTTAAAGGCCAGTGTGTGATGATTACATATGCAGTTTGCACTGCACTGCATTACACTATAATTTGAGCACTGGAATATTTTTTGTTAAAATAAAAGTTAATACCCTGTAAATAGAGACTGTCCTTTTTAAAATCAATGTTTGTGAGATGAAACAATTTAAATCAATATTGAGGGATCCTCTGGCCAGAATGAAATTTTCATTTCATCTGTCAAAGTGTTTAATTGTGAAATCACTCTTTTTAGATGGAACCACTGCTTTCGTTGTTTCACGTTAAGCCAACTCTTAAGTGCTGAAGTAACCATCGGTACTGAAATACACTGGCGTTTCTGGCAAGAATATAACGTTTAGAGTTGTATTTCACATTTTGGCCGAGCAGCGAAATGCCTCCCACCTTCTACACTATACTGAGCGCCAAACCACTTCTCCTTCAGCGGGCATCGTCCCTCGTGCTCCGGGGATAGAAGCACCAGGTTTGCTCTCTCAGGAGTGAGCAGCGCCAAGGCATCGGAAATCACCTTCTCACAAACACACACCCACACACTTTACAGATACAATTTCTCTCTAAATGGTAGCAATAATTTTCCTAATCGTAAATGCCATTCTATTATAATAAACAAACAATTTATACCAACTTAATGCTTTTAAGAAGAAGCAAAATCTACAGCCTTTAACACTATAAACAGCTTATTTTGACAGGTCTTTTGAGAGTTAAATACTTAGAGTCTGTCTCATCTTTCTCTTACTTTCTCATCTGCAATGAATTAATATCTACATTAAAATTCAAGCAGTAATGGAGGAATTGTATGGAACGCATACCTCTGGATTGTATTCAAACATGAGCTGGTCTCCACAGAGGAAGTCCTCTTCAGGGAAAAGCTGCATGTTCTCACAAATTTTCTCCACGAACTCGATTGGATCCGTCTGTCAAAAATGCAATAGTATGACTGGCAATGTCAAAACTGCACCTAACCTGTATTAGTTTAGTCATTTCAAAACAAAAGAACCAAACAAGCAAAGGGGCAAATCATACCTGCTCTTGATAGTGAAACTCATTGGCATCTATCTTCTGAATTTCTTCATAAATCCTGGGACAGAACACAACGTAAACAAGGGTTACATGTTCAAGCTGTAATGAACCAATGTGCTGGGTTGTATTAAAAATATTTATGACTAAACAAGAAATCAGTTATCTCAGTAGTTAAATAAATTGTCTCTCATGTTTCAAACAAATCTGAGACAAAATTTATCTACTGCATTTGTAGTACATGAACAGTTTTGGTTGTATGACGTTCTTTGTCCCCGACCTGAATTAGCATGAAAATATTTTTTTAATACTGACTACAAAGTACTTCTGTAAGGAAGTGGATAATGGCATCTGCTAAATGCTATGAAGGTAAATTGCAGGTAACCAAAGCTCTGAGGCTCACCTTTGCTGGGGTTTGAGTTTCTGAAGCATCTTCATGTATTGGAACACCAAATGCACCACCTATGGTAAGGATAACTGTTAAACCATGTGTTCATTTTCTGGTTTTCCCAAATGCATTAAGAGGAACTCTGAATTACTGACCTCATAGAAATTCTGACAGCCCTCATCTGTCAGGGTGATGGATATGCTAAAGATGGAGTAAGTAGTGTTCTGATCAAAACCTTTCTCACTGTTGCCTCCAAACAAAGCCAATGCCCAGCACCTACACATACAAGTGTATTAAGTCAACACAAAAGGTATACCTGATTAACAGTTATTGCACTTATAAGGTGGGAAAATGAAACTTACTTCTTCCTGAGCACAGAGAGGATACTACCAGCACCCTCATGTCCAACCAGCCAGGATATGTAGTGCAAAGGCTTCACCCTGTAGCGGCACATACAGGCATGGACTTATTATTTTAACAGCTTTTTCTATTGTTGTATACAATTTTGCTAATTAATGGAACAATTGAGGTACACGACAACATCCAGCAAAATTTATCCTGACAGCAGCAAGTTATGACGGCTACATGTTTCACCTCTAACCTGTAATATATGCCTTGAGGCGGTAAAGCCCAGCTGATGGTGAGAGCATGAATTTTTCTCACAGGAACCACTAAAAAAATAAAAACAGTGATATATAGTGATAGTGATATAGTAGATTTTATTTTTTAGATAGATTTTATTTAGTAGATAGATTTAGTGATATATGTACAGAGCAGCACTATTGTTTGAACTATTCCTTTAACAATACAAGCACAGCAAATGTTTAAGATACATTAACTTTGGAAGAACAAAGAACAGCCCAGCCAATGACTTTTCTCAAAAGAAATTCTGTCATGCTAAAATTTTAAAACAATTTTGAATGCAAAGCTCACAAAAAAACAGTCAATTACACAAACCACTATGTTTAACAATTTAGTACATAACGAAGCAAAGCATGCATAAAAAGACAGAATATCCTATAAATGAATTATCGAGAAAAGGGACTGCATGACAAGAGAGCAGGCAATATACCTCTATAAAGCTTGCTGAAATCTGGTGTAGAAAAAGGGTCCTGAAGATGGGAAAAATCAGGACATGACTGACCACTGAGAGGAAAAAAAAAAACAGCCCAATAAAGACATGGCACAATATTGTACAGCTTAAGATGATTATTAACAACTGCTGTGTAGAACACTCACTTGTTTGGGACCTTGATGAAAATTTCCCTCACCCATTCCTCTAAAGTGTCCAGAGTCTCTGCAGAGGAAATGGGTATTGTATTATCAGCACGGCAAATCACGGAATTAAAATAAAACTTTTGGATCACAGCAAGAGCAATGCAAATTTAATTGTCTTTAATTCAATTTAAATTGTCTCTGTGAATTCAAGAACTGAAGGAGTGGCTGCGGATATAAAAGGAGACGAACTTTATCAGCCAGAGGTTTGTGATGTCTGTTACCTCGAGACTGCACAGCAAGGGTCATGTAATGAGCAGAGTAGTATCTCCTCCAGAAGTCCCGAAGGCGCTCATAAGTATTTATCATCTTCTCCTTCGGTTCATGTTTCAAAGTTTGGGCATTTCCTAACATGTTTTAAACAACCAAAGATTCCCTTAATGTATGGTAATACAATATGTTAAATAAACAATTTAAGATTATATGTAGTATACATTTTTCTCCAGAAGAAAAAAGTTAGATTTTTTTCTTTACGTAATATTATTATGCAGGTACTGGACCATGATCTCACCCCAGCAGAATTTACTCATCGGATGATTGGGCTTTGCTAGGCTTCCAAAGAGCATTTCTTTGCGATGAGAGTCTGATGGTCTGGCCAGCTGGTATTCTGCACAGCAATAGGAAAACACACATTCTCACACACACCTGAAACTACAGACTCCAGGACCAGTGTCTATAGTGTATAAATGTGCATATAAATTTACATATTTATATAGTGGCCATGACTGATAGAGACAGTATGCTATCCCTCGGACCCAGAGAGCACGGGCCAATTTTACTCTCTTGGACTCCTGGCTACGGATGGCTGTGGCATTGTTGGCATTTGAGCTCTCCAGCCACTTTTCTGCTGCGCCACTCGGGAGCCCCCAGGACCAGTATATTTAGTATGACAAATAACATAACGATAATATACTGACCACTGTCCACTGCCTCCACCTCCCTTTCAATAGCATCTTCTATCATCAAAGGGCAGATGAAGAATTGTGCCCACCTGCAGACAGATTCAGTAAATTCAATTCAAACAAAAATGACAGGCTCTCTTTTAACCAGCACTCAAATTTTAGCAACACCAGGATCTGGCCACATCAAGACTGGTGTTAACCAGATGCTCCATCCAAAAACAGTTCTACATACCATACACTCAGCTGGCCCCAAATATCAGGATCTTAAAAGGTACTGCCTAATTTGCTAATTGTGGATGCAGTTCTGTGCAACGCTTACCAATGAGAAAACAAACTTCTGAATACCATAAGACACTGTGCTTTTTCAGAGCAAGAAATAGACAACTGACTGAAAAATTATATTATTTATGAGTTTTGCTCAGCTGAATCTTGGCACTTTTTGTCCATTTTAATTTACCATTTACAAACTATTCTGTTACTATTCACTTGTAAAAGCAAATTTGTTTGAAATATATCACCTTCTATGCATTATGAGGTTGAATTGTCTACTTATACAGTCTACTCATAAATCAGACAGGGCAATTTTATTCATGTAATTTAGAGACTTCATCATTCTGCATATACAGTAAGTACATAAAACGTGCCTATCCAGTGCCTCTTTGAAGTACTTTCTCTGAACATCAAACTGGAAGATGGTCCTCTCTAAGTCAGTTGAGGCATTGTCACTGCCGCCGTGTTTCTTTAGAAATGCGTCAAAGCCGTTCTCAGCTGGGTATTTCTCACTGCCCATAAACACCACTGTGAGACAGAGAAACAGAAAGACACATGCATGTGCAGCAGTGAATGCATTTTGTTAAAAACTACATGTTAATAGCAGACTTTCATCGGACAAAACTATCAGACGAAGCTCAGACAATTACTGTTGGCAAATAAATGTAATACGGACAAGTATGTGGGTACAACCATAAAAAGGAAATTGGCCAAAAAGGGGCATTATTATTAAGATCACTCCATCATATACACAGCTACCAGCTCAGAAATCTTCAGCAACTACACTACAAGATAGATAAAGAGAATAGTGGAGGGGCAGGCAGCATCTCAAGACATTCCTTCCATCTCACCAACCAGACATCTTCATGTAGTTGCCAAAACTACAACATGACCTTTATTCCTACTCAATTCACAAGAAAACTTGTTATTAAAGGAACAGAACGAATAGTTCCAATTGATTTCCAATCCTAGTAATGGGACACAATGTCCAGCACAATTAGGTAGGCATTTATTGAGAGTAAACATTTCAGTAATTTCTCAGAAACGTGATGGAAAATTTTAGAACAAAAATTAAATTGCAAACCATGAGCCCAAAGACATCAAATAGAAAACGAAATATGAAAACAGGACTTATAACAAATACAGTAATAGCATGCATGACAAGTTAGCCAATTAAAAAAAAGAAGATACAACTTACTGTGCTCAAGGAAATGGGCAAGACCAGGCAGATCCTCTGGGTCACTGAAGCTTCCCACACAGATACAAAGAGCAGCTGCTGACTTTAGAAAGAGAAAGTACACTGTATCATTAATACATGCTTTAACAATTTATTCGCTATTATTTACTTTATAGTATAAACTAAGGTGGTGTTATAGGATCCCACAGTGTTTACAGCAAAATATCTGTAAGGGAAGGGAAAAATAATCAATTTTGAGATTCTGTATCCATGCACAAATCATGATCGTTTTTAAACCTTTTATGGTGGCTTTTGCAATAATGTCTCCTAATGAACATTTCTGATGAAAAGTAAAAACTATGGGAGTAGTCCATGTCATAAAAATATGATGTAGACTGAAAAAAATGTAAAACTATTGTGATGAATCAAAATGACCGACCAATAGTTTTCTTCTCTGTGGTATTAATGGAAATTCACACACCGAGTTATAATGTCCAGATGTTCCTAATGATCTCAACTAGCTGGGTGATAAATATCAGATTGAAATTAAATTGAAAATCTGCACTCACGATGATCAGTGATATATAGATTCATTAAGGTTCATCACCTGTTTCTCTGACGTGCCTTTCTTCACCTTTTTCCTCACTTCACCATTCCCATCTGAGTCATTACTATCTATGTCATCATCACTGTCTTCCTCAGACCTGCCATCTTCCTCTTCCTCTTCCTCCTCCTCCTCCTCCTCACTGTCATCCTCCTTCTCGTTGTCATCTCCATCATCATCCGACTGCTCAGACTTACGAACACAGGCTTCCTGACCAAGATCTGAGATGAGCAGTGCTCTCAGACCATTGCTCAATTCAATGTACCTGAAAGTTTTGATAAAGCAATTGAAAGTGACTTACGGGTTTGGTCAAAAAATCACCGGCTGAGGGCTGCGTCTTACCTGTATTTCTTTGGGTCACTTGGTGATTTAATTATCTGTAAATCCTCAAGGTCTTTCTCTGCTTTCTCAGCTGGGTCTTCAGAAGCCAGAGCAGCTCTCGGTTCAGTCTGAGGCTGCGGTGGTGGCTCTCCATTTTCAGACACGAGCTCTTGGAGAGTTCCACAGGAAGTTTTGGACTTGTTTTTCTGAGGCATTTCTAGAAGGAAGTCAACACTGCAGTTAGTTACACACGACATCATACACTTATTAAGACAGATTACAGAAAAAACGAAGTCATAAAATGACACGTTTTCTAAATTTCTACCCTACACTAAGTACGGTTTGAATATTCTAGCTTGTGTCATAGGCTCATCTGAAATACATACAAAGTGCACGAATGTTTTGCGGTGAAGTATAAATGCGGAGTGGAGAATATCCAGTGCGATAATTAAATTTGAGAAAAAGATAAGTCTGTGTCCAAATAATAATCAACGAAGGTACACAATACCCATAATGCACCATATGACAATATAACATCATAAAGTTACCAATACCAAATAAATTCCTTTAACTTTCTTCTCATCATAACAGTGGACAGAAAAAATGTAATAACCCAGATAAATGGACACAGTATTTCCTCTGATATAAACGCACCATCATTCAACACCAACAGCTGAACGTTAGCTTGCTACTTTAGCTTAGCTGAAGTGCCACACGATATCGTATTAACTTTAACGTGCCTCAGAAAACATGCATCTAATGTAAGATATGTTCATCTTAAATTAAAGATCATGACACATATTCAACAGATATATGCTATAAGTGTTTTGTCAAAAGTTCAAAATGCGCCATATTTACCGGTGTGAAGCTAAGAAGCTAGCCCGGTTCTTTTTTTTTCTCGTCTTAATGTAAACCGCGTTCCAAATAGCATCAAACCCCTAAGTAGGTAGACTACACAGGGCAGATAAGTAAGGGCTTCTGTTACATGTGTACTATATTCCAGTGAGAAGGTATTTGGTATTCAGTCCTGCCCCTCAACATGACGTTCGAAGCTCTAGTACGGGACAATGTGATTGGTCAATAAATTTGAACGCAAGAGTAAGCGATATTCGGATTGGTCTAGCTGGCAACGGGCTGCAAGAGCAACTGTAGGGAATATAAAACGGACTTAATTTAATTAATTTATTTCCATATTTATATATTATTGTATGTTCTGTTCTTTGTTAATTAATTAATTAATTTTTGACGCATTCTTTTATTTATGTATTAACTCTTTACCACATTTATGTATTTATGTATTTTTATGTATTGTGGTTTCAGGTTTCAGGCAGTAGCAGCTGAGCAAAGAGTGATATCAGAGCCCGCCTAATTAAAAATTATATAAATATTTAGACATTTAGGGGAGATAATGGTGTGGAAAATAAAGAGAAGGTGCAGTTTGCCTACATCCAATATTTCTAAAATATAAGCTAGGTAAATTTAGCGAGCAAGCCTAAAGGTAGCTATTTTCCATTTGAGATATACGCATAAATTAGGAGGACATAATAAGAACGTGTCTTAACACACACAACATTGTCACTGTGGGATACAGGTGGAATGTAATGTAAACCACAGGACAGAATGACGTAGAAGTGCTACGTAGCATATTTACACACGTCAAGGAGGCCGCCGTCTTACGAGTGTTCTGGCACAGCCCATTGGTTTGGTCAACAATGCCACAAGAGGGCTGTACTGTAAAAACATCCAGTGTTTACCTTGCTTATATGTGCATCAACTGCAAATAAAGCACCATACAGTATAATTTCAGCCCCAAAACGAATACCGATACTCTGAAGTTTCTGTGAACTTTGTCTGTGTTTAAAACTTTCCCAGACATGTCCCAGGCTAGCAGTACTTCAGCAAACTGGTGACCTGCAATAACAGTGAAACCTTAGTTTAACTCTTTATACTCAATTGTCATTTTTTTTTATTATTTGTTAGTTATATTTTGCTATTGCCTGACCAGCTGAGGAGAGTTCAGCGTCTGTTCTCACTAGATGAGACATTATTTTACAGTAATGACCATGCTAAAGTGAGAACTGTTAAAAAAAATAATAAAAAAAACCTTTAAGAGTAATATTAGCATCCTCCTGTTTGTAGCTTACTCTCTAGTGGTTCCTGGTTAGCTATCATTAGCATAATCATTCATTAAACCAATACTAAACGGATCATAGTGAGATAAATAACATTAGAACATCCATCCATCCATCCATTATCTATACTGCTTTATCCGTCTGGGTCACAGGGAAGCAGTGCTACCCCATAACATTAAATGTATTGTTAAAAAAAAAACAATGTGTGTGTGTGCGAGAGAGAGAGAGAGAGAGAGAGAGAGAGAGAGAGAGAGAGAGAGAGAGAGAGAGAGAGTACAAGTACTGATTTATCTTGTTTGCTATATCAGTATATTGTTTACAACTGGGATCAGTTGGATGCTGGACACTCGTAATATGGCAGCTGCGCATACGCGTTTTAGCCAAGTCTAATCTCATACTATGCTGTTTCTACGTTATTCAGTTCTGTGACTTAAACCAACCCTATCAAATATGTTTAATAAAATTTTCTTTGGTTAGGGTCATATTGGCACAGTTATACTGTGAAATGCAGTGTGGTCGTAAAGGTTTTATTCACGCACTGATGGTTCAGGGGTAATACAGTGGTGCATTTAACTGTTTATTTTAAATTCTACAAAAGACGGTTTAAATTATCATTGAGGTACTGTCATATGAGATATATGAGTGGAAAAAATTTAAAATATTTGGGGTTTAAAAATTAATTGCAACTGTAAATGTAAAAGTAGGTGTTTTTTTGTTTCTTTGTTTATATCAAATTTAGTGGATGATATTAATGCTGCTACTTTGAACATAATAAAATATTACTCTACCAAATAACAATGGGGGATACATTATTCAAAGCATGAGGACACAGGATACATCTATTGAACTGACTTGTGACACTGACATTCTGTCTGCTGGACAGACCTCCTTCACTTGTCGAAACCAGCAGAGTCTTTGCCTCAACTCTTAGACAAATTACAATACTTTAGTAGACTTTCAGGTTAGAAATTAAATTATTCTAAGATACTGCTATTCGTTTATTAATTTTTTCATTCATTCATTGTTGACAGACTGAATAAATGTGAAATCACCTTTACTAGAAGGTCGCTTTCATTTTGAAATCAGTTCTTACGCGCTTTTATACGGAAGCCGAAAATTACGGAAGCTGAGGGGGAAAATACCAAAAATTCCGTTTTATAGTTATAACGACTTATTCTTTT
>JAQQZR010000007.1:10274686-10293114 GCA_030068235.1 Notoglanidium macrostoma
ATCAATCAACTTTACTGTACAATATCATTACTCTCAGGGCCCAACATCCACTACCTACTGCACATGATCACTATTATCGTGCAATAATTATTTATTTCATTCCATACATGTATATAGCATCGCAATTTCTTCTTTGCAACTTTGCTCATTTGTTTACCTGTTTTTTTTACTTGTTTTTCAACTGTCTTTGTGTTCTACAATATATGTGTGCACTGAAGGAGTTGCGTGTAGTGACAATAAAAAGGCATTCTCATTCTAGACAAAAGCACAAATTATATTTTTGTTTTTGTAAATATAGTATCGATAATAAATCAGAATTGAAATAAAAAAATACTAACGTCCTTTCGTTTTTCTAGCATTTTGTTAATACATTTTGCCCATTAGCGGAACTTACTCGCGAGCGCCCTCTACACAACAGGAAGCATCCTTTTAAAGGGTGCCTATAACTACTGTTGAGTAACTGTTATGGGTACCTACACATGTCGGGTATCTTATGATATGATAGAATATGCACATAATACGATGTGAGTGGTACTTTTATTGATACAAATTTGCATCTAAAACCAACTTTTACATTGATCTGTACAATCACTCTATATCCTTGTGTAAATTTTCTACCAGTCAAAAAACACTGACAGCAAAATTACAGTACATCTACATGTTCCCAGTTTCGGTTATAGCATAAAAATAAATATCTACTCAGCAAAGACCAGCTTGATAGCTTACAACATCTTAATTATAAATATCTTATGTAAAATAAATTTCAAAGTAGTTACATAAAACATTGTTCGTAAATGCTTACATCACTTGATTGAAAACCCAATGAATGTGATACATGTAGAACTTCACAAGGATTTGCTACGTTTCTGAAATATAAATCAGTCGTGGCACAAGTTTTACAATATACATATACTCGCATCTCTAAAGATATTTTTAATTTGTTGTCACTGTAAATGAAGCATAAATATGTGCAGTAACAACCTGAATCTCACCTTACGGCTGAATACGGTCAGCACACACACACACACACACACACACACACACACACACACACACACACACACACACACACACACACACACACACAAAACATTCAAATATATATTTATATATATATTCCACAAGAAAATACTCACTTTTATGCAAGAGAACATGTAGGGATTTGATTTTAGTTTTTTATGACTATTTGTAGGCTATTTTACTCAGCTTGATTCATGCAAGTACTAAACTACCTTTGCTATATCAAGATATATTGAACATTTGCAAAGTGATCTGTATGTCCAAAAACACACATTATTTTGTGCCCATTATAGGTATTCAAAGGAATCTATGGTGTTATTTTATTGCCAAAAATGGAGAGCGCATTAGCTGTTGTAGCTATTAGCAGGATACGCAGTGATTACGCCGGTTACTTCAACTCTCACACAATAATATATGTTCACATGTACATGTTACTAGTTAAATTCATCTGGCTCACGTACGTGTTTTGTGCTCACTCCTTTTTCATACTTTGGTGCAACGACAGTGCAGAAAGTCATCAGCCAATTAGAATGGGTTTCAGCTGATGGCCTTCCCTTTATGCTAGTGGTAGGAATTAAGATTAAGCCTCTCCTATTCTGACACCATATTGCTGATGGTGGCAGTTGGAGTGGTTGGTTAAATATTAAGAATCATTAAACATTCACAGGGACAAAAATGAAAACTTTCCAAATGTGATTTCCTTTTTCCACATTTTTAAAATATTTACATCATGAGCATGAACACTTGCACATGCTTCCTCTGAAACATGTGTAGCAATTGCATCTTTATTCAAACTGCTGCTTATGCTCTGTCACATAGCTAAACACACTGAGAAAAGTGCCCTTTTCTGCACATAAGAGCTCACAGATACCCACAACTGGTCAGGAGAAATTCATTTACGGTCTGTTAGGCTCCTGACCATGGATGGCTGAGGCATTGTACATAGATTTTAACATGCAATCTCCTGACGGTAGGGTGTGCACTTTTTTGTTGCCCTTCTCAGCCAAGCAAGACAGATTTGAGTCTGGGCATCTACTCTGGTATGACAGCAAAATAAATATGAGCAATGGTGAAAGGAATCTTGATGACCAACCAAAACTATTGTGCTCTTGACTTTTGGCAATGAAATAATTTTAAAAGAACCTACCAGCCAGTGGTTCTGCCAAGTTTAAAAAAAAAAAAAAAAGCACAATGTCAAATCCACCCTGAAACAACAGACCATTATTGTGCATAATATTTAACTGTTATGGCCACTCTGTAATTGTCTGAGTTTAGGTCACATTTGTGCTCTTTCACTAAGCAATAACAGTTGAAGAAAAGAAGCAGAGAGATTGTGTTAGGTGATCTTTAAAGCACCAATTATGCTAGAATGCCTGTTGAGGTCTGATATATTCATGTGTGATATCTGTCTGGCAGTGAGAATGAGCTTTTTTGTGCTTTGCTGGAGTCCCTGCTTTTGATCTCACTCTGACCCTTAGTTAGAGGTGTGCTTAAACTGACAGTATACCAATAACAGTAAACTATATATGTAACACTACTACATGTAAGGAATAAAAAAAGTTTATGTTGACAGAAATGGAAAGCAGATGAAAAGACAGGATCAGCACAATAGTCTAGCATGTGACAGCAGAGTAAACAGGTTAAATCAGCAGCAATTCTGAGGTAACTGCGTCGGCTTGTCACTAAGTCGAGTGGTCTTTGCTCCACTGACAATGGACGGGTCTGTGTCCACTCGCTCTGACATCTTCACACAGATGATATCCACCAGGCGCTCGAAAACCTGCCTGACATTGATGTTTTCCTTGGCGCTTGCCTCGTAGTACTCGAAGCCTGAAGAAAATCACCTTATTTTATATAATAACCAGATCATATTTATCTGTGTAATTTGGACTCCACTTAACTTTAAATATCTGTAAGTGTTAAACCATTTAAAAATGGCTTCTGTATCCTACTCACCTAATTGATCAGCCAAGTGCTTGCCTTTCTCCACAGGTATCACTCTCTCGTCAGCCATGTCACATTTATTTCCCACTAAAATAACCTGAGCATTGTCCCAAGAGTAGGTCTTAATCTGGGTTGCCCTGAAATAAGAAACATTTATGGATTAGTGAGTGCTTTAAATTGCACTGCATCAGCATAGTACTGGGTGATATAATGATATAATATCGTTATTGAGATAAATTAGGTCACAACACGTTTCTGAGACATTGTGGCTATCAGACTATCTATTTTTTTCTGCTGTTTTAAAATGGAATCAGCTGATTTGGTTGTTAAGATTTTCAGTGTTTATTTCAGTGTTTATTTTTGAAAATATTTTACTGATTTGTTATTATTAAAAATCATTTGTAAATAATATTTTATATTTATATTTACAAATTGTACTTTTAAAATGCAACTTTGTTAGCATATTATGAGATATAGATTTGTCTCAAGAAATGTCAAATATTGTTATACAATATCACCACATCACCATACTTTCAGTGTCTGTAATTAATATGAAGTAATATGTATAGATGTGTCTTCTGCATACCTCAGCATACCATCTGTAAAACACTATGCTGTCCAAACCTGTTTATCCATTTCACCATAAACACTCAAACATGCTGTCTTCAGTCAAGCTTCTTTCCTATCAAAGAATGACCTGTTGGATCCTACCAGTATTGCTTCAATACAGACCATTCCACCATAATTGAACTGTTGACAGTTGCTGACCCCCTGCAAGGGCAGTAGTTCTTTTACTGAGGTTTCAATCTACAGCTTTTCATCCTGGCTACTTTCTCCAAATTGTGCTACACAGGATCTGCACTCAGATAGGTGTTCTGGCACTCAGGAAGATCCTACCAGATATCACAGGTGGAGAGATAAAGAGTCTGATTTGGACACATCAAGTTCCATGTGTGACGGGTGTACACCAGCTCTCTGAACACCACTTTCACGCATTGTCTTATCAATGCTATGCAGATGATACTCAGTTCTAATTGCCCTTCTTTATATAGGATGCATGTAAATCTGAGCCTGTATGAGTTACCATCACTTCTAACTAAACATTTCAAAGACAGACCCTTCTATCAGATTGGCAAGAGCCTCAATCCAGCCTGACACCATTTTATCAAAAGTGTGGACGTACAGTGTACTAGCACTTAATACAACTATTCACTGTAGTGGCTTCTTCGGTGTTCCACAAGTTATGTTATGTATGTTATGTATTTCATATTCAAGATTCTGCCCTATTTCCAGTTCCCTATTTAAATGTAAGCAATTTTTCTTATACAAATGAGGTTAATTCCTTTGTGCATAATGCCAGATTTTCCTTGAGTCTTATTCCTTCCACTGAAACATGTTCAGATGATATATCATCAGGTGTTACACAAACCTGAGGAGTTCAAATTCATGTAAACATTTCTAAGATTTTACTTTTCACTTAAGTTACTACTGAGAATATTAGGAAATGCTGATAATATTTTAAAAATTAGAAAATAATGCAAAATAAAAATGATTTCAATAGTAGTTTTAGACTTTTTTACCCCACATTGTATGTAATGCCATGGCTGTGTGTGACTTTACATGCAAATTGTGCAAATCCCTTTAAATCCTCAAAAATGTCTCACAGCAAAGTTACATCACATTTATACTGTAGGTCAAAAGTATGATATTTTAAAAGTTGGGTATTAATTTAATTGGTTAACTGATGCAAAACAGTACCGGGTATGCATGAAATGAACTTGACCTGAAAAAAACAACAACATTCTAGCTCAAATTTCATGAAAGAATACTTCAAATTTGCCAGACTGTATATATATATATACACACACACATACATACCTACATATAATATTTATATCTATGTAGTTACACATGAAAAGTTGAAAAGGTATGAAGAATTCATTACTTTGCTTAAGTGTTTCCTCAAACCTATTCTTGGTCTGTCCCTTATGCCGCACTTAGAATTTCCACTTCTCTAGCACAGCCTCATGAAGAGCTTGTTACTTAGCTGCTAAATTGAGTCAGTTGTATCATAGAGCAGAAAAAGCATTAAGATGTCCAGTACAGGGGGAGTCCATAACCAGGACTGACTTTCATGTTTTTAGAAAACATGGCAGAGTTTTAAATGACTACAGCTCTTATTTCAACTCACCAATCCTGTACTGCGTTAAACGACTCCTCATTGGTGATGTCATACATGAGAATGAAGCCCATTGCTCCTCTGTAGTAAGCTGTGGTGATTGTCCTGTAACGCTCCTGACCTGCTGTATCCTTCACAGAACAAAAACAGCACAAATCATTTACATTTATAATGCATATTGTGAGGGATTGATTGAAATGCTGCAAGGTATTTATTATCTTTAGAATGCTGATGGAAATAGTGGGTCAGAGTTTATTGGAAAGTTTCAGAGAAAAGGTCATGAAATGAAAAGGCCAACTCATGCATTAATGATTGCTGATGATCTGATGGTCTTTGTCATTTGTGACATCAATTATGACTTTATGTCACTGTAAGAACTGTAGCTGTATTTGAATCATAAGCAGTAACTCTTAGTTTCCATCACACTACGTCTGAAAATCAGCTTATGATGATAATTTTTATGGCTAAGGAACTGAAACTATAATTGAATTTAATTAACTTATGTAATTATCATTTAATATAAACATTTTATTATTTAATGAATCTTATTATTTTATTTAATAATCTTCTTGATCTTTATCCTTATTTAAACTAAAATACAACACTGTTTCCAGAAAATTTGGGACAGTGTGTAAAATGTAAATAAAAACAGAATGTGATGATTTGCAAATTGTCAGGTAACAGGCAGGATGTGGATGTAAAAGCAAAAGGAGTTTTATTAAAAAAAAAAAGGAAACCAGACAGAGACTCAAAGGTAACCCAAAAACAGGCAGAGATCAGAACCAGGGAAAACATGGTTAACAGAGGCAAGGCAAGAATCTTGGTCAAAGTAGCAAAACAAAGTCAAACACCAGAGCATCAAGAGTATAAACAAAGGCTTGGCATGAACTGGACACAGCACAGTACTTCACAGTGAGTGAACGAAACAGAAGTCCTTAAGTAGTGTGAACGGTGATTAACAACATGTGGAACCAGTCAGTAGTCTGGAGACTTTGAGTGTGAAAGTGCAGCAGGGTGCGGGGAGGTACAGATCTTAGCAGCCATATTTCTTGACTGCTGAGACTGCTGGGACGTGGAGTTCATGACATAAATCATGTAAGCCCATATTTAATTGAAAATAGAACAAAGACAACATATCAAATGGTGAAAATGTGTTTTATGAAAATTAGAATTTGATGCTTGCAACACGTTAAAAAAAATTGGGCACGGGGCAACAAAAGACTGTAATGTAAAACAAAATAATGCTAAAAAGACATTTGGTGGAACATCTCACAATGGGACTCTGTACACAAGGGACAAGGTTGAAAACCGATATGGGATGGCTGTGATGTTCGGGCCCTCAGGCAGCACTACATTAAAATCTGACTCGATTCAATAGTGGAAATCATTGCATGGTTTCAGGAACACTTCTGAAAAACCATTGACTGTTAACACAGTTAGTTACTGCATCCACAAATGCAAGTTAAAACTCTACCATGCAAAGAAGAAATATATAAACATGATCCAGAAATGCCACCACCTTCTCTGGCCCTGTGCTCATTTAAGATGAACGGTGGAAGTGGAAAACTACTCTGTGGTCTGAAGAATCAAAATGTGAAATTCTTTTTGGAAATCATGAGGCAATTTAGGACCAGAGGAAATTTTTTCATAGTTCTTGAAACTATTGGAGGAAGTACCCCCTTTTTTGCATTTTCAACTCTTAGAATGCTGTTTTTAGGGACTTTTTTAGCTCCTACTTCAGGGTAGCTACTTTCCCAGCACAAAAGGAACCATTCGCAATGCATGTGTACAGTGAATGGTCCAAATGTTAGTGTAATGAGATTTTTTGAGTCGAGCATTCATTTTCTTTTTCTTTTTCTTTTATTCTTTTTACTCAGTGTGCATTATAATAACAGGATAAAACAGATAGAAACTGTTAGGCACACAAATGCACTTGCTAAAAAATTTTTAAAAATCCACATGACAGAATGTTAATAGGTTAACAGGTGAGAAAAGCTGAAACCTGAGGTGGAGTGGTTGGCAAACTAAAGTAAAATACAAAAGAATAGGCTAAAAGAGATGATTTAAATAGAAATACTTGTGTGTTGCCAACAAATCCAAATGGTAGAAATGTAAACAAACAAAGAGAAAGTGCGTGTGTTGAGAGCTAGGCTGAGAGAGGCGTTGGTCGAAATCATCACTAAAATTACTGAAAAAAATGATATTCTATTGGATTTTCTAATTGACAGATAGTCTATATAAAAAATCTTTATATTGAACATCCAGTGCGACTGCAAAAAGCCGTGTAAACAACAGCTATTAACATTAGCATTAAAAATGGGGAAAAAACAAGGATAAATGGAGAGACAGTGAAGTCCAGACCTTATTAAGCCTATACGCAACGGAGATAATACAGTGTGATTTTAATGTGGCTTACGTCACTTCAGCGTTCCTACTGGCAATGCAAACGCAAACAGAAAAAAGGCCCCTGAAGCTGCGTAGTTTTCACCGGAGCTCCCCAGAGGGTAGTTCCTCTCAACAAGTCCCTAGAACTGCTTGGTCTAAAAGCACCTATGGATGCTGCATCCTCTGGGCTAACGAGGAGCTGGACTATCCAGCTTGTAATCAGCACAGTTCAGCATTCATACTGGTATGGGGGTGGGCTAGTGTACATGGCATGGGTACCTTGCACATCTGGGAAGGCACCATTAATGCTGAATATTATATACAGGCTATGGAGCAATATATGCTGCCATCCAGACAACATCCTTTTCAGGGAAGGCCTTGCTTATTTCAGCAAGACAATGTCAAACTACATTCTGCACCTATTACAACATGACTTGAAAGTAGAAGAGTTCAGGTGCTAAATAGGCCTGCCTGCAGTGCAGGCCTGTCACCCATTGAAAACATTTGGCGAATCATGAAACTAAAACTATGACAAAGCTGAAATAATATATCAGGCAAGAATGGGAAAACATTGACCAGCAACTGGTCTCTTCAGTTCCCAAACATTTACACAGAGGTAAACATGCCCTGTTCCAATTATTTTGAAATGTGTTACTATCATCAAATACAGAATAAGCATATATTTTCCAAAAAACAATATAAGTTCTCATTTTCAACATTTGAAATGTTGTCTTTGTTCTTATTAAATACGAATTTACACAATTTGCAAATTATCACGTTCTGCACAGCTTCCCAACCTTTTTGTAAACAGGGTTGTTTTACAATTTGAAGAATCAGTATCTTCATTAGTCATTGATTTAAACACAGACATACTGATTATTAGCATCACTAGCGAATATCTGTAATAATGTTTGCATCAAACAGTAATATACCTGTTTATGTGTTAATTTATTTTCTTTATATCACAGAGTTATTGAATGATAGTTTCTGATTGGTCAAAAAGTGATGATTTTCAATAACAGCACCTCTGACTGTACTTAACAGCTGAATGGCAAATCACAGGTTTATATTAATAACACATTGTTTCTATAGTAACAGCTCATTCACAGAGACTTGCACGCCAGTGCTCCACATCCATCGACGCCAGATATAAATAACGTAGGGGCTACTATATAATCTAAATGGATTTAAACAATGCGTTCTTATTTAACCAAAAGAAAACATATAGCCTAATTGTTGACATTGTGTAAAGTCTTCTGTGGGGAGATATAACCTTTATGAAAGGAGTCTCCAGTGTCAGTAAGGTTTCTGACATGGAAGAGTTTCACAACAGAGAAGTTTGTGCTTTCTGTTTTCTCAGTAACATGACAAGTTGTGTTTTTTGTCTTATTAACTTCAAGAAAGAGAAAAAAGAGAAGCCCCATACTTATTGTATAATATACCACATGAATTATATTTAGTTACAATCAGTTTACTGGTGCCTAATAAACTGATCTTGGCAGATGTGTCCAAATCACCACTGAGCATGTCACAGATGGTTCAGATTACTGCAGGATCATGTACAGGATACATGATCAGGAGAACTACAACTGCTAAAACTAAAACTACTTCATTAAAAAGTCCGCCACAATATTTGAAGAATACTTTATCAGATGAAAAGCCACAGCCTCCTCAGCATCACTCATTGCATCCTTTCTACCATCAGCAACTTTGCAGCTGTTTTTGAGAAGCTATTTTTAACATCTCTCACTCTTGTTCAATCAGCCTTGATTACAACTTGCTTACCACAAACTGCAATTTACTGAAGCTACTGTCTTAAGCTTTAAACTTGTGTTTACTCTCCAGCACCCCCCTCACTCTGAGGAGCAGCTTTAATTGGCTCTGAGCATCATTCTGCCTTGTGCTGCTGTACTGCTGCCATGACAACCAGTACTGATGATGCAGACAGAGGGAGGCTTTTGCCTCGTTTTTCCTCCTGAATAAAATACCAATTCCATTCACAGTCTTGTAGAGGGATGTGCACTGAAAGTCAGAGGAGTCTGAAATGATTCACCTTAAAGGTGCTGGGGTCATAGCACGCATTGATGTGTGCCTAGAATAGATCTTGCCCCAAAGTGTCTGGTATGCAAGATCTGTCCTGAGGTTGATATTCTTTCACTTATCATTATATACCATCTGTTCACAGAAAGAGTGAAAATTCACACTATTGTTATTTCTATGAAGGACAAAAATACAACTTGCTCAATGAATGGTGTCCACACTGGAATATAAGGCATCAGAATCAATTCATAAACACCAACTAAAGGGTATCTATGTGTGAACACATGAACATATGATCCTGATTGACTCACCCAGATTTGGAGTTTGACCCTCTTGTCATTGCGGTAAACCGTTTTTACTTTGAAGTCAATGCCAACGGTGCTGACAAATGAGTTGCTGAACGAGTCGTCTGCATATCGGAATAGAAAGCTGGTTTTGCCCACACTGCTGTTCCCTATTATTAGGAGCTTGAACATGTAGTCAAAGTTCTGGTCGGAACCATCTCTTTGTCCAAAGCGGTGATCTGCTTTTGCCATCTGTAAATGCACAGAACCAGACAGGCGTGAATATGTAGCTCTGAGCTGTGAAAATGATTCCTACACAGACTACCATTTCAGTTTATGACAGGGTAGGAAAAGCCTCTACAGGCCATCACTACTGAGGCCTGGTCTGACTATGTAAAGTACAATTCATCAGCAATCAACACGTCTCTCTCAGATGAGCTGATATGGTTATTTATTTACAGATCAATATATTTTGACTGCAGCATGTCAGCTGCAAATATGAATGACTGAACCGATTTAATGAGCTGACATCTTGGAATATTACAGACGTTACAAATAATAAGGTGTAAACAATGAGCAGGTGAGAAGAGCTGGCACGCACGCGCGCGCGCGCGCGCACACACACACACACGCGCACAGTCTTTACCGACGGCCTGAACAACGACATGCACAGACGATTGACATCAAATGTGCGGTGGGTAGGAAATATGCACTTGTTATCCCACACATCTGGCCGGTTAATTAATGGTCATATGATGGAGATGCTCCATTACCTCGAGTGTGTGAGCGCCGCTTCCCTCCGTCCTTCCTTCTAGGTGGGGGCGAATTGCACTGATCGGAGACGAACCGTTTTGGACGAATCGTTTCCGTCTGAAATATTTTGAATGGGTCGAGTGAATCGATTCACAAGTACGAACGAATCGAAAGTTTTCCCTTCATCCGAAATATTAAACCATGGTGCACTTTTCCCAAATCACAATGAAACACAACCACAAGTTATTGTAGGCTCCTGTTTTGCCATTTTAGACTAATTACTACTACACACTCTCAGAAAATGCGTAATAAGCTGTACGATTCCTTGTGGCTGGCGTTATATGATCAAGCTTCCATCTTTGGTATGGCTCTTTTACCTAGACAGGTCCATGTACCTTTAAAGCTATTCTCTAAAAGGTAATTATGTACCTTAAATGCCTTAAAGGTACACTATACGCACACCTCCAGGTGAAAGATACCTATTAAAGGTCCAATTGATAAGGCTACCTTACGTGTGCAGGACAAGTGTAGGACTCTTTTTGGGAGTGTAGTAGTTTGTTAAAGACGTACAGCTTTAGCCAAGGCTATCTTCATAGCTTAAACTAAACATAATTTGTTTACTCTATAGGTCTCAACAATGAACGTACAAAAAACCCACCCTCTGACTTCGATTTCAGAGGGGTGAATCAAATGAATCAAAACACGCGCTCATTGAAGCAAATATGTATTTCAAAAGAATCGACTCCGTGAAATGAGTCATAACGTCCATCATTAGTCTACAGAGCAGAGAAAAGGCTGACTAAACCTTTGCAGAATGCCTATGATTGTGGTTATACACTCAGATCTGTTATCACTAACTTGTTATCCTTAAATGTGACCAATACATTAGTATAACCTACTGTACATTACAACTGTAACTGGATAACCATAGAGACAAGTAGTACATAAAAACATAGTACATTACTATGTAACTGGTTAACTACAGAGATGACCGATATACTAAAATACTGTACAATACCACCGTTCCTGGTTAACAGGTACACTGAATTCAGTACACAATAAGGTTTTCTGGTCAACCATAAAGGTTTCTGGATAGATTTTCCTACACTTCACCTCACTACACTGTGCCTTGAATGCAACCCTGACCAGGATAAAGATGATTAAATGAACAAATGGTGAAAGTAAGTACAGTGGGACTGTATTCAATCATTAAAGGCATTTATTAAATTAACATTCAGCTTGTGTAATAAGTGCTGATAAATAAAACATTTTAAAACAAAATGACTTGTCATTAAGACAATGAAAACACAGGGAGTTGGTGGTAATTTAACTCCAAGCTGTTTATTATAAGAAGTGACTTGCTTTCTGAATGAACTTATGTATAATGCTTTACTTTAATGACAGTTCAAAAAGATCTCTTTTCACGGAACAGCAATAACACTGACTTCATGCAGGATGGTGAGAAAATACGTGCAATGCTGAGGATCACAGTCCTGAACAATAACACTGCAAAGTATAAAGTTCTCCAAACCCACCTTCTTTAACCTGTCAGGTAATTACTCAGGCTTTCTTAACCTGGAGTTCAAATGTGCAGGGCTTGCAATTTTGAAATGAAAGCATTTCTCAATAAGTGTGAAACTGTATTACATCATTATAACCATTATGCCATATTTTGCTACGAGTTACATTTCCATCAGACCTAAATTTAGTCTATACCCCATTGTGGCCTTTTAAGACACTGTTTGACACTATTGATTGTTAAAGGTTGATCAAACAGCTTCATTCTTACACTCTATATTATTATCAGTAAGATATCAAAATTGTGACAGGTGATTTTCACATTTTCACTTGATAAAATGCAACGATTAAATGGCCATGTTCAATTAATGTGGCAATGAAGTTCATATTGATGTAACTGTTTCAGATCTAATTCCAAAAATTTCCACCCATCATATGCACTAGTGGATCACATATACATCAAACTACATTCAAACTCAAAAATATCTATAATTGTCTTTTATCAGATTTCAATTGAAAAACTATTTATGTTTTCCAGTTAGAATCAACTGCCCTCGCATACACTGTTATCATAAATCCATTTTCACTACCACAGTGTTGCATAAATGAGTGTCCTTTCAGTGCAAAATATTGATAATTTGGATACCAAAGCTTCAGACTCCTTTACCCTTTTAGCATGGTATGAGAAAGGTTGCTTTTAGTGGTCTATGTTGGTAAATTTTTCATTCCTTGGAAATATGTAATTACTTGAGATATATATATATATATATATATATATATATCTCAAGTAATTACATATTTATTTATTACATTATTCATATTTATTTACATATATATATATATATATATATATATATATATATAGATAGATAGATAGATCTAAATATATCTATATATATATCTATATCTATATATACACGTGTGTGTGTTTGTACACATTTACAGGAGGAAAGACGACAAGAGCTTGTGTACATGACAAAGGTCCAATTATTGATGCAGAAATCAATAGGTGAGATTGTAAGATGATAGCACTGTGGGCTAGTCCAGTCAGTACAATGCAGGGATCAACACTAGACAGTTTTCCTGCCAGGACAAGTGTCTATCCTCTCCTTTACGCATGGCTCCACTGGCCGCTCTCCCACAGGACTAGGTGTTACTTTACACTGACCACTGGTCCTATCCCACTCTGCTCGAGCTCTGCGATCACAGACATGTGCTTGAACTCCGCCGGTCTGTGGTTGAATGCCTCTACTAGTTGAAAAGTCTCATGTCTCTGTGCTGTATAGAATAACTGCACCTGATTGGCCAAGCATTGAGCTTCATGAACAGTCTGGAAAACAAGAGCAGAAGAAAGAACATACAATATGCAGAACAGGTATTGAAGATGAATAATAATGTACTCTTTAAGGAACAGTTTAACCAAAAATTTAATTTAGAAAAATTTCCCACTTAGATTTAAATTGGAGTGAAGGATCCAATGTTGTTTACAATTAAAGCCAATTTAGCATCACACAAACTGCTAAATAAAATTTTAACTATAAATTTCACTAGTAGCCAAACTATGCCTTTAACAACAGAATTACTTAAACAGTCACTTGAGTGTGTTACTCACAATAAATTTGCTATCCATTTCAGCAGTCATGAGCACGATGTCCTTGTCCTGTTTCAGGTCTGAGTAGTGGTACAGAATCAGCTGACTGGGAGCGTTTTCTCCCAACGTCTGGAAGGAAAATCAACCGTGTGCATTAACAAACTGCCAAACTACAGACGGCACACTGGGATGTAACTTAGGCCACCTGCAGGACGTTTTACCTGAACATTGATCAGGGAGGTGAAGTGTAACTCCTGACCAGCCCACTGACCCAGAAAGAATTCATATCCTTCTTTCCGGGGAAGAGCATACAGAAACTGTTGGATTAACAACATGGGTAAGGAAAATTAATAAAGCAAATAGTTAATAACAAGAAAATAGCACCCAAGTGCATTTTTAATTGTAATTGTGACAACTGATACAAATTAATTAAATTTTTTTTAGCTGAAGCCAGTAAATGGATACTAAGATAGAAAGGAAGAAAATGTGAACGAGAAGCTTTCTATATAGTTTTTAAAACAATACTGCCACCTTGTGGTGAAATTGTGTTTTACCATCTTAGTCACATAAATCTCAGGTTTTCAGCCTTGGTCCTGGAGAACTTCCTCTCCTACACACAGTATATTCCCTAATCCAAAAACAACTGATTCAGCTAATTAGCTAATTAACAGTCCTTCCTGAGCTGAAGTGTGTGTGCTAGAGCAGGAAAACACTACAATGTGCAGGGCAGTTTCTCCAGGACCAGAGTTTAGAGCCTATGACATGATAATAACAATTATAATTAATGTCAGAGATCTCATGGTTCTTTTTTTTCGTTCAGTTAGCCGTCTACACATATGTAGCTCCAAACTTCCACCCTTCACAATGATACTTCTTATTTTAGTATTGCAGATGTTAGTGGGAGAAGGTACAGCTAATACTTGAATAGCTGACTGAAATATCACCTATTAATCTTTTTGCTCAGTCTACATTAAAGAAAAACTGATACTTTTGGTTCAGTCACAAGTTGGTTTGGGTTAGTTTTACACTACACATAAGTAAACAAACCAAAATGTAAAGGGGATATGCATTGTAAAGTGTACAAAAACATACTCACAAAAGTTTTTCATTAATTTAATCAGAATAATATGGCAATGGAAATAATAGGATAATTATATGAATAGGTAATTATATACATAACTGCTAAAACATTTTGTGTATTGCACTCAGTGTTTATTTTCTGATTTCATCCTAATATCCAGAGCACAGAGGATTTCTGCAGCTCTACGATTCGGTCCTTTGGCTCAGAATTGCACCTCACAGCTCAATTTATCAGCTTACTACATTCTCATTTGCCTAAATTTAAAGAATGGACTAAACTCTGCCTATATGAAAGCAGTCTAAGAGTCCCAGGGTGATTAAATAAACATGGCCCTCTTTAGAATATAATTACTGTATCTCTTACCGTTGGGCACAACTTGGCACGGTTGATCATCATCTCAAAAGTTGAACCCTGAAATATAAAAATTATTTAGTTACTGTGAAATTTTAGCTAATCTTAGCTGCCTAGATGCATGTGACATTGTGTAATGTTTTAAAATACATTTAATTAGAAGCTAGTCGTCGTTTTACCAAATATTCTCTAAATTAAATTATTTGGTCATGCAATGGAAAATTAAAGAACTGAGCTTACTTACTGGTATGACAGCACTGATTGTGTCTTTTGTTGAGTAGTAGTTCATCCAAAGCTACACAAAGGATAATATTTGTTTATTGTTGCAACTAGTTTTTAATAAATTTTATTATCTAGTTGCCATCACAAATATTCTCCATGAGCTAATCATACATACAGCATATATAGAATATATTTTATTGACGTTTCAATCGATAACTAAAGCGGTCACCTCTCCAATTTCAGGACCAGACTTGTCGTTCACCATGTCAAGGTTGAGGATTGAATCCAAGGTCTGTCACAAACAAACAAACAAACAAAAATAAACAAAACAGAAAACAGTTGAGTAATCCACAACTAAATAAATCTTAGTAAACAAATAAAATTATGGTATAGTTCTGCTACCTTGTTTTTGGTAAAACCTCCAGGTCCTGCTTTGTATCCCTTGTCTTTCTAGAAGCATAAGAGTAAACATGACATTAAAGGACAGCACTTATATATTGTAGTATATTACAAGAGTGTAGGCTATGTAAACATATGTGCACTAAATGAACAAGAACATGTCTTTGTTTCAGTTGGTAGTTACCTCCTGCTCCATTAGTTTAATGAAGTCAGCTTGTTTTGAATGTCCAACAGGTTCCTTTTGTATCTCACTGCACTTTTCAAGTCGGGCTTTGTATTCTTGAGGTTTGCTTCTGGAGATACAACAAAAAGGTGTGATTGATAATATACATAAATATATGGTTGATTATGTATATAAATGCATAGTTAATTATGTTATATACAAAATACCCTTTTATTAAATATTTATGTATAATAGCTATAATATAACTCTGTCCTCATACGATCCTTTTTATTTAAGTCATGTTTATTTATATCAAGACTTACCGAAACGTTTCTTGGGAGTTAAACTGCCTAAAATTAACATAAGGTATAAAATATTCACAACACCCACTGATACCTAGAAAAGAGGCTATATGTCCCCACTCTATATGATTATTTCCCTATGGTTATTCTGACATTTATTATAATAGTATGGTAATATTATAGTTTGGTAGTGTTGTAGTATAGAAGAATTTCAGTATGGTAGTACAGTACTGTAGAATGTAGTAGTATAATAAACGACCATAGCGTACCTCCGCAGTTTTCTGATCTTCTCTTCATATTTATTATAATACGGGTTTTGCTCTAATTCAGGTTCCTTTTTCATAGAAAAAACCCTGAGCTGGCTCGAGACAAATCCGGGAACCATAGGTCGCATCCCCGCGGCTCTCACCGCTAGCATCCCACGGTACAAACAAGCCATTTGTACCATGGCCGCCGCCATCTTCTCCCCGTCGCACATCAATAATGTTCCGGGTTACTTCCGGCAGGTTATTGGTTCCGATTACACGAAAGCAAAAAATATACAAAAGTTGGATTTGAGTTTAAAATTTATACAGTACTCATCTGTGTACAAAAAAAAACCTTAAATAATTTACACAATTTTCCATACTACCCCGAAATGTACATAATAAAGCATGGCGTCTAAAGTTTACTTCTTTTAGTTTTGCCCTGGAAGAAGTTAATAAGACAGTTTTCCAGTAAAAGGCATCGTTTAGCTCAGGATGACTGGTATATGAACAGATTCATAAAATAGCAGAATAAGTATGAATTACAAACATTAAATATACGTGCAAAGCAGGAACTACAATACAGTACTGAGTAAAAGTCTGAGGCACATGCAAAGAAATGCTGTAAAGAAATGAAAATTAACTCTGACTACATAAAAACATACCACAAAGAACAGTAATCAGTTATAAACTAAACAAAGTCACTATTTTGTGCAACAATCCTTTGACAACCTTCTGCTTCAGCAGTCTCGGGTACATTTTGTGTAGTTTTATTTAAAAAATTAGCTAGTTAGTTTTACCGAGCATCTTGGAGATCCAGATCATACCACATCATCTGTCAAACATAGTGGAGGTAGTGTTATGGCATGCCTGTGTGTGGCTGCCAATGGAACTGGGTCACTGGTCTTTATTGATGATGTGACTGCTGATAAAATTAGCAGGATGAATTCTGAAGTGTATATAATTATGCTTCCTGCTCAGATTCAGTCAAATACTGCAAAACTGACAGGATGGTGCTTCACAGTATAGTTGGATAATAACTCAAAGCATACTGTGAGAGCAGCTCGAACCAATTCCATTGGCCATTCTCTTCTTACCTTTCCGATCAACAAAACATTTCACGTGTGTAAACAAGTGATTCCAAAATACTAAGTTGGTAGTTAAAAATAAAACATAATGGAGTATGTTATAGTAAAATAATCCATGACAGGGTGGTTTTACCACAGCAGTTTGGCCACAATTACAGTTTTCAATTTATTAAACTATGACACATTGTTCTTTTTAACTATTTATAGTTACACTTAAAGGCGTGGCACATCTGCAAGACAAGTTATTTCCTCTTACCTATATCTTATGTTACAGCAGCTATGAACAGTCATCCACTCACCAGACTCTCTTTTTTCTTTTTAATTAACTTTGAGGTGCTAATCATGTCAGCATTGATTTGAAACATTTTCCTATAATAGCACAGCCCATTGTGTTTTATTCTTTACATATTACTGCAAACATTTTAACATGAATATTATGGCAAATATTCTCTGCTTATGCTTATAAAAAAAGACTGGGTTAGTCAAATTGTATGTCAAATATTTATTAATGGTTTACAAGTTAGAAAGAATTGGCACTAGCTTAATAAAGATATATTCATTATCTCTTTTCATTTATCTTATTTGTTACCTTTTGCATATGTTGAACAAATATATTTGTGTTTTGCTACTGTTGTACAGTTTTCTCTAGTCCATATTTTTTTGCTCTGGGCTAGCACACAGCTGTGAGAGGAGCCATTGGGGGTACGATTGTCTGAAGCCTTGTTCTTCTTAAGTCTGAAGAATGTCAGTGGTGTGCTGTCAGCCCAAAACCACTGGCCTGGAGATCCAGAAAGCCCTACACACAACAGCCATGAATCTTACCATATTGACAACATAATATGATGCATATGATGCCTTATCTG